>PVJO010000444.1:0-240404 GCA_004026905.1 Hystrix cristata
ATCATTTTTTGGGGGGGTGCTGGGGATCAAGCGCAGGGCCTTGTGCTTGTGAGGCAAGCATTCCAACCACTGAGCTAAATCTCCAGCACTCCTATTATCTTTTATTTTGCTGTTTATTTCTACTCTGGGTTTCTCATATTAAAAAAACAAGGTGATATTTAAGCTTGTGTGTCTGGTTTGTTTCACTTAATATTATGATACCAAGGTGCATCCATTTTCCTACAAATGACTCAAGTTTATCTTTCTTTATGGCAGAGTGGTACTCCGTGGTGTATAAATACCACATTTTCTTAGTAATTGGTATTTATAATAAATATTCAAAAAGGGATGCAGCAGACAAATGCATATGTTCTCTACATAAATGAAACCTCTTAAAGAGTTTTTCCAAATAATTTTCTGTAAATATATTGAGCTGTTATGTGTAAGACATGGTGCTGGGTGTGGTGAAAGATTCCAAGTTGAATAAAACATGGCTCCTGTTGGGTTTACTAGCTAACTGGGAAGCACTGTATGTAACTATAATTCAAGTCTAAAAATTGCCATGTTAGTGTTATAAACAAAGTAATATAAGAGTATAATGGGATAAGATATTTCAACATGGAAAATTTCATAAAATCCTATTATCAAGTTGAAAATAAGGACTAAGTCATTGAGTCCAGCCTTCTGTTTTATAGACATCATCCTGAAAAGTGAACTTTGTCCAAGGACATAGAACTTAGACTATATTCTGGGAGGCTGAGGCAGGAGAATCACAAATTTAAGCCCAGTCTAGGAAACTTAGTAAGAGCCTGTCTCATTAAAAAATGAAAAAAGGCTAGGGATGTAGCTCAGTGTGAAGACCTAGCTCAATCTCCAGTACTGCAAAACAAAACCTTCTGCTACAGAAATCCCAGATTTTATATCCACTGAAGATTTGCCAGGACTGGGTGGTACAGCTTGGTGGTAGAACACCAGCCTAGCATGCACAAGGACCTGAGTTTGATCCCCAGCACTGCAGGGGGAAAAAAGATTTACCAGTATGTATTCTCAGTGAATTCATTTTTTATATCATCAGTCAGCAATGACTTACGTCCTTAGATCAGGGACAGGAGAAGAGATAAAAATATGATTCATGTCTTCAGCTTATGGTTTGCTGGAGAAGAGTAAAGAATTGTTGAGTTGTCTGGGAGAGGGACTAAGAGTGAGGTGAGAGAGAAAGTTCTAGCAGTGATAGTGAAACCACTTTGAGGAAGAGTTAGGACTTTGTAAAGGGTTTGACAGATTAAAAGTCAGAATTAAAAGGATGAGGGAAGCATTTTGAAGCAGGGTTGATAAAACTGAGACGAGAAAACAGTGGCTACCATGTTTAGGGACAGTAAAAAAAAAAAAATGACTTGGCTCTATTACAGCAGTGGTTCTCAACCTTGAGAATACATCAGTTACCTGGACATGTTAGCTCCACATTGCTGGGCCCCACCTCCAGAGGTTCTGATTCAGGAGACCTGGAGTGGGGCCTGAGAATTTGTAATTCTCGCAAGTTCCCAGATAATGCTGATGCTACTAGTCCAGGGACTACACTTTGAAATTCATTGAATTCAAAAAAACTAATCGAAAAACTAGACAGAAACTGTCAAATTATTCCAAAAAGTATGCATATGTGTTACATGCATGAAATAGTTTTGGAAAATACACACCAAACAATAATAGTCACACACACACAAAAATAATAGTCACTTCTGAAAATTGGACTTAGGGTAGTGGGGACTTCACTTTCTTTGTTATTTTTAGAGATTGGGCCTTGCTATGTAGCCCAGACTGGCCTTGAACTCATGGAGATCCTTCTGCCTTAGCCTCTTGAGTGTTGCACTTACACGTTTTTTACCACCACACCTGGCATGGTGCATTCACTTTTTACTTTGTACCTGTCTCTGTTATTTTTGCATTGTGCACATATTGCTTTTGTATTTTAGAAGAAAAAAATAAGATACATACTAAAAAATCTTTTTGAAGATGCATACTAAAATATTTGTCAATTTCAAAGAATTTGTTAATCTAGTCATACAACAAACATTGTATCTGCTATATGCCACATGCTTCTGGAAATACAAAGCCTTTGCTAACTCTTGCAGTCTGGTGATCAAGATAAATAGATAACAGCTCTAGTTAGTGTCCTGTGGGCTTCCTAAGAGCAGGGACCAGGTCTAGCTCTCTGCTTGGCTGGTAGTAGGCACTTGGTAAATGATGAATGAATGAGCAAATTCAGGCAAGAAGTGAGGACAATAGGAAAGAAAAGGCCAAATGGGAGATTGTAGCAGTGGGTTGACAAACTTGGATATAGGGATAATGAAAGGAAAGGGTACGTCCCAAAGGCCTCTGAGGTCTAAAAATTGATAATATTTTAGGGTTAGTGCAGAATAGGAAGTCAAGTCATCTGTTCCTTTTTCAAGAGACTGCCTGAAAAAGCACATAAAAACTACCTCGATTGAGTGTAAGTATCTACCAGGTTCAGGACTTCTTTTGGTAAATGAAAAGACTTTTTTCTTTAATTATAGGGCTAATTTTGTTGAATTTATAATACTTACCTGTAATTTTGCCACAAGTTTTCTTATTATTCATGTGACATTAATTTATAATATGAAGGCATGGTGGTGCACCCTGCTGAGGCAGATGTGTTGCAAGTTCAAGTCCAGCCTAGGCAGTTTAGCAAACCCTGTCTCAAAAAATGGCTGGCATCAAGTGGGAAAAGTTGTTAACAGAGGCCTGTCCAAACTCTGGATGCAGACTACTCAAGATTTATATCCTTGCTCTGTACTCACTAGCTGTGTGGCTTTTGGTAAATTACAAAACTGCTGCTAGCCTCAGATTCTTCACCTGTAAAATGGGGGAAATTATAGTACCTAGTTTATAAGTGTGTTGGGAAATAAAATGAAGTAAGGAATGGATAAACTGCTTATCATTGTATCTGGCATGGTGTGAGTACTCAATAAATTTGGCTAGTAAGAGTATTAAGTACTGTACTTTAGGGCTTTTGTTTGGCCTTTACCTCATTCAGACTATTTTAAAGAACTAGAACTCATCTAAGAGTTCATATCAGGACTTTGCCAGCAGTAGCTTTCCGAGTGTCCTGAGCTGCATCCTTCAAGAATGGAAGGCAGAAGGTTGTTCTTCTGCTCCTAGTTACTTTAGGATGACCCCTGTTAGAGCTTCAGCTGTTTGGCTGTCTGAGATTAACAAGAAGGCCCCTTGATGGAATTTGCTTAGTTATCTATACCAAGACTCCGATTAAATGAAATGGAAATATAGGGCAGATTCAGATTTCCACCTTTCCAGTCTCTGCAAACCTCCTGTGTACTACCTGCTGCCAGAACCCAGGAATGATACAGAAGGAAGGTGAGCCTTTTTGTAAGTGGGTAGGGGGCCCTTACCCAGGGCTGAGGATGAGCAGAAGTCTTTCCATTAGCGTGAGGATCTGTGAGCATGCCTTAGCTACTGCCTTCAGCCACTCCGCCTGCCCTTTGGTTAACTAGGTAGGGAATAGCTTCTCTGAGAGTATTTCTTCTGGTAAAGAGGTACCTAGACTTTCCTTTAGGCAGTGAAAAATCTGAGTGAGTTTATTTTTTTAAATCTTGTTTCTTCCATGGGGCAGGGTGGTTTTGTTTACCACGCTTCCTGGGGAGTCTCCTGAGATCCTTTGGTTCCTAACGGGCCCCTGGAGACAGCAATGAAACCAACATCCATTACCCTAGACACTTGAGGGGATGCTTAAGTCAGTAGTTTCATGATTAGATTAATCAAGGTATTAACCCTGACAAAATTTAAGAGCCAAGTCATCAGATAATTATGCGTCTTATAGACGGAAGTATGGAATCTAGCCCAGTGCTCTGGAATACCTTTCAGAGCCTGGACTCAGAGTCAAGACGCTGGTCCCAGCCCCACACCCAGACCACTGTGTGAATTTAGGCAAATGCCTTAAATTTGAGGGGCTTTTTCCTTGTGGGAGGATGAGGATGTTCTTTGAGACTAGTGGTTCTTAGCCCTACCTGCGTTTAGGAATTACCTATGAAACTTTAAAAACAATACCTGGAACCAGGCCTAATGGCACATGCCTGTGGTCTCAGCATTCAGGAGACTGAGGCAGGAGGATTGAGAGTTCAAGGCCAGCCTGGACTACAAAGTAAGACACAGTCTCAAAAAACAAACAAAACTAATACATGGGCCCTACCTAAAGCCAGTTAAATTGGACCTTTAGGGTTGGGACCAAGCATTGATATTCCCAAAGCACCCCAATTCTAAGTATAGCTAAAATGACTTCTAGAGAAGATGACCCGGTGTTAAATAACTGAAGTTAGACTTCTGTGTTGTTCTCAGAAACCATCACTGGTTATCTGCACAGAAAGTTCTGTTCTGGTTCCCTGTGGTCTGACCCAGCTTCTGCAGCTCGTTTCCTCTCTCAGCTATACTGTTCTTGGTGTTTCTTGGCTGCACTGTATATGTTTCTTTCTTTCTCAGCCCACATAGTTTCACCTGGAATGTCCTTTCTTCCCTTCCAGCTATCCAAAACATGACCTTCTCATCCCCTTTGGGAAACTCCTGACCATCCTAGCCCTCAAGTATCTCTCCAACCTTGGCATTGGTCTGAGCTTCATTTAGCTCTGAGAATATGTTCTAAACAGAGACACTTTTGGTTGTCAAAACTGTTGGTGGAGTGTACTTCTGCCATCTAATTGTGGAAACTAGGGATGCCACTAACATTGTGTAATGCAGAAGATAGCACCTTCCCCCACAACAGAGAATGATCTAACTGAAAGTGACTGTGGTGCTGAGGTTAAAAAACTTCTTGGGGTTGGGGATTTAGCTCAAGTGGTAGAGCACTTGCCTAGCAAGCACAAGGCCCTGAGTTTGATCCCCAGTACCCTGCCCCCCCCAAAAAATAAATTTCTTTTGAGCTTGTCCCATCCCTACGGTCAGGTGTGTACAGCTGTGAGTTGTGCTGATTATAGATTTTGTCCCCCTTACTCAGATGAACTAATGGGTGAAGATGAACTCTAGCCCAAAATCTGTGCTCTTTTGCTATTCACTGTGTATCGGGATTTACTGTTAAGAGTCCAATGGTAACCATTCAGGGTAATTTAGAACCAGAGATAAGAGTTCCTCATCGCAGGATGAGCATGGCCTGACAGCATGCTGAATTTCTCCTTTGTGCCCTCAGCTGTCCTAATCTGAGATGATCCAGGAGGTGGTGTCATATGGGGTATGGAGTGAGCATTTGAGATCAGAAGACTGAATTTCGCTGGGAGTTTAGCTCAGTGGTTAGAGTGCTTGCCTCATAAGCATAAGGCCCTCAGTTCGATACCCAGCACCAGAAAAATAAATAAATAAATAAATAAAAAGAAGACTGAATTTCATTCCCAAGTCAACTAGTAACTGTGCCATTTATTGGCTATAGTTTTTTGTTTTGTTTTGTTTTGTGCTGGGGATCAAACTCAGGGGCTTGTGCTTGCAAGGCAAGTGCTCTAACCACTGAGCTAAATCCCCAGCCCCACCATTTTACTTCTTAAGCCTCACTTTTCTCATCTCTGTGAGAGTGACGATGCCACTGACCCAGTATTTTTCAGGGCCCCATTGTGATAATTCAGTGAAATGTTAGCTAGGAAGATGTTTTGTAAAGTGCTGTAATGATTACTTTTTAATCCAGTATTTATAGGTAAAAAAGGAAGGCTTGAATCTGCTTGGTGTAAGAGTTCTGCTGACTGCCTTCCTTCCAGTGTCCTGGGCACTTCCTGCAGCCTCGAGGTATAACTGCTTTAGTGCTAACTCCAGCTGACTCTTTCCAGCTCATTCTCCCCTGGCGTGCCTGCCTCCTGTGTTTTCTGCCTTAATTCTGTTTTGGTAGTCCATCTGCAGTCTTGCCAAAACTAAAAGTGATTGGCTGTGCTCCTAGAATACAAACCAGTGGACGGATGTCAGCACATCCTGGCAAAGACAAAAGTAACAAATTACCTTGGTCATGGGAGAAAACTAGAAAATAAAATGGCTTGTATTTTTGAAAGCCAGCACTTTCTTATTGTTCTTGGTTTTTGTTTTTGTTTTTAAAACAAAGCAATGTTTTTAAGCACTGGAAATCTCTTTGAGCTTTCTCTGACTAGATGTAGAAGTGTAGGGTAAGATAAAAAACATGACTCTCATGTCCCTAGGGTCAGGCCTAGTGCATCCTTCTGATAATTTGTGGAGCAACTTTCTGGAAGTCCTTGAACCTCATCAGCTTGATAACTGGGTGACTTCCTAGGATTCCATCGAGGGCCATATAAATTAGCAAGGGGGAGTACTTACCTTAGGGAAGAAAACTACATTTATAGAGAATTTTTGGATTATACAGAATGTCAACCCTACCAGGCACCCAAAAAGGTCATCCTGCCTGACCTCTTTGCTTTACAGATGGAGAAACTGAGGCCCAGGAAGTGAAAATGCTTTGCCCGTCATCCAGCATCACTAGATCTAGAGTCTACCCCTTATGTTCTGATGGGCTCTTCCCACAAGTGGAAGGATCTGTTCATCTCTACACATCCATTTTCTCACGTGAACAAAGGCTTGTACTCTATAGCATTAGACTTTATTTTTAAGGCTGTGGGAATTGAACCCAGGTCTCCAGGCTTGTTAGGTAGGCACTCAACCAGTGAGCTACATCCCCAGCCCTATCATTAGATTTTAATTGTGTTTTCCAGAGATCTGGTAGTCTTACTACCACTTCAACAGAGATCCTATGTTTTTCTGCTCTCTAGTTCAGAGATTTTGTGTGAAACATAAAAGTCACTGCCTTGATGATCTTTAAAGGCCGTCCTAGTACTGACCCTCTGTGTCAAATAACACTGACGTTGGGGCTGGGGATTTAGCTTAAGTGGTAGAGCACTTGCCTAGCAAGTGCAAGGCCCTGAGTTCGATACCCAGCACCCCCCTGCCCCCGAAAAAAACAACACTGGTGTCAAGCCAGCATAGTGGCACATGCCTGTAATCCTAGGGCTTGGGAAGCTGAAGCAGGAGGGTCACCCATGAGTTTGAGGCCAGCCTGGGCTACATAATGAGTTCAAGGCCAGCCTGAATTATATATTGAGACCCTGTCTCAAAAAACAAAAACACTGATGTCTTAGCCATGTGTGGTGGTACACATCTGTAATTCCAGCACTTGGAATGCTAAGGCAAGAGGAATGCCTCAAGTTCAAGACCAGTCTGGGCTACATAGTGAGTTCAAGGTCATTGTGGACTATGCAGCATTTTTTGCTGGCCCTTTAATTCAGAAATATCAGTTTTTGTATTACTAAAAGATGATCTTCATAGTCATGGACTTCTCAGCCTGGGAAACTCTACCTCATTTTTCCTAGGTTGACTTTCACTGTCAGAAGTTAATGACCCTTTCTTTGTCCTTATTCTCTTCCTTCTCTTTTCAACCTTTGATTGTTTTTCTGCCCTACTGTGTAAATCTCATTTCCTTTACTTCTTTAACTTTGTTTCTGATTTTCTCTGATATCTCTGAACATTTTGTCTTTGTCTCTTGCTGTCCTCTGTCTGCTTCAAACATTTTGTCTTTGTTCTGCTGTCATTTCCATTACTGACTTGTCCTTCATTTTTTTTTATTATTTTTACCAAGAACATGTATTGGTACATTGTATACATAATGATCATAATCAACATGGTTATTTTGTACCTGACTTGTCCTTCAGAAGTGGCTAGAGCCTGCAGTGTCTTGTTTGTGTCTTGGTCATAACCTACATAGGTTACCACCTTTCTAATTGTCTTAGTACTTCCTCATTTTGGGGACAAAATACCCAGCACCCATGGTTTGGGGATCTAGCTCAGTGGCAGAGCGCTTGCCTCGCAAGCACAAGGCCCTGAATTCAATCCCCAGCCCCCCCCCAAAAAAAATATATATATACACACACGCACACACACACCCACTACCCACAAGTTAAAGGAAGAAAGGTTTATTTTGGCTCACAGTTTGTAGAGGTTTCAGTCCATAGTCAGCTGGCTTCACGGCAGGGCAGTATGGCAGAGGGGCATCGCAGAGTAGAAACAGTTCATGATGTGGCAGGCAGGAGGCAGCAACCTTCCTTTTGCCTTCCTTTTTTTCCATCCAGGCTGCAATCCTGTTGGATGGTGCCACACCACATCCAGGGTATCTATACCTAGAACTGTGCTAAACCAATCAGGGGACTGATGCAGTTATCACACATCCTTAATCTTTCCTCATACGGCCTAGATCCAGTCACCTCTGAAAAGCCCCACCTATGAGTGCATGAGGCTTTGTCAGGAGATCGCGATAAAAGCCGTAACTCGGGTCTCTCTTGCATTCCTGATTTAAATTGCTGTTTTTCATGAATTTCTCTGTTACTCTTTCTCAGCTGCTCCATTTCCCTATGTTGTAACATTTTTTTGTGTGGTGCTAGGAATCAAACCCAGGTCCTTGAACATGCTACCCCTCAGTACTCTACCACTGAAGCTGAACCCCTAGCTCCTCCTTTTTCTTTACATTTTGTAATTCTAGTAGCCTGTCATACCCTTGTTACCTTTCAGCCAGGTTTCTGCAAACCATTCTTGTTCTTCACTATATTCCATTTCCAGTTGACCTGGCCTGTTAAATCTTTTTAAAATTCCATCTAGTTTACTGAAATTCTTTTTGGAAGAAGGCAGGGTGGAAATTATTAGAGTTTTTCACTACCTCACTGTCTCTATTAAAGATGAGTACTATTAAGACTTAGGTTCTTCATCTCCTCATCTTGGATGGTCTCATCTTCTCCTTAGCAGTGAGGTCACATATTAGGCTGTCATCTCTCAAACTCAAAAGTCCCGGGGGATTGAAAGTTTGAGGTGCACCGTTCTAACAGGTGACAACTAATCTTTGCTTCTGAAACTGGTTACCAAGTGATATTTGGAATTTTGTTTCTCTTTACTCATCCCATATTCCTCTTGCCCTTAACTAACTGCTGAGATACTGAGAACCCTTGTCCTGGTGTGATGACTCAGACCTTCCTTTTTAGGGAGCCTGAGTTATTGTTGGTATGTACGTGATTGCTTTAGGCATCCATTACCTTTACCTGCAAGTAAGAGGAGCCACAGTGTTGGAGAGAGCAAGAAACTTGCCCAGGTTCTGATAACCAGCAGGTGAGACCTTGTCTCACCAGAAAAAGAAAAAAGATTTGCCTAAAGCGCATAGAGAATTCCTCAACAGAGTTGATTTCTCACCCTTTCCCCTTTTCTTTGCCTTCTTCACTTTCCGGATAGCTGGGGGATATGAGGGCAATCTGGCTGCAGCATCTGTCACCGCACCGGTCACCAGATTCATCTGACTGGCTGGCTGGGTGTCCCCTTCCTCACCGCTCCTTGTGCAACCCTCCTGAAACTGCATGCTCCATTGAAGAGGACGACCACCCCCAACAGGAGGAGGACCTTGATATATGAGTAGCCACGCTTCCCTGCTAGAACCTCCAAACGAGTTCTCAAGGATAGCTGGGTTTCACATACTTGTCAACCTTCCCTCTTTCTTATTAGTCTAAGAAAGAGGGTAAACATTTTATTGTCTGCTGCAGTTTATAAAATTCCTACTAGCCTTTTCAAAATATTAATAGCCCTTTGTGCCAAGATGGGACCTGGCAGTGATATCACTTATGCAGATGCTAGAACTGCAGGCCACAAATCCCCAGGAGGGAGCCAGTCTGCAGCTGAGGGATTTGGAGATGGAGTTTTCCACCATGTGATTTTAGTTTTCTTATAGATGTTATAAAACTGCTCATTGGCAAGGGCTCAAGACAGAATTGAGGAAAAAAATCATCTTTAGAAGAATGCATGAGGTCCAATAGTAATGTGGAAGGTGAATATCTGCTGTCTTGTTTTCAATTCCTAAGTCTTCCTGGAGCAGCTTACTGTCGTGTAACCATTTTTACCTTAGTCTGCATTGATCCAGCTGATAGGGACAGCCTACTCTTTTAATCTGTGCTTTTAAGTGCTTGCTGGCACAAACTTTGCACTTTTCTTCATCTTTTTTTTTTTTTTCTTCATCTTTAAAAAACTGGGGAACACTGTGCAAATGCCTGTCACTTTGGAGTTTAGACTTTCATCAGGCTGGAGGCTCCTTGACAGACCCACCCACAGTGAAGGTATATTTGACATCCTGGAGTGTCTTGCTTTTCCATGAGTGAATTAAAGTGAGAATAAAAGAGATGGGTTGGGGTGGCTGAGTATTTAGCTCAGTGGTTAGAGTGCTTGCCTAGCAAGTACAAGGCCCTGAGTTCAATCCCCGGCACCAAATAAAAAAGGAGGTGGGTTGGAAAACAATTTCAGGAATCACCATTTTATATGAAAAAAAGAACAAATGGAAATAGACTAAAATGGTTGTCTTTAGGTGGAATAACTATGAGTAAAACATCTTTTCATTATTCTACGATCTCTACATTTTCTAAAGTGAGCATATATTGCTTTTATAACAGGAATTTAAAATTGTCACATTAACTGATGAATAAACTGAGTGCGGTGGTACATGCCTGTAATCCTAGCACTTGGGAGGCTAAGTGGATCATGAGTTCAAGGTGTATCACAAGTTCAAGGCCAGTCTGGGCTACAGAGCAAGACACTGTTCTAAAAAAACAAACAAGAATGTATGCTTAGGAGGACTGGGCGTGGTGGTGCACACCTGTAATCCCAGCGTTCAGGAGGCTGAGGCAGGAGGATTGCCATGAATTCAAGGCCAATCTGAATTGCATAGCAAGACCCTGTCTCAAAAAAGCAAAACAAAAAAGAGCAAGTTTATGAAGCTCAGAAGGTATGAAAGTGAAAAGTAATCCTTCCACCCCAATCCTTAGTCTTAGCAGAGGCAACTATAGAGCCCTTGGGAGGCTAAGGCAGGAGGATCAAGTGTTCAAGGCCAGCCTTGGCTATCTAGTGAGACATTGTCTACCCCTCCCCCCAGAAAAAAGCCCTGATGAATAGTAAAGTTCAAATGAAAAGTAGCCACAGTTTATTGTGTGATTAATAAGCACAAAATGTGATGGATGAGACTGAGGCAGGAGGATCAATTGCAAATTCAAGCTCAGCTTGGGTAACGTGACAAGATTGTGTCTCAAAACAAATTTTAAAAAGGCTGGGGGTATAGCTCAATGGAAAGACCCTGGGTTCAATCTCCAGTACTGTCTAAAAATAAAGTGTAGGGGTGACGGTTTGCACAAAATGAGTAGATTTTAGTTAGGTCAGATTTTTTTTTTTTTCCAGTGCTAGGGATTGAACCCAGGCCCTCACGCATGCTAGGTATGTACTTTACCACTGAACTGTGTACCCCAAGTTTTGAATTTTGATCTTTTTCTGGACTAGCAATCTGCAGTATTGTATTCTCTTGCCATGCTAGGCAGAGACAGCAGGCCATAGCTTCTGGTGAGCTATATAATCATGCACGTCAGTAGCTGGTATTCTGCAGTGTACTACATTGCTAAGTTATGCCAGTGAGTGGACCAGGTGTATTAAGTGTGTTTTCGACTTACCTGTATTTTCAATTTACAGTGGGTTTACCGGGTACAACTCTGTCATGAGTTGATCATCTACAGTAGACTAATACCTTTTTTTTAAGCACTAGAGATTGAACCCAGGACCTTAGTACTGAGCTACATCCCTGATCCTTTTTTTTTTTTTGGTGCCGGGGATCGAACTCGGGGCCTTGCAAGCACTCTAATCACTGAGCTAAATCCCCAGCCCCCCCGATCCTTTTTTTTTTTTAACTTTTTATTTATTTTATTTTTATTATTTACTTACTTTTGGAGACAAGGTCTTCTTATGTAGCTCAGGTTGGCCTTGAACTCACTATGTAGTCCAGACTGGCCTCAAACTCACAGTGATCCTCCTGCCTCAGCCTCCCAAGTGCTGGGATTACAGGTGTGTGCTACCACACTTGGTTGGTTGGTTGGTTTATTGATTGAGACAGGGTTTCAATAAATTCCACGAGCTGACCTTGAGCTCATGATCCTCCTGCCTTAGCATCCTGAGTAGCTAGGATTACAAGCATGTGCCACCACACCTGGCTGCCTTTGTATGTGTGTGTAGGTGGTGCCAGGACTCAAACCCAGGGCTCTGTACATGCTAGCCAAATACTGTACTCTACTGTTGCACCACACCCCTCACAATCTTTCGAAGTTTTTCTTGATTCTCCTCAGTTAGAAATGATTGCTTTTCCTCTGACTCTTATGACTCTTATTTATCATTTGATGAATTATTCTAGGATCCATACTCTAGTAAGCTCCTGGAAGGTAGGGACCTGCTTCAAATCTTTCATAGTGTTTTTCACTACTACTAACAAATAGTTGTTGAATGGCTAAATTCCCAGCTCATTGAATTAGCATTTTTCCTGACTTGATGGATACAGGACCATGGTAAAGGGATGAACCCTAGAGCTTTGAAGTCTGGGTGGTAATCACTTGCCTGTGAAACCCAGTGTTTGCAGCCTTGCCTCATGGCTTCCTGTACAGTGGGACAGAGAAAGGATTTCTGGTTAATTATCCTGCCCTTCTCCCTCCAACTTCGCTCCTCTCTCAGTTTCTCAATCTGCTCCCTCTCTGTATTGTTTATCTATTGTTATGTAGCACATCACTCCAAAACAGAATTGTCTCTCATGGTATCTGTGGGTCAGGAATTGGAAGCAGGCTTCAGGTTGCAGCCAGGTGTCTCTGGGGCTGTAGTCATCTGAACTCTCGACTGGAGCTGGAGGATCCATTTTCAAGAATGTTCATACATGTTGCTGGCAGTTTGGTACTGGCATGTTGGTTACTCTCCCAGTAGACTTCCAGAGAGCTGTTTGAATGTTGTTACAATATGCTGGCCATGTTTCCTCGAAGATAATGTTTCAAGATTATAGTCTTGAAGCAGAAACTATAATGCCTTTGTAATGTAGGTTTGGAAATCACATATCGTTCCTTCCTCCATATTCTATTTGTTACATAGGCCTCCTTGATTTATTTGGGTGGGAGATTATACACGAGTGAGTATCAGGAGTCAAGCATCATTGGACTCCCAGGAGGCCATCTTGGAAGCTGACTACCATATTCGTCCACTGCTGTGATTCCTCAGTGAAGGTTAGTGAGCTAGCCTTGATTCATTTACCTCTTCATTTCTGTTGCCATTCCTAATTCAAGGCCTTATCTTACAACATCAGTCTTCAGTTTTTTATATGCCCCCCTTATTCTACTGTCCAGATTGTTGATTCCAGAAGCATAGTTCTGAGTGTTCCTTCTTAAACATCTTCAGTAACTAAAATGTACACAGTCCCTGAAGGCAAAGAATTATCCATAGTTTCATAAAGATATGGCCACAGATTTAGTGGTCTAAAACAAAACATTTATTTATCATCTCATAGTTTCTGTGGGCCAGGAGTCTGGAATAGGTTGGCTGGATCCTCTGCAAGGTTGCATTCGAGGTGTCAGGGCTTGCCTCTCATCTTGGCTTGCACTGGGAAAGATCTGCTGCTGGGCTAATGTGGTTGTTGACAACATTAGGTTCCTTGCAGATCAATGCACTGAGGGTCTCCGTTTCTTTCTGTCTTTCAGCAGGAGTCTGCCCTCAATTTCCTGCCATTTGGCCCTCTCGTGACATGTCAGCTTGCTTCTTCAAAGCTAGGACAGAGAGTCTCAGTAAGACAGATGTTAACATATTAGATCATGTAACTGTGCAGGTACTCGTGTTAAAAGCAAGCCATCAGTCCTACTCACAATCGATGGGGGGGATTGTGCAAGGGTGTGAATCCAGGAGGCAAGAATCAGGGAGGGTGCTGAAAAGTTTGCATGCTGTCACTGTGTCTTCAGCATATTGAACAGTGCATGGTGTGTGCATGCTGAGTTCTGGTATTTGAATGAATGGGCGTAGTGTGACTATTACATGTTTCTGACTTGTAACCTTAAGCCTTTTTCTTCTCCTGTTTTTCAGAGTTACTGATTTGTTCTTGAGACGACTCTGCTCTTTCTATACTCATGGATGAACTTCAGGATGTTCAGCTCACAGAGATCAAACCACTTCTAAATGATAAGGTAAAGACTACTGTTTTTCCTAAGATACGTACAAGTCTTCTGCTATAGTTCGTTTTCTGTATCATCTGAATAGTAACTAACTCGAAACATTTAGCTTGATTTTCAGTGGAGGGAATACTTTTAAGATACATTTCTTGGGAGTTGGGGATTTAGCTCAGTGGTAAAAGCGCTTGCCTAGCAAGTGCAAGGCCCTGAGTTTGATCCCCAGCACCCAAAATAAAGAAGAAAAAATTCTTAGCCCACTCTTTTATGTCTTCCCTCTTTTTGTTTTGTTATTGTTATTCCCTTACTTTTGGTTCCATAGGTCAAATTCAGACAAATTGTCTTTGAGATTTTCCTGTTGTGCTGATAGAGATGTTAAGGGAAAGAGCAACATGTCAAAGTTAAGTAGAAAGTATGATGGTGGCCTTTGCCTTAGAATCTAAGTGCCTTTCAGTTTCTATAAGGAGAATGTAATGTGCATGACTAGTGATGCACACAGGCTGAAACTCCCTGAAGTTCTTAGAATTTGTGATGTGACCTTTCTGTCAACATCATATTTTTATCAGGATGCCTGGATCTCGATATACTTCATTTTTATGTTAGTAGTAGGGAATTTCAAGATGAGTGGCAATACTTGACAGCCCTCAGGACTCAGCAAGTAGGATGGTGTGATATGAGGTACCAGAACATTAAGAGAAGCTGGTCTTTCTTGTCCTTCTCTCTGTTCAGTAAATGTATTGGAAATTTCTTCTTTTCTACCCTATTCTTTTGACTTTGTCATTTTCCCCTATTAAAGTATTGTTGTAGTTTGGGGATTTAGCTCAAGTGGTAGCTCTACACTGGCAAGCGCAAGGCCCTGAGTTCGATCCCCAGCATCCCCCCGTCCCCCCAGAAAATTCTCGTAGTTTGTTGTGAATGAGTACACGGCATCCAGGAAAGAATTGTTGGATAAGATGGGTGGGGGAGCTGGGGGAACCAGAAGATGCTCTTGTGTATTATCTTTTTTTGTGCCCAAAACAAGGCCTTTCACAACTTCCAGGACTGCTGACTTACCTGTATTTGTTAATTTGCTGTCGAATCCTGCCAGCCCAATTTTCATTCTTTGACTTCATCTCTGTTACTACCTCTTCGTATGTCTTTCACCAAACCACCTGCATTTTTGGCAAGCTGCATACTTTTTAAACCCTCATTTTGCTGATATTCCTCATGTTTCCAGAAAACTTCCTCCTTGAAGTATGATGTTTTTGTGTATGTGAAGGACTATTCCCAAAAGAATGTGCCTTGAAGAGGGGGAAAGACATAAAATTTGCTTCTGGAAAGCTGGTGTATAGCTACAGAAATGAATATTTACAAGGCAGGTAATTCCAATAAGAAGCTAAAATTGAGGACCATGGACCACAGAGGGTATGCGTGTGTCCTGCCCCTGCCCCCCATTCTGATTTAGTTACTTTGGAGTAGGACCCAGGAATCTGTATTTTTAAACAATTCCTCTACTGATTCCAATCATTAACCAGGCTTAGAGTAGATTACTGCCTTCTCACTTATTCTCAACTGCCTTGTAAATTAACTGATACCTAACTGGTCTATGGTATGGTTGAGCCTTTTTTTTTTCCCCAGTCCTGGGGATTGAACCCAGGGTCCAAGTGCTCTACCACTGACCTAAACCCCCATCCCTTTTTTTTTTTATTTTGAGACAAGGTCTTTGTAAGTCTCTCAGGCTCACCTTGAACAATTTATCTTCCTGACTCAGGCTCCTGAGTAGCTCCAATTACGGGCAGGCACTACCATTCCTATATTGGTTGAACTTTAAAAGAAAAAAGGCTCCCAAGAGTGAGAATTGAATCTAAAAGTAATTCCAGTTAGCCACTACTGGAAACCCATAACTTGATAGATTTCAGATATTTGAGGACTGGGACATAAATGAGGAAACAGTCCTTCCCTGACCCTGGAATTCCACAGGATGCCTGAGGAGGTGCGTAAATGAAAGAGTTGCGGGAGTTAATTGCCTAGAAGACAGCTGGAAAAGGAAGGCTTAGTAGATGTTCCCATAGAAAAGAACTAAATTAATGTTTGAGCCTCCTCTCTGAGATGCGTGGACTGTGTCTTATGTGTACCTGAATATTACGGATTGAGTTGCACCCTCCACATTTATGTGTTAAAGCCCTGTTCCCCACAGTGAGACTTTATGGAGATAGGGCCTTTGCAGACATGATTAAAGTTAAATGAGGTCATAGGTAGAACTTAATCTGACAGGATTGGTGGCCTGTCCCTACTGCCATAGGAGGACTCAGTGAGAAGGCAGCTGTTGGTAAACCAGGAAGAGCACTACCAAACCCTGCTAGAAACTTGATGTTGAACTTTCTAGCTTTCAAAACTGTGGGAAAATATATCTCTGTTTTTTAAGTCTTCACGGCTATGGTGTTTTGTTATGGCAGCTCAAGTAGACAGATAACAAGTCTCTCTTCCTAATATCTATCAGCTCCTTTTTGATAGCTGTGCTGTATCCACCAGCTTCCCATACTCCATTTTGTTCCTGTCTTTCCCTGAGACCTGCTCCTATCCTGTTTCTATTCATGAGAACTCCTGTGTTCCAGTTAAACAGGTAGACAAGAGACCTCTGTGGGTGGTAGCATTCCCACACAAGGAATTACATCCTGGAACGCCACAGGACGTTCCATTCTCCCCAGTATGTGAATGCCACTGTCATTGCCCAGCTTTTGCATATGTTATAAAATGTATAATAAGGAAAATGTCTGTCATCCATAATTTCATTTGATCCTCCCTACAGTTTAGTGAGGTAGAGGGCAAAAGTAAATTTATGCCGTATTGCTGATGAGTAAACTAAAGAAGAGAAGTAGCTGTCTCAGATTGTCAGATTGAGTATCAGAGAGTGCTTGCTATAGGCAGCATTTTTTAGTCTTGGCCCTGTTGTTGTTTTGGGCCACATAATTTTTTTGGTTTTTTTTTTGGACAGAGTCTCTCTATAGCCCAGATTGGCCCTGAACTCTCAGGGATCCTCCTGCCTCGGCCTCCTGAGTGCTGGGATTACAGGCATGTGCTACCATACCTGATGGGGCCACGTAATTGTGGGACACTGTTCCCATGTATCATAGGGTATTTTGTAACATCCTTGGGCCTCTACTCACTAGGTGCCAATAGCACTCCTAATGGTGGCTACCAAAATGTCTCCAGATGTCACAAAATGTGCCTTGGGAGGACAAAGTTGCCATGGATGGGAACCTAAGAGAAAAGCCTCCAGATTTAAATAGGAGTACACACGGAAGAGTTTGGTAGTGAAAAGCCTTACTGAAAGGCTGACTACCCCTGTCAGTAAGTGTCAGAGCTGGGACTGAAATTCAAGCGTTTTCTACTGTTAAAACCTGAGACTTTCCCTACCGTGCTGACCCTGTCAATATTTTGGTATCACCTCTATGGCATGCCTTGTCTCCTTGCCTAGACATGTATATTATTTTACCGCACCTTTCTGTCCATTACCCTCATAGATATATTCTTAGCTAAAGGACACTGCTGTACCCTTGCAGGCCTCTGGGATGTACAGGAGATCTAGACCCAAATTATTGCAGAGAAATTTATCCTGAGATGACTAAGGAAGCATTCTTAATATAGCTTTAAGCGAGACTTCTGTTAACTTGGCTCTTGTCATTTGTTGGTATTTTTCCCATTTTATTTTAGTGTGCCTGTAATTTTGTCTACAGCTCAGAATTGTCAAGAAGTGGGTGATTTTCCTGCCTATTTTGGTTCCAGTGATGAAAAGCAACCACCAGTACTTGTTCAGAGGGTAGAAATTACACAGATGTATAAATGAGTTTTTTAAAATAGCATTTAACTATTCTTGGAATAGGTTTAGAAATATTATGTTAATCTCCTAACCTCTTAAAGTACTGAAGGTATTTTTAACTCCATTTTACAGACAAGGCTCACAAAGGTTGTGTGATTTGTCCCAAGCTAGTGTAATAGGTGGTAAAGCCAGGACTAGAACCTACATCTTTTGCCTTTGTTCTCTTTTGTAAGTTTGGGGTCCTCCCACCAGCCGCTACCTCTTATTGTTGGTTGTTCCACCCTCCTCACCCAGCCGATTTAGTAACAAGCAGGAGAGCTGACCATGCTTTAGTTTCCCTGCCTTCCTCTGTCACTGTTTAGGTACTACCAAATCTGATGAAAGCCAAAGCCAGGCATGAATAAACAAGTAGGCTGCAGTGGGCTTCTGAAAATTGAGGAAATATCAGGAAAGAAAATAAATACCTAGTGGGGAGAATGGAAGTAAGTTATTTACCTTTCTTTGGTTGTTATAGTAAAAATGAGGGAAATCCTGCTGTAATTTAAAACTTCTCTTGCTACTAGTGACTGGACATGACAGCAGAAGGAGGGAAGAAGATGTTAAGATTGCATGAGGGAGAACCCTGGGATCAACATTTCTTGTAACCTTCAGGACAGCAGAGACAAGGGTTTGTGTCAAGGTCACTTTCAAAAAAAAAAAAAGTGAAGAGGCTAAAGAGTCTACCTCAGTGGTAAAACACCTGCCTAAGGGCTTGTTGGAGACCCTGGCTTCAATCTCCAGAACCATAGAAACAAAGTAGTATTTGTAATTAAAAACAGATTTGTTGGCATTTTTCGTTAGAGAATATTTGTGAAATGCTACATATGGTGTGGACTATAATAGGGTGGGTGTCCTTCAGTGTGCTAAGAGGTGACTGCCAAACACTGTCAGACAGACCTACTTGTACTATCCTTTTTCCAGGTTGATCACTGAAAAGCATTTTCTAAGAAGACCTTGCATCTCTTGAAAAAAAAAAAGGAGCCAAGAAAAGAAGTGTTACATAGTCTTTACCCACAATTATCAATGCCTTTTGTCTGGGAGTCTACCTGGGTACATTGGATTAAAGTCATGTAGCTGTTTTTCGCTAGGTACTAAAGAAGCAAGATTTCTTTGTGAAAGGAATTGCCTATTTCTGCTCTTGGCATTTCCCTTTGCACTCATGCAGAGGCTTCTGCCTCAAAAAGTGCCTCACAGCTGGGATCACACGATTATGAGGAAGAGGAATTCATGCATAAAGTGACAGCTGCTTCCCAAAGAGCTCATCAAAATTCGTGGCTCTGTATTCTATGAGCAAGATTTTAGTTCAGAGTAGAGTGATTTTTTTCTTCTAATCTTTCTAAAATAATCTCTAAAAGAACCTCTGGGAATCTATTAGATTGACGCCCTATTGTAGTCCATTTCACCATCATTATAAATCATTCTTCAAAAAATTAAGTGAATCTTTAAATCTCATATTACAAAGTATTAAGTTACAAACTTTTTTTTTTTTTTAATGGTGCCGGAGATCGAACTCAGGACCTTGTGCTTGCAAGGCAAGCACTCTAATCACTGAGCTGAATCCCCAGCCTCCTAAGTTACAAACATTTTATATCCTATTTTTTTCACCTGATAACCTTGACATATCTTTTTTTCGTACTGGGATTGAACCAAGAGCCTTCACACAAACTCCATCCCCAGCACTTTTTTTATTTTGAGACAGGGTCTCACTTAGTCACAGAGTTTCCCAGGCTGGGCTCAAATTTGTGATCCTTCTTCTCAGCCTCACAGTGCTAGGATTACAGGTATGCACCACCACGCCCGAGTTATCATATTTTGAGGATGCAATAGAGTTTTGGGTTTAGGCCCAAAGGCTTAACAAAAACCCCTCAACATTTAATTATTTTATGTTGGTTTGTTCATTTTATAAATCTGTATCAAGCAGCTGATACATGCAGGCTGTGTGCTGTATTTGGAAAAAGGTACTAGTTGAATCAGGAACTGGAAACTCACCTGTGATCATTTGTGTGCTACTGAAACTGATTACCCTAGTCCTGTCATGAGAGGGCCCTTCCTTCTTCTGTTTCTCATAGTCTAACTAGAAATCAAGCACAATCAGTTCTCTGAAGAATTTCTCACACATTTCATGGGGCATCAGCTCCATCTGCATGGCGTCTTAGTTTTCTTTCCATGCTTGACTGCATCAGACTTTATTTTTGTGAATTCAGTTTTTTGTTTTTTTTTTTTTAAGACAGAGTCTTGGTATGTAGTTCCGGCTGGCTTTAATTTATTGCAGAGCCCAGAGTGGCCTCAGATTCATGACGATCCTTCTGCCTCAGCCTCTCGAGAGGTATGATTAGAGGTGTGCATCACCATGCTCTTTTCGAGTACAGTTTTGTGTCAAGAGTGATACTTTAGGGTTAGGGATTTAGCTCAAGTGGTAGAGCTGCTTGCTAGCAAGCAGAAGGCTCAGAGTTCAATCCCCAACATCCACCCCCCCAAAAAAAGGAAAAAAACTTCGTGAATGATACTTTAGCCAGGTGTGGTGGCAAATACCTGTAATCCCAGCACTCAGGAGGCTGAGGCAGGAGGATTGCTGCAAGTTAGAGGCCAGCCTGGGCTATATAGTGAGTTCAAGGCCAGCCTGAACTGCATAGCAAGGTACTGTCTCAACAAAACAAAAACAAAAAATTTAAAAATAAGAATGATATTTTAGACTAGCCATCTCTGCTACTGTCTTGCTTGTTCCCAGTGGCATCTACAGTCTCTGTATGATTGGTAATCTGTTGTGACTTTACTGCCACCTTTAGAAAAACAAGAGCTGCTCACTGTAATCTTATTCTTTCAGAGGCTTCTGGTCTTTAGATCCATGCTGTTTAGTAGAAATTTCAGCAATAATGGAAGTGTTCAGATGGATGTGGTGGCGCACACCTGTAATCCCAGCACTTGGGAGGCTGAGGCAAGAGGATCTCTGTAAGGTTACATTGTGAGTTCAAGGCCAGCCTGGACTACATAGCAAGACCCCGTCTCAAAGAACCAAAATAACAATAATAAATAAATAGACAATGGAAGTGTTCTTTAACGGCACTGCCCAGTAATATGAGCATTCCAGATGTGGCTAATGCAACAGAGAAACGGGATTTTTAAACTTAAATTGTACATGTGGCTGATGGCGAAGCATACTCGATGGTGCAGTTCTAGAGATCATCCCAGCTGGTTCTGCCAGCTCTTCTCCTAAGAAAGACTGTTTCTTTGGGCATTTGTACTGTTGGGCTCTGTCTTTAAAACTCTGTTTTGTCCTGTCAGCAGTGTTGAGGGGCTGCGGGGGTCGGGAAGAACTATTTCTAAGAAAAGTTTCTTGAAGGGAATGGCACTTTGTATTTTTTCAGGATTAGATACCTAAAACTTCTTTGGAGGGGCAGTTCTTGGGAAGTTGCTTATTAGTAGCTCCATACCTTCTGGAAGCCATTGTGGAAAACTAATAAATATGTCTTCATAAACCAGTTTATAAACAATGAGAGAATTTTTTTGGAGAGGGCCTTATACTTGATGAAAAATCAACTCAGAAATTTGGGTTTTTCTTCCCAAATACATCAGTCCTTACCTTTTTTGTATTCTTATGTCATACTCTTACAGAGGTATGTCAGCGCCTCTTAAGTTATCACCATTGACTTTATTCCTCATTAGACATTACTGTCATATAATCCCTTTTTAAGAGTTTGGTGAATAGACCTTGGATCTTTTGACTATATTCTACTTTTTTTTTCTAATTGCAGTTCTAGGAATTGAACCCAGATACTTGGGCGTGCTAGGCAACTGCTTTACCACTGAACTACATCCCCAGTCTTGTGCTCCTTTTAAAAGTGATGCAGTGGTTTGTCTTTTTTCCTGTCACCAGTTGCATAGGATGCAACAGATGTGCCAGTGTATTGGGAGCCCTATTCTGTCCTTCTTTCCTTCCTTCAATGACACTGTTTTTCTTCTTTGTTAGGTTTCATGTCTTCCTTTTCTGATCCATTCACGGCTGTGTCTTCTTCCACATCCTTTCTTTAGTTTCTAGGTCTCAGCACCCTGGTTCCTGCTCCTCTTTTCCCTCACCAAGTTGGCTTCTAGTGCCTTTCCTCCTGGTACTTCTTGGGTGTACTGAGGATGTACTGAGAGACTCTGATCCACATTTCACCCTCTTCCCATAAATTTTTACTGCTCTCCTCTTAGGGGGAGGTACAAAGTTAGAAGCTTTGGTAAAAAAACAGGGTTCCTTCCCTTTATTTTTACACCATGCCCTCCAAGGCATAATCTCACCACTGATAATGTAGCCTGTACTAACATGCAGTAACCCACTCTGCTGTTGAAGCCTTTTGAGAATGATTTGAGTTTTATGGCAATCAAGAGATTGCACTTGCACCGCTTTCACTGTGAACTGAACTTGCTGTGCATTTGGGGAAACTGACTGTGTTTTCTGCCTTCTGTTGACAGAATGGTACACGAAACTTCCAGGACTTTGACTGTCAGGTAAGGACTGTACAAGCATCAGAGAGGCTCTGTACGGGATTTCTGCAGAGAGATGTGGTGGCAGTCTTGTAGAAGTGGATTTCTTACCATAGCTAATTATGACTCCTTAATGTTGTTTTGGTTTATTTAAAATGATTTACTGTCATGTTCAAAAATTGCCTGCCAGGTACCTGTTTTGTGACTGTAGGTTACTAGGTTGAGTTGTCTCTTTGTTTTTGTTTTTGAGACAGGGTTTCACTATGCAGTTCAGGCTGGATTTGAACTCATTGTGTAACCCAGGCTGGCCTGGAGCTCGTGGTGATGCTCCTGTCTCAGCCTCTGGAGTGCTAGGATTATAGGTGTGTGCCACCACACCTGGTTTTGAGCTGTCTTTTTGTGATTAAAGTCTCCTTTCCTTGAAAGACATGGTGTTGCCTGCCTGTAATCTCAACACTCTGGGAGGCTAAGGCAGGAGGATCACAAATTTGAGGCCAGCCTGGACACCATTTAAAAATAAAAAGTAAAAAAGTCAGCTGGGAGCCAGGTGCATTGGCACACACCTGTGATTTCAGCACTCTTGAGAGGCCAAGGTGGGAAGATCACAAGTTGAAGCCCTACCTGGGCAATTTAGTGAGACCCTACCTCAAAATTAAATAATAATAATAATAATGATAATAAAGGTTGGGAATATAACTCAGTTGAAGGCCCTGGGCTCGATCCCCAATATTGCCCCAACCTCCCCCTCCAATTTCCTTTCCTTAGATGATATTGGAAATCTCATTTGTCACAACTAGCAGGTGAAAGGTTGTTACCTGACTGCAGAGAAGGTAGAGGATGGACAATTTGGAGGATAAACTTCTCAGCAGCAAAACATTTTTCTTGCCTTTGTGTTTGGAAATGTGAAATTCAACCTGGCTCATTAGTATCTTCCTAAATGATACTATTCTTCCTAGTCCGCTTTTGCTTGTAGCTCTATGACCAGTTTGAAAATCAATAAAATGAACCAGCAGTTCTCCATCTGCCTTCTTTATCTATTAACTGACCCTGAAAGAAATGGGAAGAAGGAATGAATGAGTATGTGGAAATGGGAACCGTGTAAGCTTAGCTTTCCCACTTTGGCCCTCCCACTTTGAGATAGAGGCCATAGGAGTGACATGAAGTGGACTCCAAGGCAACACCAGGAACGGAGAGTGCTGGGAACCAAATTCCTTGCTTCCAGTCAGTATTCAGCCATCCTGAACACCCACAGGCAAATAGTTATTTTCAAATCATACATTCTATATTAAGTAGAATCTCTATAGCATTAGCCTTAAAAAATAAATAATATCTCATAAGCAAAAACATATGTATCTCATAGGCAAACCAGTTACATCATAAGCTACAGTGTCTGTAATCCTTGAAGCATTTCTATCATCTTTGTTTTCCAGGTAAGAATATTGAGAATCAGGTTTCATAATATCCCTTTGGGTGGTTGAGATTGAAAAAGTACATTCTCGCTGAATCTTTTGCCTGTTCTTTCCCATTGGGACCTGTCTAGAGCTGAGATGTTGTAAGGATTTGGGTTGCCCTTAGAGCTGAGGTTCCTGGCTGGGCAGATGCGGTTCGATATGGAAGGGACAGGCTCACAGTATTGTTAATAGATTTCTGTTTTGTTTTGTTTTTTTTTTTTCGACAGGGTTTCGCTATATAGTTCAGGCTGGCCTTAAACTCACTGTGTAACCCACAATGGCCTTGAATTCACAGTGATTCTCCTGCCTGAGCCTCCCAAGTACTGGGATCACAGGTGTGCACCGCCACACCCATCTGTCAATAGATTTCTGAATCTCACTTCAAACACCTCTTGGTTTTAACTTTTTGTTTCTTTATTATATACAACATGATCAGCCTAGTGCTCTGAGGGAGTTTGCTGTAGGTGATAGCTCCTTTACTCAAAACGTTATATTATTTTTGATAAATAGTGGCAGTCAAGTTTGAATGTAGTCCTTTTTGGACTAATTTCAGTTATATTTTGGAACTTCTGGTTCTGAACCAGTTGAGGTTGTGATTACTATTGATTTTTTTAATATATTTCACCTAGAAGGAAATTATTTGAGAGAAAGTGACAGTAAGATTCAAAGTAAAACATTCCAAAAATGGAATTGTATACTCCTGTCTGAAAGTTTAGATGCATTAATTTTTATAGAATTGATCATCTTTTCCCAAAAAAAGAAAATTGGAATATAAAAATTTATACATTTATTGCAAAACGTGTTTGTCACTGTCATGTTTGCTACTAGTTTTGAATAATACATAATCTTTGGGCTATAAAGAAGAAAAAAATAGGCTCTGCTAGGCACAATGGCGGATACGTCTAATCCCACCACTCGAGAGTCTGTGGCTGGAAGATCGTGAGTTCAAAACCAGCCTGGGCAATTTGGCAAGTCCTTGTTTCAAAAAACAAAAAGTCACAGGCCTTTCTTTTGTCTTCCTTCCAACACTCGCGAATGCTTTCCTATCTCCTTTCTGGTCCTCCTTATTAATGGCCAGGGGTAGCTCATTCAAGAGTCTAGCAACAGGCTAATAGGAGGCCTAGGAGGTAAGAACTGTAATGTGAGAAATCTGGAAAGGCCCAGTTTGCCTGAAGGCATCCCAGACATCCTTGGGCATTCTTAGGAGACAAAGTGGAATAATTATAAAGCCAGAATTGTCACCAAGTGGAAAGATACCCCTTGGTCTTGGTGTCATCCACTATAACAGCTGTGTCATGGGGGTGAACTAAAGCCATCTAATCAGGGCTTCCTTTGGGTCTCTGTCTTGCCTCAGAAAAATCCTTCCAGATTCTTTCATGACAGCCCCAGGAAGTTAATACACTGTCATCAGCAAAGCTCACAATTTGAATCTAAAGTTTTCCCTTTGCTTTCTTTACTAATCAACTGTATGATTCTTTTCAGTAATGAAAGTGTAATTAGAAGAGTACCACTTCTCTTGGTTTTTGATTGTCCTAAGTGGCATCATTGCTGAATTGCTCCCCTGAAGCAAACAACAGTTATAATGTGGATATGGGAGGAGTGAGGGAAGGGAAATAATTCCAGGTGACATCTTTACTGTTGACGAGAAAGGAGAAAAGAGCCTATTGCCAAATGAAACAGTGAGTCAACAGACTTCTGACTTCCGTCCATTGATCTGCTTCAGGGCTACTCCTCTCTTTGTGAAACTGCTTAGAAGTTTGGAACTAGGGGTTGGGGATTTATTTAGCTCAGTGATCAGAGTGCTTGCAACAAGTGCAAGGCCCTGAGTTCGACCCCCAGCACCAAAAAAAAAAAAAAAAAAAAATCAGAAAATTCAGAAAATCCTTAAAATTGAGGTTCTCTATAATCTTGGTATCTGAGGATAAACATTTTTTATTTCCAGTTTTTACTTTCTCATTCTGGTTATCAAGAGTGTGTATTCAAAAGAAAAATGTATGTTCATAGCTGAATATTTGGTAAGCATAGAGAATTACAAAGTAGCTGGAGAAAACTCATAATCCTATAACCCAGGGTCAACTACCTTAATATGGTTAGTGTTGATACATGTATATAGTTTTAAAATTTTTATAAAAATGCATTGTTTTATTTATAAAGCTGTTTTATTAGATGTACATTTTGTGTTCCCTTTTCTGACTTAATATTAGAATACAATCTTATTTCCATGTCATTTAAAAACTCACAAAAGTAGTATTTAATGAATGCCTATTATTTTTCTTTTTTGTTTTTTTGAATGCCTATTATTTCATCATATGGCCATACCATGATTTAACTATTCCATTATTTTTGCAAATTCTCTCTCCCTCCTTCTCTCCCTCCCCAGTACAGGGGACTGAACCCAGGGCCTTCATACTGAGCTACATCCCCAGCCTTTGGTTTGGTTTGGTTTGGTTTTGAGACAGGATCTTGCTCAGTTTCCCAGATTGGGCTCTGACTTAACAGTCCTCCTGCCTCAGCCTCCCAGAGTGCTGGGATTGCAGTCATATGCCACCACCCCTGGTTTGGAAATTAGATTTCTTATTATATGTTCAATTCACTGAGCATTTTTGTACATAATGTATATTATGTACTCTTTGTATATTTTCCTAGGTGGTCTTTGTAGATTTCCTAGGTGGTCCTTGGAAGCAGCATATTTAAGGCTCTTGACTTGTCTTGTCAAATTGCCTTTCACTTCCACCCAAATATGGATTTAAAAAGCTACTGTCTGCCAGGATAGATCATTCTCATAGCAGAGTCTGATAATGGATGATGTTCTTGCTCCTAGAATAATTGAGGCACAGCCAAAGATTGAGTAATTTCATGCGGGCTGTTGAATTGCAGTTGCTCTTTAGAGGATGGATTTATAGATCCCAAATGTGAGGGTTGGTTTTTCATACATTTCAGATGCATATATATGAATGCCCCTTCAAAGGGATTTAACCAGCTTTAAACCCTTACGGATCACTTGGTGAATGAACATTCTTATAAAGTAAGGGTGAAGTGAAATGGATATCCTGAAAGTTCCTTCAACAGAGAAGAGGTGTTTGGGAAAGAGCTAGGGGCCAGCCACCTGCTTCAATGTTAGAGGGCCTGACTCAATCTCATGCCCTCCCCTGGCCTTGAAGGCTGGCCGAAATATGACCACAGGCTACCTTTCATCATTATATCCCATAGCTTTTCTTTGTATGGCTCCCTCTCCCAGGAGAACTGAAATTATCGGTGACCTGCCTCCCTACTTCCACTCTGTGCTTTTTCTTTTCTTTTTTTTTTTCTTTTTTTAATTTGAGACAAGGTCTCGCTTTGTAGTTCAGGCTGGCCTTGAACTCATTATGTAGCCTAGACTGGCCTCGAACTTGCAGTGATCCTCCTGCCTCAGCCTGCCAAGTGCCGGGATTACAGGCATGCACCCACTACTCCTGGCTCCTCATTATTAATTGAGTCTGTGTGAAGAAGTACTGGAGAAAGGGGAAAAGACGAATTTTTAGGTTTATACTGAAAAAGAAGTTTTCAAATGTAGAGTGTGATTTGTAAGAAGGCTGAGAGTTGTGGGTGGTGAAAAGTAAAAGCAGATGTCTGAAAGTGTTGATTAAACTAGGCTGCAAGATGTAAGAGAAGAGAAAGTTGAGACTAGATTCGGGGAAAGTATATTATAGATATGTGATCTTCTGATAGGCAGAGGACTGAGTAATTAATGGAATTCTTTTACTATGAGATTAAATAGGATTATACAAATAAACTTTATGCTTCTGTCCTGGGCAAAGTAGTAGTATTATTGATATTATATCAAAAATTTCTGTACATTGGTCTGGAGGTGTAGCTCAGTGTTTCCCTAGTGTGCATAAGGCCTTGGGTTTGATCCCCAAAGCTAAAAGATTATTAAATAATAATGAAAACTATACCCAAGATTCATACTATATCTCTCTTGTTATTGGAAACAATAAAATTTCATATTAGTAAATTCTTTTACATTTCCTAGAGTCTGTTATCTTACAAATTTACATTAATTATTCAGACTGGCCAGTGAAGGAGAGAAGTAGTAACATCCACAACATGATAATTTAACAGAGTTTAGAGATATGTGACAAATCAGAATGTGTTGTGCTGGTACCAACACATTTAGCTAAAGGAGAGAGGACTCAAAAAAAGAGTAAAAGCTGTTTCTTAACAAATAATGACAATATTCTAAACTCTTTCTTTTTTTTTTTTTAATTTTCCCTGTAGTACTAGGGATTGAGCCACTGGGCTTTACAGTGAGCTACATCCCCAGCCCTTTTTACTTTTTTTTGTTTTTGTTTTGAGATGGGGGACTAGCTGTGTAGCCCTGACTGGCTTCAGACTCTTGGGTGATCCTCTTTCCTCTACCTCCCAAGTACTTGGATTACAAGTGTGTGCCACCATGTCCACTAAACTCTTAAATTCTTAAAAATCTCTCTGATTAAGACTCTACTCTTTCACTGAGAGGAAGAGGCAGTTCAAGACAGAGCAGTGTGTCAGGGACCTGTATGATTTCAAGGTTTTTTTTTATAAGCTTGGAAAATAAAAGAATTGTGTTCACAAAATACATAGCCTTGGAGATGGTACCCAGAGCCTGTGAAGTACTACACTGGGCTGTGCCCTTTGAGCACACATTCTCTTTGTGGGGTCACACTCTGGAATGTTGGGGTAGGAATGCTGAAAGCAGAGAAGAAACCTGTAAAACAGATTATAGTTGAGAGCAGAAAGATGGCAGCAGAGATCACTCACTCCCTACAGGGGCCTGAGCTTTGAGTTACCTAGGGTTTCCTCACTTCATCTTCAGAGGGAGTCTGGTTCAAGCTATTCATACGCACATTTATAAGGGATGTGTGCACTAATCCTTGTGGGGGTGAGTACCTCCTTGCTCTTCAGTCTTTGTTCTGCTCAGAACATTTACACTCACGTACTTTGAAAATGAAGAGAACCTTTATGAGACATTGACAGCCAGGCATGACCTCAGAGGGTAATGAGTGGTGTCTAAGGCTCTTGGCCCTTTGACACTTTCTTTGTTATGTGAGCTGAAGGAACCTTGTATGGAGGTAGGGACTGAGATCTCTGTAAAAGATTTGAGATTTTTGTAAGGAGCCGATTTTTTTTTTTTCTTTTTAAAACAGGATCTTGTTATGTGGTTCAGGGTGGCCTTGAACTCACTATGTAGCCCAGGGTGGCCTTGAACTCATGGCAATCCTCCTGCCTCAGCCTCCCAAGTGCTGGGATTACAGGTGTGCACCACCACACCCGGCCCAAAGAGCCATTTTTAACTCTGAGTTCATCTAGGTTATCAATGATGACAAAAATAGTTACTTTTCCCTGTTCCCTCATCTACTTTTTTTTTCTTTTTTCTTTTTTCCTTGTGGTACTGAGGGTTGAACCCAGGATATTCATACCGAGTCATATCCCCAGCCCACCTCCCATTTTTATTTTTATTTATTAATTTTATTTATTTAAATTCTGAAACAGAGTCTTAGTAAGTGTTGCCCAGGGTGGGCTCAAACTTGTGATCCTTTTGACTTAGCCTCCCAGAGTGCTGGGATTATCTACCCCTGAAGTTTTGTCTTTTAACTCATCTATTCTATCTCCCCCTTCTTTTTTTTTTAATCATCTTTCTTGTTACGCTTCCTGATAGCTCACTATCCTTCCCCACCTTGACAGATATCACATGTGTGTACACATGCGCACACTCTCATGCACATACATGCAGTCACCAACTACCTCGCCCTGGGTAGGTCCTGTTGAAGGCCATGGTATAAACTCATGTTTCCCTCAGTTCTCAGTGGCACAGCTAAGTCCAAACTAGCATATTTAAATAGGAGTGCACAAGAGGTTTGGGTGTGACAAAAGGAGAGCTCCAGCCACTGATGGTTAGGGCGACAAGTTGTTGGGTGCTCTGTGGAACTTGGATTCTCTGGAATAATCACTCTCTGTGGCAGGGACTTCTCCCTTCTGCCTGTTTTTTCTGTCAAGAGACAAACCTGAGAGACAAGGAAGCCATCTTGAGTTTTCTTTCAGAATCTGTCCCCTCCCAGAAGGAAACCAAGTCCTAAGGTCAGTGTCCATCCTTCTCCCAGCATTTCACACTTTAAATATGTATATGTACATATACAGTTTATAGTGGTGCTTTTTAAAATAGCTACATGTTAATTACATATATATCCTTCTGCGTATTGCTGTTATTCAGCATTGTATTTTCAAGCTTTCCTGTGTTAATGTTTATACTCCTGGTTTGCTTGTTTGTATTTCATTACACGAATAAATCATAATTCATTTGTAAACTTCCCTATTGATGAATATGTGGGCTGTTTTCCAACTTTTTTTTTGACATAAGCAAGGTTACAGTATACATCTCTATGCCTTTGTGTGTGTGTGACCATATTTGAGAATTTCTTTAATTATACCTAAAGGTAAAATTGCTGTAGGGTAGGTTTGTTTTTGTTTTTGTTTTGGGGGCCTTTTTTCTTCGTTTTTTTGAAACAGGATCTCACTATGTAGTTCAGGCTGGTCTTGAACTGACTGTGTATCCCAGGCTGGCCTTGAACTCATGGGGATTCTCCTGCCTCAACCTCCTGAGTACTGGGATTACAGGTGTGTGCCACCATGCCTGGCTTTTTTTTTTCCAGCAGTGCTGGGGGTCAAACCCAGGGTCCTTTGCACATACTAGGCAAATGCTGTACCATTCAGCTACACTCCCAGCCTTATAAGCACTTATTAACTTCACCGAAAATTACCAAATTTTTCTCCAGGGTAGTTGTTCCAGTTTACATACCTACCGATAGTATGTATGAATTCTTACTTTTCTGTGTTCTGGTGTGCATGAAGTAGCATTTCATTGAATTTAATTTGCTCTTTCCTGGCTGCTTACTGAGTTTATGTCTTAGTTTTTTATTATAGTATCCTATTTTTTCATAGTACTTACATAAGCAATTATTATGGGTTGGTTTGTTCATTTTCTGTCTTCTATCTAGAGTATAATCTGTATAAAAGCAGGAATCACATCTCTGTGGCTTGCTGTTTTATTCTCAGAGCTTAGTCCAGGATCTATATAGCAGGAAGTCAGTAAATGGAAATTTACTGAATGAACATGGGAGGAAGGAGTTCCCTCAGTAAATCTGGTGTTATTGTAAGGCAAACACTCGCAGTAATAAAAATTTATTTCTTTATATTCCTCTTATCCAAGCCGTATGTTTTATTTCACAGGTAGTTCATAGTTCAATTCAAGCCTTTGAATTGATTTGAATAGGAGGTTTCAGTAACCAAGGATGACAGAAATATTGAATCACACATGGCTTGATTTGATAGGGATGAATGTCTACAACAGTTTTGGGCCTATGATTTGAGATACACTGATGTCTAATGAGCCTGAGATTGTCTTTTTTGTGTCCCACATCAAAGGAAAAACCAAAGCTCTGATGAGGTTCGTTATTAGATAGGAAGTTAAGTTAGAAACCCTTAGTCTTTATTGAAATTCTTATTGATAGAGTTAATCTTGTCTTATCTCACGTATTTTCTGAGATACATGCAGACTTTATGAACAGTAATTCATGAGGACAAATAATTTTTAATTTTTGAGAAATACAAAAGTTGGAGAGTAGACCAAATCTCAGTTAACTTTTCTGCAGTTCCTTTCCTTTCTATCCCATCACTTGGTGCCATAGCCGCTCACGGCAGCACTGATTACATCCTTTTCTGTCCTTGTTCACTTCCTGAGCTCTGCTCTAACTCGATTTTTTTTTTTCTAACTCGATTTTATTTATTTATTTTTTTCTACCTCGATTCTAAATTTTACTCATGCTGATGCAGGTGTGGTGGCACACACCTATAATCCCAGCACTCGGGAGGCCAAAGCAGGAGGATCACCTCGAGTTTGAGGCCAGCCTGGCCTCCATAGTGAGTTGAAGGCCAGTCTGAACTATACAGCAAGACCCTGTCTCAAAAACAAAACAAAACAAAAACCTTATTGCCTTGTGATTACAGTCCTTTGGAGTATAGGGAATAAAGCTACCCAAACTAGCCTGAGCCAGAGTCAACCCAAGGGCGTCTCGGAATTTAAGAGCATATACAACTAGAACCAGGAGTTAACGTAGTGAAAACTCTCAAGTTTGCTTCTCTTTTCAGGAGAAAAACCAAGCTAAAGATGGAGTCTCTTAGACCCAATTACAAATTCCTAGAGGAAGATACTGACCCAGCATGGCCAGATGCTTTCCTGGGTCCAGGTAGTCATGGCCAAAAAATTGTGTTCTACAAACATGGCAGGCAGGAGCTCCTGTAATACATGGACAAAAAAGAGTAACAGAACCCAGGAAAGAGGAAAGAGTTTTAAGTGCACGCACCCATAGGTGTCTACTCAAATTATCTGTAGCTGAACATATGCTCAGACACTTTGAACCTCTGACTTTTTACCCAGTGGTTTCTTTGTATCTTGTTTCCTCAACTTTCCTTCTCTCAAGTATTATCTGGTTCCTTAACCAGCTTGCTGATCTCCTTCTCATAGCCAATTGCAAATGTATTCTCAACAGATCCCTGATTTCCTGGAGTCCTAAGTGAGCTTTGAGGATGGCAAGGTGTATTTTCCTCTTGATCTGTTTATTTATCTGTTCATCTGTTATCTATATCAGGAAAAATTAGAAAATGTGAATACTATATATAATACAGCATCTTTCTGGTACGCTTAGAGTTCATTACTCAGTCCTGCCCCGGCGAGTGAAAAGTATCAATGAGGCTGGTATTGTGAAACTTTAGCAACCTGGAAAGTTCATTCCGCCTTTGCTGAGACCTTACACTCTCTTACAGGAACATGATATAGAAACAACTCATGGTATGGTCCATGTCACTATAAGAGGCTTACCGAAGGGAAACAGACCAGTTATCCTAACATATCATGACATTGGACTCAATCGTATGTATTTGATTTTACGCCTTCTCAGTTTATCATAATACTTTCTTGTATGTTTAAAAATATATATATAGTGCTGGGGATTTAGCTCAGTGGTTAGAGTGCCTATCTCGCAAGCACAAGGCCCTGAGATCGAGCCCCAGCACCCCCCCAAAATATATATATATGGTATTTAATACAGCAGAGATTTTTCCTTCTCTGTTTTAACCTTTCCTTCCTTAATGTCAGGGTGAAAGTTCCTAGTAAGTATACGGGAGAATGTGTTTTGAAGGATAGCAGAATTATATCTTGCTTTTGTGCCATATCTGCTGAGAGACTGAAAATTACATGATTAAGAAAGTGGAGCTGAAGTTAATTTTTTTCAGGTTTGTACTTTGGCTTTTTTTTTTTTTTCTCATGTTTCAGGTTAGAAAATCCAGAGTTGAACTCAGCTTTGTTGTGAGCACTTCAGTGAATTAGTGAAAGTATTCTTTCTGCAGCCTGTCACAATAACTTTAAGTGGACTTTTCTAGCTGGTACAGGTAGAGCATCCCTAATCCAAAAGTTCTAAATCCAAAATAATCCAAAATCAAAAAAAAAAAAAAAAAAACAAAATAATCCAAAATCTGAAATAGTTTGAATGTCAACATGGTGCCCCATGGGAAAAATTCCACACCTTATGTGATAGGTCACAGTCAACATGTAAAGGCGCCAAAAATATTGTGTATAATTACTTTCAGGCTGTGTGCATTAGGTATATACGAAACATAAATGAAATTCATGTTTGGACTTGGGTCCCATCCCTAAGATACCTCATTATGTAATGCATATATCGCAAAGTCCAAAAATGCTTCTGATCCCAACCATTTTGGAGAAGGGATGCACAAACCATAGTATAATATTCAGCTTTAGCCACAGACACAGAGTAAATATTTTTTCACCCCACTCTGGCTTTCAGAGTCTGCATTTACAGAGCTAGAACTTTTGTAGCTGTCTTAGCATAAGATATAATTTAAAATGTTATCCTAAGGGTAAAAACTGAAGCAGCAGCCCCTTCCTGTACCCTGCCAGTTTCAGCAAGAGGCAAACTCCCAGGTGATGAATGTAAGCTTCCCAGAATATTCACTCTATCCAGGTGCTTGGGGTATAGTCAGTGTCTCTTTGTTAGATGTGGGAGTAAGGTACACGAGAAACAATAGCAGTATGGATATCAGATTATTTTGTGCAACACCAGAAAACCAATAAATATCTACGAAGTGGTTGGGGACACCGTGTGGAATTAAGAATTAGTTGTTTTCAAGTCATTGAGATATCTCTTATTCAGCCTTAGGGAACCTTGAATGAGACTACTCCTTCAGACACCTCACTGAGTGGAATGGTGATTTAAAGGAAGTGAAAAGAACGATGATATGGCACTGGCTGTGTAGATGAAAACTGGAGAGAAATGGAGAGCCTATGACTCATGGGTATTTTTGTCTTTTAGATAAGTCCTGTTTCAACACATTCTTCAACTTTGAGGATATGCAAGAGATCACTCAGCACTTTGCTGTCTGTCATGTGGATGCCCCAGGCCAGCAGGAAGGTGCACCTTCTTTCCCAAATGGGTAAGGCTGCAGGCAAGGTCATCTGGGAGACAGGCACTCAGAAAAGCAAATGACTGAGCTCTAGCGGGGGTAACAATATATGCTTCCCTCCCACTTGATTTATCACAGCCACAGGTTAGTCTCATCAACCCATTGTCCTCATGTTTTCTCTCCTTAGTCTCAGAGGACTGTTATATACCATTTTTAGGGGTAACTGCATGTTTTCCCATATTTGGGACTGGTTCTCTATGGCACAGACCTAATTCCCTGTGATCACAGGCATAAGTGTTTGGAGCACCCATTTGTCAGTCTTTTATCTGTCCTCTTCCTTGTCTGTTTTAAATCTCATTTTTGTGTCCCTCCCTGAAGCTCCTGACTACATAGGCCCAAGCCAAATCTCTTGATCTTCCCTAGGAACACCTCCCCATCTTTCCCTCCTGATCTAGTGATGGGAATTTGGTATCTGTGCAACCATTTATTCTGGAGCTGTCCTTTCACTAGCCTTGGCACTCTAGTTCATCTTAAGCAGCTTTGCATGGCAGAGCCTCAGGCTTCCAAGAGTCCCCTGGACAGTGTGCTTTTTGAGAGAGCCTTGGGAAGGAGAGTGAGACCTCACACTGCAGAGTGCTCGTTCTTCATGTCTCCTGCTCGTTTCTAGAGCTGTCTTTAGCTAGTGACTGCTATGAAATAGATGTTGCAGATAAGTAATAGCTAGCACTTAGACAGACCAAGCAGTGTTCCAGACACTGCTTTAAGTGGTCTACGTTTATTAACTCGGTCCTCACAACCCCATGGAATAGGTTTACTCCTGTTCTCATTTTACAGGTGAGGAAACTGAGGCCCAGAAAAATTAGGAACATGACTAAGGTTATGTAACAAGTAAGTAGCACAGCTAGGGTTTTAACCCAGGCATATGGCTCCAGATCTTTGTTGACTAGTTTCCATGTTGTTCTGTCTACCTCTCAAATGCACATTGGCCAGTGATCAGATGGTATCTAACCAGATTTCGATCTAGTTCCTTTTTCTCTTTAGGGGAAAAATAGAAGACATTTCATCCCTTGAAGTGTTCAGGCATAGGCAAGCTGAATTCCTTGTTGGTTGTAGAAAAGGTCCTGTCTCATATATAGGAAGTTATCTTAAGATCCCATCTCTGATTCTGTCATCTCTCTGCTTCTCACTTTTCTCAGATTACTGTTCTGGGTCTATTTTTGAATGATTTTAGCATCAGATAATTCATAACATGAAAGCAATGAACAAAATAATCATGTCATCTATGCCTAAGTAAAACAAATTTACTTAGCATTTATGCTGAGGAGCCCAAGATTTGTAACTGTATGCCTAGACCCAGTAAAGCTTTGTTTACTTTTTCATTTAACTGCCTAAATATAAGCAGCTTACGAAGATCTACTTCCTGGAAGTTCGCTGAGCCTAGATCCCAAATGAAGTGATCGTTAGGGGTTTGAAGTACCATAAGAGGGGGCCATATTACCGGTTTTTCATGTGACTTCCTCTGTCATGTGGATTCTTCTACTTTCTTTTTAGCATGGCAGTCGTAGAGGCATGCCACGGTCATTTCCAGGTACCACGTACCTCCTTTGAGCCTAAAAGTTAAAAGGGAATATTGCTCAAAGACTGAATTGTGGGTGCTTTCTAATTCAGGAGGTATCTTTCTGAATTTTAGGTACCAGTACCCTACAATGGATGAGTTGGCTGAAATGCTGCCTCCTGTTCTTACTCACTTAAGGTAGATTCATTCTACAGTCTTTTTTTTTTTTTTTGTGCTGGGGATCGAACTCCGGGCCTTGTGCTTCCTAGGCAAGTGCTCTAACCACTGAGCTAAACCCCCAGCCCACCCATTTTACAGTCTTTACCTTTTTTTCTCCTTCATGGTACAGAAGATCAAACTTAAAGCCTTGTACAAGCAAGGCAAGCGCTTTACCATTGAACTACATCCCCAGCCCATCACTTTTCTTTTTAATTTTCTGCTGTGTTTCTGTTCTAGTGGATAAATGATGAGCAAAACAGAATATTCACTAACCTCATGGAGCCTAATGGAGAGGTAGGGAGGGAATGCTTAACAAATAAGCAACAAATAACAATAAACCACCATAAAAGAAATGGGGCTGGAGGTATAGCTCCGTGGTAGAGCTGCTTAACATGCCCAAGACCCTGGATTCAGTTCCCAGTACCAAAATGAGAAGTCAATGGGGCTTTTGTGAAAGAGAAAAATGGCAGGATCTTCATAGATAAGGCTAGTTAGGGAATGCCTATTCAGAAGTATCATGTAGGCTGAGACCTGGAAGGTACAGGGGAACTGTCTAGGCAGAGTCAGGACAAAGGATTCCAGGCTAAAATAATAATAACAACAAGTGGAAGAGAGGCATGAGTGAAATTTGAGAAATACACAAGGGCCAGGTTATATCAGTCTAACAGATCAGATGAGAATTTGTAGTTATATTAAGTATAAAGAGAAGACACTGGAGGATTTTAATCAGAGGAGTGATATACAATTTACTCTTTTAAAATAATCACTTTTGGAATATAAATTGTACATCAGTAAAGCTGTTTAAATTTTTTTGAGGGGGTGCTGGGGATCAAACTCAGGGCCTTACGCTTGCTAGGCAAGTGCTGTACTACCTGAGCTAAATCCCCAACCAAAGCTGTTTAAATTTTTAAAAAAAGATTATTCTTGGTGTAATAGCTTAGACAGTAGTAAGAGGGAAAATGTAAGGAAACCAGATAAACTTTTAGAGTAGTCCAGCCAAGAGATGAAGATAGCTTAGTACTGGCTGTAGTCAGGGATGGATTGAAGTGGATGGTAATAAATAGAAATATTTATTCTAGGGGTAGACTCCACAGAATTTGCTGGCAGCTTGGATACTGAGGTGAAGAACAATAAGGATGACTCCCAGATTTCAGTCATATTTCATTTAACCATTAAAATGAATTTGAAAGTAGGTGGTTGAATCCTTGTTAAATATATATAGGTGGGGAACTAAGACTCAGAAAAGCTAAAAAAAAAAAAGCTTGCCCAACCTTTAGCTCCTTGGAAGCCTAAAGTGGGAGGATCAGTTGAGCCCAGAAGTTTAAGACCAGCCTGGACAACATAGTGAGAACCCCATTTTAAAAAAAAGAAACTTTCTCAGATTCTCTTATCTAGTAAATGTCAGCCAGGATATGAAATCAGGTTGTATTCTTTCTTTTACACAACACTGCCTTCAAGTGAAGTTGACTCTGTCAATTGTTGGACTCTTCCATTCACAGTCTGAAAAGCATTATTGGGATTGGAGTTGGAGCTGGTGCTTACATCCTCAGCAGATTTGCGGTAAGTACATGGACCACTAGTCTCAACACCCTTGGAACACTGCCTGAGTCACTGCTGTGTTAAATGAGCAGGAATTCTTTCAAGTCTTGCATTATGTTTTCTGTGGATTCTGTTGCTTCAGATACATGTTTGTATAAAACCTTGTCTTTGTACAGTATTGAAACACAAATGAGGGCAGTACTGTCTGTAAAAGGTCTTAGATGCATCTTATGATGGAATTTTGTACAGCCTTTAAAATTGGCTTAACTTGTAATGACATATATGATCTACATTATAGTGTAAGAAAACAGGGTACAACATAGATTCATATAAAGTTCATCACAGGCATAGGAAAGAACTAAAAGGAAATGTACCAGAATATAACAGGGGCTGAACATGGTGGCACATGCCTGGGATCCCAGCTACTACGGAAGCTGAGGCAGGAGGATGTCAAAGTCAAGGCCAGTCTGGGCAACTTATGCTATCTCAGAATAAAAAACAGAAAGAGCTGGGGATGTAGCTCAGTGGTAGGGCACCCCATGTCCAATGCCCAGTACCACAAAAAAATAAAGAAAACAAGGAGTTGATTTGTGGTTAAAAAAAAGTGATCATACTCCTCTTTATATTTCTCTGTCAAACTCTACTGTAAGCCTAATCACAGGAAAAAAGGAAGCTGGAGAGTTTTGAGTTTACAGTGAAATGTTCCTATTTTTTGAGATGCCTCCTGGGCAATAGGAGACTTTTAGAGTCTTTGGAAGTGACATCACCTATTCAGATGGTTTTACAAAAAACTGTAAAAGCCCTTGTTGGGAACAGAGACAGATGAATGTGAAGCAGCCCATGTAAGTCTCAGCAGCCTCTGTGCTAAGTGAAAATGAACAACTGCAGTATACTCTCCTCTGCTGTAAAAAGAAGAAACTTGTCTTCCTTAACAAGGTACAAGGCAAGATCATTTTATAGCAATTTAAGAAACTGTTTTCTAGATGCTAAGTCAGATTTCAAGAGCTATTTTCTACATGTTCTTAGCACCTCTTGGTAGTCTTTCAAATGTGAGGCAGGGATTAGGGATTTAACTCAGTGGTAGAGCACTTGCCTAGCAAGCACAAGGCCCTGAGTTCGATCCCTAGCACTCCCCCCATTAAGCCTTGTATAAATCGACTAACCATATGAAAATGTAAAAAAATAAATAAATCAACTAACCGTGTCCCAGCTGTGTTACCACTGTGGGAGTGGAACTTTCACATTGTTGTCTCTGTCTGATCTTTCAGCTCAGTCATCCAGAACTTGTGGAAGGCCTTGTGCTCATTAACATTGACCCATGTGCTAAAGGCTGGATTGATTGGGCAGCTTCCAAAGTAAGTACCATGTCAAAGTGTCCATTGACTAGTCTCTCAGTTCCTTCTGAAAACAGAACTTACCTATGCTAAAAATGATTTGCTAAGTTGCCCTGAAAACAGATTAACTTTACCTTTCATTGAGTTAGATACACTGTTAATGCAAAAAACTTTAATGTAGAGCTTGGTGAACATTTAAATATGTAATCACTACCCAATCAATTTTATAGACTATTTCCAACACTCTAGAAGGTTTCCTTCTGCTTTTTCTTAGCTGGTAATTCCTCTCCTTCCCAGATATAACTTTCTGTCTTCTATCACCAGAGGTTAGTCTTAATCTGTTCTTAAACTTCATGTAGTTAGAGTCAGGATATTTTCTTTTGTGTCTGACCTCTTCCATTTATTATTGTGTCATGAGACTCATTCATGCTGTGTGGTGTAGCAGTAGTTCTTTTTTTTTCTTCCTTTGTGGTGCTGGGGATCAAACTCAGGGCCTTGTGCTTGCAAGGCAAGCACTCTAACCACTGAGCTAAATCCCCAGCCCCAGCAGTAGTTCTTTTTAATTACTGTTCAACAGTCTATATATAAAATATATTTTGTTGTTGGGCATGTTGGCACATACCTGTAATCCTGTCTACTCAGTAAGTTGAGGAAGGAGAATTGCAGGTTCCAGGGCAACTTAGCAAGACGGTGTCTCAAAACAAAAAGGATTAGGGACGTACCTCAGTGCTCCCTGGGTTCAATCCCCACTACCATATATAGATATATATATACACAAATACCCAAAGTGAGTTTCTGTTTTTGGTTGTCATGAATATAGCTGCATACACATTATTTTGTCTTTCAGTAGACACACATGTTTGTTTTTCCAGGTTTGTACCTATTATACTGCTGGATCATAGGGCAGTTGTATATTTACTTCAGTGTAGATATTGCCAGTTTTCCAAAGCATTTGGCCAGTTTACACACCAGCAACATGTGCAAGTTCCAGCTCACATTCTCACTGATATTTCATATTGTCAGTCCTTTTCATCTTTGTAAAAGATGAGCAGTTTTATTTATAATATTAATTTGTTTTTAGGTGGTACTCATCACTAATATAACTGTACTTATTAATATAACTACTCTTTTGAGGAGGGTGCCAGGGATTGAACTCAGGGTCTTGCGTTTGCTAGGCAAGCACTCTACCACTTAAGCTAAGTCCCCAACCCCTAATATAACTCCTTTTGTACCATTTCTTTTTCTTTCTTTCTTTCTTTTTTTTTTCCCCCAGCAGTACTGGGGATCAAACCCAGAGCCTTGCACATGCCAGGCAAATGGTCAGCCACTGAGTTACAGCCCCAGCTCTCTACCATCGTTTTAAGTTACGCTTGTATAAGTAAATAATACTGGGTTTTAATTTGCATTTTCTGAAGCAACATTTAGTACCTTTCGTGAATAGCTTCTTGTGAAGTACTTGTTCAAGTCTTTTGCTTTATTTCCGTCTTTTTAAAAAAAATCTACATGTAAGTCTTTTCCTAGGTTCACGTATCTCAAATATCTTATGGTCTGTGCTTTGTACTTTTTCTCTCTTAACCTATTTATGCCAAAGGTTGCAATTTTTTGAATTTTTGCATGAAATTCATATATGTTACCTAGAAAAACTCAAGAAACAAGCATATGAAGAGAAAAATTTTCATTATGTTCCACTGTTATGTGCTATTCCAAAAATGGAACACTAGCCATAAAAGGATTAATGCATGAATGACTCTAATAAACTCATCTGTACTACTGTTCCCAAAGACATGCGTAAACAATTCCAATTACTAAACCAAAGTAAAAGGTAAGGGGTAAAGCATTATATTATGTCCTTTTGCATTGAACTTATCTATGTTAAAAATGATTTGCTGGGCTGGGGATTTAGCTCAGTGATTAGAGTGCTTGCCTTGCAAGCACAAGGGCCTGAGTATGATCTCCGGCACCACAAAAAAAAAAAAAAAAAAAAAGATTTTCTATTTCTAGGTTGGAAGGAACACTGTTTTGAAATATTTTCTTACTAACATATAAATATTTATGTGTTATTTTAATCTGTGAGTTTTTAGGTTAAATCAGTATTTTCTAGAGAGAAAAATAATCTAAGCCTGTTAAAAGTTACCTAATGGGATGCCATTTTAACAAATGCCTACTTCTAACCTACTTCTAAATATCCCCCAAACACAGTTTTTTTTAAACTAGTGATTAAAGCCAGGGCTTGTGCATGCTAGGCCAACACCCTACCGCTGAAGTGCATCTCCAGCTTTTATTTTATTTTTGAGACAGGGCCTTGCCAGGTTGCCCAGGCTTGGCTGAAACTTGTGATCATCCTGCCTTGGCCTCTCGGGTAGCCTCTGGGATCACATGATGCCTCTAAGTACTTTTTTGTTGTTGATTGTTTTGATTATTTCTCCCGATGCTGCTGCAGATTGGACCCAGGGCCTCACACATGCTAGGCAAGACCTCCCACCCCACACCATACTGCTTTTTTTCCCCTCCAGTGCTAGAAATCCACCCCAGAGCCTTATGCATACTAGAGCTGCCTCCCTAACACTAGGCAAGCGCTCGAAATACTTTTAAATTGCTGTAAATGTTCTGATATAACAGTAAAAGAGAGATTTCTCTGAAATGCCACCACCTAGCTTATCACATGTATCAGGAATATTTATTGATACTCAAAGCCATAAAATCCAGTGATTTGATATCTGAGAACCTATTTGAAGGATAATGATAAAGATTTAAGCAGAGGGATATTGATTTTTTAAGGATACCTATAGAGGGTTTGCAGATTTAGCTCAGTGGTAGAGCAGTTGCCTAGCAAGCACAAGGCCCTGAGTTCAATCCCCAACACCCCCCCAAAAAAGAACACCTATACAGTGCTTACTGTTTAGCAGGCCCTAGTCTTAACTTTTTTATATATATTTTTAAACTTTTCATTCTCAGGAGAACCCAGTGAAGTGGTATATTATCCCATAGAGAGATAAGTCATTTGCTTAAGGTCACATAGCTAGAAAGTCATAGAACAAAAATATTCATCAAAGCATTGTTTGTAAGACAGAAACATAGAAACAACTTACATGCCTAAGTACCAGGTAACAAAATTTTGATACAACTGTAGAAAAGAAAAGTATACTATCAAAAAATTTTGTTAGCCAGGCAAAGTGGCACACACCTGTAATCCCAGCATTCGGTAGCTGAGGCAGGAGGATCACCATGAGTTTGAGGCCAGCTTGGGCTACACAGTGAGTTCAAGGCCAGCCTGAACTACATAGCAAGACTCTGTTTCAAAAAAAAAAAAAAAATTTTTTTTTTAATTTTATAGCTGAGTGCTGTGGCACATTCTCATAAACCAAACTACTTAGACTGAGGCAGGAAGATTGCAAGTTTGAGGGCAGCCTGGACAGCATATTAAAACTGTCTCAAGGGATGTAGCTTAGTACCCACTGGGTTCAATCCCTAGTTTTTGGTTTTGTTTTGTTTTGTTTTGTTTTGTTTTGCTTTCTGGTGCCAGGGATCAAACTCAGGGCCTTCTGCTTGTGAAGCAAGCACTCTAACCACTGAGCTAAATCCCCAGCCTCTCAATTCCTAGTTTAAAAAAAACAAACCATAAATATATTATTTAAGGAAATGAGAAAAGTATTTTTCATTTTAAATTTTTTTTTTTTTTTTTTGTGGTGCCAGGGATCGAACTCAGGCCCTTGTGCTTGCAAGGCAAGCACTCTAATCACTGAGCTAAATCCCCAGCCCGAGAAAAGTATTTTTAAGTGAAATTTTGATATAAAAACCATATAATAAACTAATTCTATTGAGTACATATGCATAAGAAAAGAGAATATATTATTAGTGGTTACATCTTTGTTGTTAAAATTACAAATAAACAGTATTTTTCATATTCTCTGTACTTTTCTATGATAAACATGTATCACTTTTTATTTATGTTGAAATTATCTACCAGCAGACCAAATTCTAAACATTTTGTTCATCCCTTCCTGCGATTATGTTTTGGAGAAGCAATACATTCCCAGCTTTGGATGAAATATATTAATACTGTTGTCAGATGCTTTGGAAATTCTCATAGTCTGACTTTTTGTAAAATTTGTTCTAATTTCTGTCTAGTATGTGGGTATATTAGCACTTTCCTGAACACTCTGAATTACATGTAACAACCTAATAAAATTCATATAAAACCAGATTTATGAGTATTTGGGTTTGAGTTTGTTTTTGTTTTTGATTTTTTTTTTTTTTTTTTTTTTTTTTTTTTTTTTTTTTTTTTTTTTTTTTTTTTTTTTTTTTTTTTTTTTTTTTTTTTTTTTTTTTTTTTTTGGTGCTGGGAATCAAACTCAGGGTCTTGTGCTTGTGAGCCAAGCACTTTACCACTGAGCTAAATCCCCAACCCTCATGTTTTGGTTTTGGTTGGTTTGTTTGTGGTACTGGAGATTGAACCCAGGGCTTTCACAATGAGCAACATCTCCAGCCCTTTTTTTTCCTTTGAGACAAGATCTTGCTAACTTGCGTTTGGTTTTTAATTTTAATTATCTTTAATTTATGACCTATGGATCCTTGACAACCCATATGAAGATTTCAAGACTTCTTTTTTCCTTAATCTTTCTGGGACTGTAGGATTCTGCTTCACCTATGCCCATGTGTGCCTCCCTCACTTTCTCTTCTCCATTCCTACCTCCAACTAAGTACTTCACCTGTGATCCAAGTTTAAGTAGGACTTCAGCAAGGAAAGAGCTTAAGGGAAATCAGCAACATAATTTGAGTTGGAAGTATTTCTAAAAATAGTCTCACAGTCTGCAGATTTACACAGATTGCTGCATTTATTAGACCATGAGATGCACCATTTTGAAGTGGGAAGAATTAGAAAAATGTTCAAAATGCAAGAACATTCTGTAAATATAGCCATTTCCTCCCACTCCCTGAAGTAAAGATAGCAAAAACTGGAAGAAAAAACTGTTTTTTTTCTCTTGGATGGCTTGGGAGTGGTTGTAAGTTAAATTTTACCCTCTGTCTACTGTAAATACAGAAATATAGGCAGAACTGAAGTCGCAAATAGTCACATGTTCTAGTTCTCAACTTCAAAGAAGCAATAGTTAATTAGCTAATATTTCTTCCAGCCCCCTCTTCCTTGTTTTGTTTGTTTGTTTGTTTGTTTGTTTGTTTTGAGATGAGATCTTGCCCTGTTGCCCAGAGTGGTCTAGATTTCTGGACTGAAATGATCCTTCCACTCCAGCTCCTGAGTAGCTGGGACTGCAGCTGCACACTACCTTGTCCAGTTTCAGCCTCCTATTTTTTTTTTTCACTTGTTTCTTTTTCTCATGTTATGGAAATGTATAACACTGAACTGTGGGATTGTGTTTTTTTTTTTTGAGGAACAGCAGACACAGTATACTACCCTTAAGTAGATAGCTTGGTAAGTTTTTTACATATGCTATTCTCTTAATGCAGAGACTTTATCTTTTTAGCTCTCTGGCTTGACAACCAATGTTGTGGACATTATTTTGGCTCATCATTTCGGGCAGGTAAGTACCTGTGCAACCAGGAAAGCTGGGTTTGTTGTGCATACGAAGGCTTATTATACCACAGGAGAAAAAGAACACTCAAAAAAAAAAAGCACTCGCTGTTTACCTAATCCTTGCAGATAATGCTTCCAGTGCAATCTGAGCTGCATGTGGCCTGCAAAGGCCAGTCTTACAGGAGAAGCATTAACTATTGGCATTTAGAAAGATGAGAGAAAACGTCTCTTTCCCCACCTGTCTCTTGTAGGTGACCTGCCATCTGTTAATGTTTGATAATATCACGTGCCTCACCAAACATCTTTTGAGCCATCAGGGGGTTCACTTCAGGGGGTTTCACAGAAAGGCTTCACAGAAATAGCTATTTCAGAGGGGAAAAAAAAGAAACTATGAAATGTTATTATCAAAAACAATTTAGGGATTATTTTATTCAATCCCTATGAACTGGTAAGGAAACTAAAGCTACAGAGGAAGTGACAGTTGTCGTATGGTTTCAGTGGTACCTCAGGTCACGAACTTAATTCCATGATTCTGGTCGCAGATTGTGTAATCATTGAATGGGGCAGGGGATTCAGCTGGTGATTGAGGAAGCCCAGTCCAGTTTTTCAAAGGGAGAAGTGAGTTAGGTGACCTGCAAAGGAGTGATGGGATATATGAACATTCAGACCAGAGAGCTGCAAGTTATCTGGACTGGAGCCAGAACAATATAAATGGGTGCAATCTGTGTAGTTAATTCTAAATATATCCAAAGCAAAATGGTAGGTGGAGAGAAAATGAGCATTTATGAAGTACTGATTATTTATGTACATGGGACTTTGAATGCTTTTGATAAATGCTTTAGATCCACTAACTGTTCTTTTTCTCCTGATACTCTTAGTCTAAATTTAAGATAGGGACAACAAGGGCCAAAGATGCAGTTCCGTTTGCCACTGTTCTCCAAATAGTAAATGGTGGAATTGATATTTGAATCCAGGTCCAGGGCCGGGGCTGTAGCTTCAATGATAGAGCATTTGCCTAGCATATACAAGGCCTTGGGTTCTATTCCTAGCACTGCAGAAAGAAGAAGAAAGAGGGAAAAAGGAGTTCACATGAATTCATATCCAACTCCAAAGTCCATAGTCTTTTTCTCTCCCTTACTTCATTATATTTTTATCAGAGTTAGAAATTCATATTTATTTTAGAATACAGAAGTTCAACAAGGCTTATTACAAAGAATCTGAAACCCATTCCATTATCTTCTTCTCAGAAGCAACCACTTTTTTCTGTCTGATTCGTTTGTGGTTTGCCTGCATACCATGACTCCAAAAAGGTTTCCTCATGTCTTTTCCTGCTCATTAATCCCCCACGTCAGGTAGTGGTATTTGCTCTTCTGTTACCGCTATAGATGGTTTTGCTTGGTTTGGTTTGGTTTGGTTTGGTTTGGTTTTTGGTAGTGGTGGTCCTGAGGATTGAACCTAGGGCTTTTGTATGAGCTGTTCCCCCAGCCCATTTTATTTTATTTTATTTTAAGACAAAGTCTCGATAAGTTGCTAAATTGCTCAGGATGGGCTCCAACTTGCTATCCTTTTGCTTAAGCCTTCCGGATTGCCTGTTCTTAAACTTCATATAAGTAGAATCACAGAGTATACACTCTTCTGGGTCTGTTTTCTTGTGCTCAGCATAACTGTCTTTGAGATTTATCTGTCATTCTATGTATCAGTGGTTTATTCTTTTTTATTACTATGTACTGCAATTTATTGTATTAAAATACTGTAAATTAATTTTTTTCTATGAGTGAACATTTACATTGTTTGCAATTTTTAGGGTTTTTTGTTTCTAGGAGATGGGCTCTTGTTATGTTGCTCATGCTGGCCCCATACTTAGGGCCCAAGTGATCCTCCGGCCTTAGCCTCCCTAGTAGCTAGAACTACAGGTGCATGCCATCATGCCTGTTATTGGCATGACATATTATTGCCAGGACATGTTTATACAGTATTTTCTTCCACTTCATACACTTTTTGGGGGGGGGGTGCTGGGGATCAAACTTGGGGGCTTGCTCTTGCTAGGCACCCTCTCTACCACTTGAGCTAAATCCCCAACCCCTACTTCGTACTTGTAGTAAAACAAAACATATTTGGGAAAGATCAAATTCCACCACTGACAGTATCATGATTTTATAACTGTTATTCAGCTATGAGGCTGTGTCTTCTTTTTTTTTTTTCCTGGTGCTGAGAATGGAACCTAGGTCCTCACATAGGCAAGGGTTCTACCACTTAGCTACACCCCTAGCCCTACTTTTTTTTTTTCCCTGTATAACATTTTGTGTTCTCTTGAGTTAATGTTTTATTTTTAGCATTGTTTTCTTTGTATCAGTTTCTTACAGTTCCCTGTTATATCTCTCTCTGATTATACAAATTCCCTTATCCAATATATTAAAGCACATCAGGTATTACATCATTTTTTCTTACTGAAGAAGTCTCCTGCAGCATTCTTTCTTACTCTAAAATAGTTTATTAAGCAGTATAAATTGGCCTCTTGGTATTGTCCCCAAGACTTATTTCTTCATGGGAGACTTAGACCCATTCGTTCAAAAGCCAGCACCAAAATGAAGTTATCACATACACACCCTGCCCCAAATACTGAGATTGAACCCAGGGCCACATACATGCTAGTCAAGTGCCCTCACACTGAACTACACCCTTCTTTACTTTGAGACAGGTTCTCACCAACTAACCCAGGCTGACTTTGAACTCAAAATCTTCCTGCCTCGTGCCCCTGCCCCACAGCCAGAATTACAGGGATATGCCACCATACCTATCCTGAATTATTTTTTAAAATAATCCAAATAAGCATGTTTTAGCCATTTATAGCCTCCCTGCTTTGTATGTTCCATGAAGCTTCAACCCACATTTGGCTGGCTAAGATAGAACTTTGCAGGTATAGAACCTCAAGCTACCATGGCCCTTCAGAGTTCTCTGGCTCAGAGACTCCCACCACAACACTGCTGAGCTACATCACATAAACACTAAGTGGGCTGGGGATTAGGTCAGTGGTTAGAGTCCTTGCATTGCAAGGACAAGGCCCTGAGTTCAATCCCCAGCACCAAAAAAAAAAATCCTCACATAAACACTAAGTAACTTCTGTCGTTTCCCTGTTGCCCAGGAGTTCCATTGTCCTTCTGTTATAACTGGTACCCACCTAGTGATAAACTGCTGGACAGTCTTGTGCTGTTAGGGACTTCTCCTCTCATACCACCTTGTCTAAATATCACCCAGTAAAACTTAAACGTTACTGCCTCTCGTGATTGTCTGTTTTTCCTTGATCAATTCCAAATCCCTCAAACTCTCCACATTTCCATAGGAAACAGCATTGCCAGCATTGCATAAAATTGCCAACAGGCAAGGGCCATTAACTGGTCCTAGAACTGCTGACCAGGCTGGGGAGACAGTTGCCTAAAGGAAGGCCTGAGCTGCTGCAGAAACTGCAGTTGAGTAGGGAGAGCACAGGTCAAGGGCACTGGTGAAGCTGGTCTCTCAGGGTTCCTGATGCATTGAACCACTGGCTCCTATGCTCGATTTTTTAATTATATAGTGTGGCTCAACTATTAAGAAGGGTAAATTTGGAGATGAGAAACCATAAATTGATAATTTGCCAGGTTCTTTTCCCAAATGAATAGTAGTACTCCCTGGCTCTCTACCTGTATTTTATAAGAGTACATCGTCAACGGCTGGTGTGCACCAGGCGAGGCTTACCGCTGTGGGCATTCACTAGGCCATGTCTTTGGGGAACCCTTGATGTTAATACCTTTGTGTTTTTTCTCTGGGACTAGTCATTTTGCTCTTCCCCAGATAAGCTTTGAGGTTATATTCCAGGCACCAGTGTATTCTTGGAGTCAACCATAGAAAAATACTAGAGCCTCATCATTCAAGCTTCAGATAACCCCCCTGGGGTGGGTGGGTGTGTGTGTGTGTGTGTGTGTGTGTGTGTGTGTGTGTGTGTGTGTGTTGCAGTGCTGGAAATCAAACCCAGAGCCTCTCATATGCTAGGCAAGCTCTAAACCACTGAGCTAAGTACTTCCTTCATTCCCCTGTTTTCACAATGGTATACCTACTTCCCCCTGGGCCTGTGGTCTCCCAATTTGAAGACCTTAAAATCTTTCCAGAGATTAAGCCTTTAGTCTTCTCCTGGGATGGAGAGAGGGAAGTCTCTCAGAAAGCAGGGATATCTGGGCCTCTGACTGCTTCTTGCTTGTTTCCTTTGGATCACAAGTGTAGCTATTAGAATAATCATGGCCTCTAGTTCATGGATACACCACCATCTTTGGTTCATAGTCTTTGGTTTATCAGTCCTTTGTTGAATCTTTGAACAGTCTCACTGAATTTATATGCATTCATACATATATAAAAAATTCAAAAAAGTACACATCAGAAAAAGAAATTTGTATAAATATTTTACTACTAAATTTATTGAGGCATCATGAAATTAATATAAGTTACCTTTGGCCTCTACAATTACAAGAAATGTTCAAAGGGGTGGCCATTAACTTCCATACATTCATTAGTATGGTGAACTGCTGAAGTGTGTATACATTTTTTGGCATAATATATATGTATACACACATACACATATATATACACACACACACACATATCAGTGTGTATACTTTCTTTGGCAGAATATAACACATATATATCTACACACACACATATATATGTTTATATATAAATAGCTGCTGATACAGTTTGGAAGACTTCACTTAAAATTTCTAGGATTCATCCACATTATTGCATGTTATTGTTGTTTGTTTGACTCTTGAGTCATTGAACAGTTTTGTACATACCTTATACTTGTGCAAGAATCTCTCTTAGCTATACACCTAGGAGTATAATTGTTCTTTTTTAGGGGGCGGGGTGCTGGGGATCGAACTCAGGTCCTTGAGCTTGCTAGACAAGCACTCTGTCACTGAGCTAAATCTCCAACTCCTCTGTTTTTTTGTTTGCTTGCTTTTCATTTTTTTTAAACAGGGTCGTGCTATGTAGCCCACCCAGCAGGCTAGCCTCAAACTTGGAATCCTGCTGATAACAGATTGAATGACGAAGACTGAGTGAACTGAAAGCCATTTCAGTGATGTTCACATACCAGTTGTAGTTTCATGAAGTTTACTTCTGTCTTCTCTCACTTATTCTAGGAAGAATTGCAGGCCAACCTGGACCTGATTCAAACCTACAGACTGCATATTGCCCAAGATATCAACCAAGAAAACCTGCAGCTCTTCCTGGGTTCCTACAATGGGTACAGTTGTTTCCCATTCCTTCACTTTGGTATAGACCAATTCAAAAAAGATAATTGGTCTTTAAGGGAGGAGGCAGGGAAAATAAGCTACTTCTCCCATCTTTTTTATGATGGGATTGCCTTTATGCTCTATCACCAAAATAGGAGCATGACTTTAAGACAGATGTGGAAACAGCTTTCAGGAAGATTGAGTGAACTGAAAGCCATTTTAGGAATGTTAACATACCTGTTGTAGTTTCAAGATGTTTTCAAACCAAAGGCACCTCAGTTATGTCCTCCCTGAAAAGCACACAAGTCATGTGAGGTAGCACAAGAAAATGGATGTGGAGAGACAGGAGAGAAGACTTGGTCTTGACTTACTTGCTCTTTCCTGATACCTTTTCATCAGGCAAAAGTAATGCATAGATGCTAGTCAGTTCTCTGGTTTGTGTATTCCAAAATATACTGTCGCATCCCCTCACTCCCCATCACAGGGTAGAGTGAAGGGAGAACTCTCATTATTTTGAGAACAGCTTTTCCAAGGTGAAAATGTTAGCTCCTCCTCACTCTCTGGAAATACAGAACAAGACTGAGGAAATGGGTCAGTCATAACTTTCCCAGAGTTATACAGCCAGTAAGGAGCAAAGCCAGGTTTTGAACTTGGTCTCTAGAGCCTTCTCTCTATTTTTAGTTGAAATCAGAAAAGATAAAGTCCTGTACTAAACTGTTACAAGGAAAATGCTCTCCCTCCCAAGTAAAAATGATGTAAATCATTCCCTTTTCTTAAGAAATTTATTCCTGTAAACCAGTTGGAAAATTAAAACACTTAGGACTTGAGAATTTCAGTAGTCTTGCTATTGAATTTTCAAGTTGTATCCTTTTAGCACTCCACAAAGTCCCTTGTTGCTACTCTGTACCACTCAGGAGGCCACTGAAATGACTACTCCAGAACAATATTTAGGACTACTTCTCAGGTGTAAGGGAAAGATACTTTTCACATTGCTTAATATGTTTTTATTTCAAAGGCTTTATTTCTGCTTTGTTCTTCTAGACGCAGAGACCTGGAAATTGAAAGACCCATATTAGGCCAAAATGATAACAGATTAAAAACATTAAAGTAAGTCCCACAGCTTCCCCCTGAATTGCTAAATATCTGAATTGCCTGTCGTGACTAATTCAGTGTTGAGCAGAGTATGTGTGCTTATTACTGAGTGATACTTCTTCTTCTGCCTGTACCTAGGTGTTCTACTTTACTGGTGGTAGGGGACAATTCACCTGCCGTTGAGGCTGTGGTAAGTATGTCCTGATGTTGCAGGGAAGATAGATTAAAATGTAGTGAAATGTGTATAGCATTCTGCTGACACACTAGAAACAGTTATTACTAGGTTTTCACAGTTTGTTCTTTGCTATACATATTAGAAAATTAGTTCTTCATCTGTCACTAGGCTTCATCAGATGGGGTCATTGTGGCCCTTAACTGCCTTGTATGGTGCAGTTCACTTTGTGGAAGCAGGACAGTGAAGCACCATTTATTGTCAGATTCTAGACAGCCCAGCGTTCAATGTAGAGTAGATAACCACCATAAGTATAGCAGGATGGAAGACTGCTGAGAGCCTATGTGCTTTTTCTCTGCCTCCTTCTCAAGCACATAGTACACTGACAAAAATATGTTCAATTGGGAAAAAAAGAAGCAACAAGATATATCATGTACAGGTACAAATTCCCTATGATGAATGTTATCACTATGTACATCTAAAATGTACCATTAAAATAAAATAAAAAAATATGTACACTGGAGGAAATATGAAAAAATTGCTCGATATGGTGGTGCATACCCATAATCCCAGCACTCAGGAGGGTGAAGCAAGAGGATCACCGCAAGTTTGAGGCCAGCCTGGGCTACACAGCAAGACCCTATCTCAAAAAAAAAGAAAAAAAGAAAAGAAAATATAAAAACATTTAAAAAATAGAAGGATGGGGTAAAGGGGACAGATTTATGAGCCCATTATCCAAAGATAAACTGTTATCTTTTTAACACAGAGCACAGACCTGATTGTATTAAATATAAAAGATTTGGGGGCTTTATTATTTAATAGTATTGGTAGCATTTTTCCATATTATAAAATCATTATGTCTATATAATATTCTGTCTATTTATATTCTTTTCCATTTGCTTTTTGTTTGTTTTTGGCTTTTTTCATATTTCACTAAATTTATAAGTTGTTCAAAGCATTTTTAGACTCTTCATGACAGTAATAGAATATTTTGGCACATTAATGTTTTAATATAATGTATGGTGTGTGTTTTTTGTTTTTTTGGGTTTTTTTTTTTTTTGGTGCTGGAGATTGAACCCAGAGCCTTGTTGCTTGCAAGGCAAGCACTCTAACCACTGAGCTAAATCCCCAGCCTCTGTATGGTGTGTTTAATAAATTAATTAAACTTACTAATCAACATTTTTAAAGTAATACACATATATCTTTCAGTTATTTAAGTCAAATATGTAAAGGTTTATAACTGATGTACAGATGAAGCAATCACAGATTGCAGTAATAGTGTGTGTGTGTGTGTGTGTGTGTGTCTACACACACCAATCAAGGGAAAAACTACATCCTGGCAATTTTACAGTCCCAAGTTTCGTTGGTATAATTTACATGCCATTTTCTTCATGTTTTTCTGTATGAGAGATATATTTTTGCCTTCTTTATTCTTGATGAGATTTTTCTGCAATAACTACATGCATACGTTGCCAGTTGTTGATCAGGGTTTCCCATTGTTAGGCTTCCAGCAAAAAATATACATGATCTTGGTTTAAAATAAAAAAAATAAAAAAATAAAAAAATAAAATATACATGGTAATCAGGAAGGGACATAGAGAAAATCTGGAGATGTATACTGATAAACACTGTTATAGACTAGCAGTTCAGTGACCACAGTTGCCAGGAAAGTGACTCCTGTTCTAAGGCCAAAACCACTTCTAGATCTATCAGAAGTCCACCACAGTCCAAGGGAGAGTCCAGCCAGTGTGAGAGATAACTGTATGTTATTACCAAAATCCACTTTAGCACTGGCATGTACCAACAAAGACAGCTACACACCACATTATACTGACCTGCTCTTTTAAATTTATGTGGTTCTCCTAGATGCCTGTCGATGCAGAGGTATAGTAACCCAATCACAGCTGAAGCTGTGCCACAGCACAGTGGTACCCACCATACTGAAGAAAAAATGCACATCAGGTGGAAAGAGTGTCACATTTCTATGAATCTGGAGCAAATTTAACACAGAAATCCCCCGCCTCCACCATCTTCTGGGACCACCCCCTCCCCCTTCCTCCTCTTCCTCCTCCCCTCCCACCCATTCAGTCTGTATATATACCCTTATTTACTTAGTTTCTCCTGTTACTTTTTTCTAATTTCGTATCACTACAGGTGATGTTGAACATCCTTATTAAATCTTTGACCAGGGCTGGGGATTTAGCCCAGTGGTTAGAGTGCTTGCCTAGCAAGCACAAGGCCCCAAGTTCGAGCCCCAGCACCAAAAAAATAAAAAGAAAAAAAATCTTTGACTAAATCTGTTATTTCCTTTAGGTAAGTTTGCAGAAGTAGAATAAATGGTTCAAAAATCATAAACTGCCTAGCATGGTGCCACACACCTATAATCCTAGTACTCAGGAGGTTGAGGCAAGAGGATCACTGCCAGTTTGAGGCCAGCCTGGGCTATGTAGTGAGTTCAAGGCCAGCCTGAACTACATAGTGAGACCCTGTCTCACACAAAACAAAAATCATAAACTTTTTTTTTTGCGATTGGCTGTGTAGTCTGGGTTGGCTACAAACTCATGACGGTCCTCCTGCCTCCGCTTCCCAGGTACTAGGATTTTTTTTTTTTTTTTTTTGGTGCCGGGGATCAAACTCGGGGCCTTGCGCTCGCTAGGCAAGCACTCTAACCACTGAGCTAAATCCCCAGCCCCAGGTACTAGGATTATAGGCGTGCATCACCATGCCCAGCCAACAATCATAAACTTTTGCTGAGTATGGTGCCACATACTTACAATCCCAGATACTCAGGAGACTGAGGCAAGAAGATCACAATTTTAAGGTATCCTGGGCAGTTTAATGAGACCTGTCTCAAATAAAAAGGCCTGTGGATGTAGATCAGTGCTAGAGTGCAACCCTAACATGCCCAAGGCCCTGGGCTCAATCCCTAGTGTTGCAAATAAAATAAAAATGTACTTTTATAAGGATTTTAGTACATTTTGCCAGATTCCTTTCCAGAAAGGACATACCAGTGTATTGCCACCAGCAATATATGAAACTGCCTGTTTCCCTGCACCCTGTCCAGCACTGAGGTTTTTTTTTGGTGCTGGGGATTGAACTCAGGGCCTTGTGATTGCTAGGCAAGCACTCTAACCACTGTGCTAAATCCCCAGCCCCTCTAAACCTTTTAACTAAGTATCTGTGTGTACTTGCTTGAATCTTTTGGGCAGTCTTCACTTCTTTTTTTTTTTATTTTAATGGTACATTTTAGATGTACATATTGATAACATTCATCATTGGAGAAGGCAGTCTTCACTTCTGCCATATCTAGAGCAGAATGTTAAGGAATGAGACTCTTTAGAAAGGAAATTTAATAAAATAACTGGAAAGTGAGAAAGTTTATGAGTTAGGAGAGTGTCTGTAGAGTGAGATAGTGAAGATAGGATATATTCACATCTCCCTGAATAGCCCAGTAAACCATTCTGTGGTATAAAATATATGACATGGCTTGTGCATGGAGACACATAATCCTCAATTCCCAATTCCCCCAGTACAAAAAGTCCCAAAACGAATAAAGCTATAGTGATGATTGCAGTTCATCAAGGAGTTTTATAGGCTGAGTGTAGCTTAGTGGCTGTGCTTACCTAGCACATGCAAGGCCCTAGGTTCCATCCCCAGCACTGAGGGAAGGGGTGGGGGCTTATAAAGGTTAGTCTTTTCTGACTCAAAATGTAGATAACAGTTAGGCATGGTGGTGCATGCCTGTAATCCTGGCACTTGTGAGCCTGAGGCAGAAGGGTTTGGGGCCAGTCTGAAGTACATAGTGAGACCTTGTCTCCAAAAAGAAAAAAAAAGGAGAGATACATACTACAAAATATATACTAAAAACACTTTTAAGACATGTTCACTTTTATTATATTTATATACATATATGTAAAATATATATTTACACATTATAATTTCCATGTGAACTAAAAGCAGAAAAATAGGGTTTTTTGGAAAATATTTATAATTAGAATTCCTTAATAATGCTAAGTATTTCTGTGAATCTTGTATCTAAGTTACTTGTCTTTTTAAAATTGTGTGGACTTAAAGTGACATATTGCCATTATTTTTTCAAAACTATTTTTTAGCCCACAGATAAGGTCTCTTCCTCTTTCTGATTTCCACACCCCAGGGTTTGTAGAGAGCTTCAGGGACCTTATCTGTAGTGCAGAGTAGGTGTTCTTCTGCTGGCAGTCAGACCTGGCTCCCCTGCCGGAACAGTTCATCCTACAGTGGGAGGGATTAGAGGGATAGCCACATGTTAAAGAGCTGGGAGAAACTCCACAAGTGCCAGGCAGGACTGCCCACTGTTCTCACTCACTTGTTTACTCAGCATCACTTTTTAGCTTCTCTGGTTTGCTCAGTGCCGTTGAGACTATAAGCATGAATATGATAAAAAGTCTCTGGATCAGGGGTTGGAGAGAGAATAGGTATTGTCAGAAACCAACAACTGAGCCAGGTGTGGTGGCGCACACCTGTAATCCTAGCTGCTTGGAAAGCTGAGGCAGGGGGATTGCAAATTTGAGCAAAGTCTAGGTAACTTGCTAGGCAAGCACTCTGGCCACTAAGCTAAATTCCCAGCCTATCCCCTGATTTTAGAAAAGACTTTTGTGTACCTGTCCATCAGCAACACCCAGATTAAAAGTTCAACTGGATTACTGGTTCTTCCCTTGGTAATTTTAATTGCTCTGACTGGCTCAGTGACTCAACAGTCTTGTAGGGGCCATTGCTCTGAAGCGGCTCTGATCCCGATCCCATCGCCTCAGAAAGCTAAAAAAAAAAAAAAAAAAAAAAAAAGAAAGCTATGACTTCTTGCCTTTCTGCGGTCAGCTCCAGTCTGCTCCAGGCCTCACCTCTTATGTGCATCCTCACCTCTGTAACCCCACATGTGCTCTGCACATTCCATTTACGTGACTTGTGTCTTTGCCTATGTGTTCCCCCAACTCTGGAAGTCTTCAAAATACTCACCATTTCTCTATTTAGCTGTAGAAATCTTACTCATCCTTCAATATTTGGTGGACTTGGTTGTGAAATTTTTTAAATCAATTTAATTTTCCTTCTTATTTGTTTTCATCCCACTGGATTCCAAATTTAGAGCAGGCTTTATATGTGTATTCTTGACAAACACGTAAAAGGGGAGATCCAGTTGATCTAATTAGCCACAAACCATTGCTGAATTTACGGAACTAGAGTTGTGTAGCTCAGTGTTAGACCACATGCTTACCATTTGCCAAATCCCTAGCACCAAAAACAAACAGTAAACATTGTTGAACCCAGATATTATCTTCCCAAACATAAATGCACCAAGCTGTAATAATTATGACTGCTCTGAGAAAAAAAAAATCACAGGGAAAGGGGCTGAGGATTTAGCTCAGTGGTTAGAGTTCTTGCCTCACAAGTACAAAGCCCTGAATTGGACCCCCAACACCAAAAAAAAAAAAAAAAAAGTCACAGGGAAGTTCAGCTTTAGCCTGGATAGTAAAGATCTTGATAGAGGAGTCAGGGTATAAAGAATAGTAAACTCACTCCAGAGCCTAGAAGGAAGGCAGGAGAGAGATCCACTGGGCTCAATCATTAGGGCCAGGTATGCTAGAAAGGCATCAGATCCCAGGAGAGAGTCACAGTTCAGTTCATTTCTGAAAGACAGAAGGTAATGTGCCCCATGTTGTATAGCCAGTGGAAGTATCTAGATGGTTCTTTAAAGACTCTGTAACAGATTGGCAAAATAGCCAGATTTTTAGATCTGTTCAAAACTATCAGATATAAAATGCATCATGTATATCTCCCACTGTATTTTGGTAATCTGGCTAGTCTACCCATCACTAAACTGAGTTGCTCATCTTACAAGATTGTTCTTACGCTAAGCTATTTCTTATTTTCCTACCAATTTGTAAAATTGAGATTTTTCTTTTTTTTTTTTTTTTAGGTTGAATGCAATTCTCGCCTCAATCCTATAAATACAACTTTGCTAAAGGTAATATATCTTCTTTCCTCACTGCAAACGACTTGTGAGAAAATTATAATGCTTCAAATTAATGTTTCTGTGATAGTTGCCCAGAAGGAAACAAAGCTTCAATGTATGATTCTCTCATTTTCTCTCATCTTTTAATGTTGTTTCTCTGCATATATTTTCATTGTAGAAAATTAAAACATAGAAAAAGTAAAGAATAAAATAAAATATTTTAAGCATAATTGTACAAAGGATACCTCTGGTAGAATATCTTGATGTCTTGCCACGTGTGGTGGCACATACCTGTTGTAATCTTAGCAGTTTAGACCCTATGTGAAAGTAAAATTTTAAAAGGGGCTGGTGAGGCTGGGGATTTAGCTCAGTGGTTAGAGTGCTTGCCTCACAAACACAAGGTCCTGAGTTTGACCCCCAGCACCAGAAAAAATAAAAAATAAATAAATAAATAAAAGGGGCTGGTGAGGTAGCTCAGTGATAGAGCACCTTCCTAGCAGGCACAAGGCCCTGGGTTCAGTCCCCAGTACCACAGACAAAGATGTAATTTTCCTGTTTCCCCCTCCCCCACTAGGGGTTGAACCCAGGGCCTTCACACTGAGATTCATCTGCAGCCCCTTTTTTTAATTTTATATTTTAGGATAGAGTCTTCCCAAGTTGCCCAGGATGAACTCAAATTTATAATCCTCCTATCTTAGTCGCCCAGAGTGCTGGAATTGCAGGCTTGCACCACCACACTTGCCTCTCCTCTAATTTTAATGATATTCAAATGTATAGAAGCCACGGGTAGTGGCACACGCCTGTAATCCTAGCTGTCTGGGAGGCTGAGGCCCAAGGATGGCAAATTTGAGCCCAGCCTGGGCAATTTAGGAAAACCCTGTCTCTATTAAAAAATAAAGACCTGGTTTCATTCCCAAGTAACATTGAGGAGAAAAAAGAAAAGAAAAGAAAAGCTCAGTGGGAGGGTTGGGGCTGTAGTTCTAGAGTACTTGCCAAGCATTCTTGAGGTCCTGGGTGGGTTCAAACTCCAGCACCACACACACAAAAAAAGAAGATCAGAAGATATTTATAGCTCTCACATGTGTTTCCCTCACTTTTATGACATAAGCATTTTCTCATGCCTTTAAAAACTTCATAAGCAATATTCTGTGTGTTACTGTGAAAATCAAAATAATAGATGGAAAGTCTTTATGTACTAAATCCTGCTGTATTGGTAAGGAAACACCTAAAAACATTCTAGTAAAATAGTGGATACATTTCCTTAGGGCAAGCAGAGAACAATCTTGTACTAAATTCTAGGGCTGGTATCAGATTTCTTCCCCTTCCAAGTGTACCCCTGTCAAGAGTTCCAACGTAGTGTTATCTCATTCCCAGAGTCTCTACTAAAACGCGTAAGTAGCTGATCTACTTCCTACCTGGACTACTGTAGATTTAAATGCTGATCTTGTGCTTATTGCCATTTTCAGTATTGAAAGACCTCTGCCTTCTTCTTCCCTTTTCTCTTTGAAGTATGTTTGAAAGGCGGCCTTGTCACCAAAAACAGCCCATACTTTCTAGAAATGTACCATGAGGTTAATGCTGTGAGGTGGCCAAACTGAAAGTGTTCTGGGATCCAGATGATTGATGGGCTTATTTAAAATGTGAATAAAAATGTTGTGGTTTCAGCTTTTCACTACATAGCTGGGGTTATTTCTGGGCAAATATGCCCATCTACAATAACATGGAACAGAGTAGACAGCTTCTGTAGCTGATTGAACTGATTCTCAAACTATTTGATGAGAATCAGTCTTAGAAATAGTTTTTCCCAGTATTCTCATATGGGAGCTGTTTTATGGTTCCAGGCAGGTTTCAACTCCTAAGCTTCATGAAAATACAACCTGTGTACCATTTTGGTCTATTTTGTATTCGTCAGGTTAGATGTTTGTTTTTTCTCTTTAGAATTTTCAGGAGATTGTTCTGTGTTAACCTCAGACTCCTCCTATGCCTTCTGTAGCATTCCCTTCTCCTAAATAACAATCCCCATTCAAAGAAAATTTTAATGCCAGTGAATTGAACCATGGAGTTCATGACTTTTTTGTAAAGTGCCAGTATGATGTCAAGCATGGTACCTGTAGTCCAGCACTTGGGAGGCTGAGGTAGTAGGATCACTTGAGTTCCAGGCCAGCCTGGTCTACATAGTGAGTTCAAGGCCACCCTGGAGTACCAAGTGAGACACTGTCAAAAAAATAAAATAGCCGGGCATGGTGGCACATGCCTGTAATCCCAGCACTTGGGAGGCAGTGGCAGGATTGCCATGAGTTTGGGGCCAGCCTGGGCTACATAGGGAGCTCAAGGCCAATCTGAACTATATAGCAAGACCCTGTCTTAAAAGATGTGTGTGTGTGTGTGTGTGTGTGTGTGTGTGTGTGTGTGTGTGTAAAATATCAGTTTGCTGGATGCTGTCGTGCACACCTGCAACCACACCTACTTGAGAAACTGAGTCAGGAGGATCACCAATTTGTGCAGCTTAGTGAGATCCTATCTCGATAAAAAAGGGCTGGGGGTGGAGTTAGTGGTCGATTACTTGGGTAGCCTGCAAGAAGCTAGAGTTCAATCCCCAGCACTGCAAAAAAAGAGAAGCGGGGGGAAGGAGAGAGAGAAATTCAAGTTCCTGAATCTTACCTCAGACCTATTCAGTCAGAATCTCTAGGGCAGGAGCTCAAGTTAGTTTGTTTGTTTCTTTTGAGATCATTGAGGATCAAACCTAGCAACCCATACATCCTTTGCAAATACTCTACTACCGAGCTACGTACCCAGCATCAAGAACCCAGGTTTTGTGTTTTTACAGTATTGAGGATTGAACCCAGGACTTTCCCCACTGAGCTACATCCCCAGCTCTTGGTATTTTTTAAAATTTTTTAAATTTAAATTTTATTAATTTTTTTTTTCTTTTTTGGTGCTGGGGGTTGAACTCAGGGCCTTGCGCTTGCTAGGCAAGCACTCTAACCACTGCGCTAAATCCCTAGCCCAAAATTTTATTAATTTAAATTAAAAAAATTTTTTTAAATTTTTTTAAATTTTGAAACAAGGTCTTAAGTTGCCCAGGCTAGGCTTGAACTTGGAATCCTCCTGCCTTGGCCTGGCTCAAAATCTGTGTTTTAATTCCAGTATGCACTCTTAGAAGCTGTCAGAATCACCAGTGTGCACCAGTCCTAGTGGTGCATGCCTGTTATCTCTGCTGAGCAGGCTAAGACAGGAGAATCACAAGTTTGAGGCCAGACTGGGCAACTTAGCAAAACCTTGTCTTGAAATGGATAGGACCAGGACCAGGTCCAAACAGGTTTGGGATGTAGCTCAGTGGTAGAGTGCTTGCCCACCTTGTGCAGGCCTGTGTTCCATCCCTGGCACCTCAAAAAAGGAAGGAAGGAGGCGAGGGAGTAGGGAAGAAAGGAAGGAACAGACAGAGAGAGAGGGGAAGGAAGAGGGAAGAAAGGAAGAAAACAGTGTAAAGGGTTTTGAGGAGGAAAGCAGCCCCACCAAATCAGAAAAGCCAGTGGCTGATTGAGTGAATTGGCAGAATTCATCATCAACTCCTGATTCGTCTTAGAGTAAGGACAGTGTAGAGTCAGAAGGGGACTTAGAAACCGTGAAGCCCTCTGAAGTTAGAATCACACTGTTAGAGAGCTCTGAAAGTAACATTCTTTGTGTGGAAGCAGCCAAACTTGAAGGTAGTGGCTGACTTCACTCTCCCCCTACAGAAAACCCCTGCCGTGGGTCTGACAGCCAGGCCTGGCATCTTGTCGATGAATAAGTACTGAATAATAATTTCAGATTTCTATCCAAGATTATCGTTAGCATCTAAGTCTTTATACAGGGTGCATTGAGGAAATGTAAACTTGGATGTGGTTAGACATTAAGGAACCTAAAAATCCTGTCCCATTTGGGAAGTTTAGAGCATTTCCCTTAAGGATAAGTCCTAACTGACTTACCTATTTTTCCTCTTCCAGATGGCAGACTGTGGGGGACTGCCCCAAGTAGTTCAGGTAAGAATTAAAAAGCAACAACAACAGCAAAAATTCACTTCTACCTCTCTGCCTATCTAGAAGATTAATGCCTTCTTACTTTGTTCCTCCAGCCTGGGAAGCTCACCGAGGCCTTCAAGTACTTTTTGCAGGGAATGGGATACAGTGAGTAGTGTACAACTTTCTGTCTAGCAAAAACTTACATGTAAGGAGGTCAATATAACAAGAGCAGTTTGATATCTGGGAGGCCACAACTCTCAGGGCCTAACCTCTGTGCTAGCCAGCCTTAAGTAGAAACCTAAATGTTTGTGGAACATTCGTTTTTGCATATATATAAGACAAGCTAACACTTCTTGAGCACTTACCTTGTGTCAGGCACTATGTATTCTTAACCTAAGAGGTAAGCTTTATTATTAGTCTCAGTTTTTAAAAAAGGAAACTGAGGCTCAAGAGGCTAAGCACATTTCCCAGAGTAACAATTAAACTGCAGAGTCATGATTCAAACCTTGGCACTCTGAACCTGTGTCTCTAGAGCGCACATTTTTAACCATTGACGCTTCAACGATCTTAGCCATGAATTAGAAGTTACGTTTTGCATTCCAGCTCAGTATGGAGACTCCAGAAGAAAAGGGTGGTGTTCTTAGTGAAATCTGTTTGCCACAGGAGATGAACCTTTCAGAGTATTTCATAGCAAGTCCAATGATATGTCTGTGTTGTATGCCACTGTCCTGGTCTCGTGTATTGTGAGACCCCTAAGCTTTCTCATTTGTCACAGAAAACTCACACTTGTTCCATTCTTAGAGTTTTAAGAAGAAAATCCCTTTCACCTAGGTACAGAGCTCTTAGCCCAGCAGCATGATTTTCCTGTCTTTGTTGGCAGGGTAGATGATGATCAGTGGTGAGCTAACTGGGCAGCTGCCCTGGAAAGCTGGGCCCTGGGTACAGCCCTGTACCTGCCAGGCAGACCATGTGTGTCTTGTCTAGAGTGGCTGTGTTGTCCCCATCTGTAAGCCACTACCAACCGAGCCCACACCACAACCTTCTGGCTCACTGTAAGGAGCAGAAGTTCCCTTATAGCCTGTTTTCAACCCTTTTCTACAAAACAACTGATCTTGCTGCCTGTTTCTGATCCAAAGCAGGGTAGCTATGCAGAGTGGAGGGGAAAACAGTTGTCTTTAGAGAGAAGTGACATTCAGGATGATACTAACACCTCAGTTTGCCTCACTTCCTCTATGGGACCTTAAAATAAGCTTTCATCCCTGGCTTAGGGGTATTCTGTCAGTGTCTGCTAGGCAGCCAAGGTTGCCACTTGGCACTCTTGGGTCACTAACCTGCCTTTTCCTGTGTCCATCCTGCTTCCAGTCCCGTATGTGCAGCTCAGTCACCTCAGCACCGAGTCAGGTACCTTCCTCTGTGCTGGCCCCACCCGCCTCCCAGCCATGCTCTCCTGGCTGCATTGGCTGTCTGCAGCATGTCCGCGGTTTTCCTGTGCAGTGAGAGCCCGATAGAACGTGGCTCATTGTGCTCCAAAAGCTTTAGCACACAGGTCCAGCTCTGGTTCCCTAGGAGAAAGAAAGGACCAGGTTGTAATACTTAGGCCTCCTCTCACCATCCTAAATTCAGGCTCATGGGAGCAGCTGAAACTTGATAGACAGCATCCCTCTTATGCTACCACCTACTGATCCTTGAGATAACCCTAATATGGTAATCAAAGGGCAGCCTTGACTGTGAGTAGGACTGTTATTCTGAAGAATTCTGGAGTAGTAGCTGGAACCTCAGAATAGGCAGGGAGATTAGGCCAGGTAAGGCACTGTCCAAGCCAAGCCAGAAGGCACTTAGGACCAAATTAGTGGCAGAACAGGAGTCTGGGTTAAATACCCCCAGAGCTCTTCCCTTCCAGGCAGCTCGTGCCTCAACCCTGTGTAGAGAACAGCTTCAGGCCTACCTGCCTTCCCCTCCACCTGTACCTTTGTGTTCTTCCCCAGACAGCAAGGGTACCCTGTGGACACGGATGGTAGTCTTGTTGTATCGGGCTTGCACTGTGTTTGTGAAATGTCTTCATACTTGTGTGGTTTGTCTTTCTTTTCTTTTGTTTTAGTCCTGCATGCACTGCAGGTTTTGGTTACCTATATGGGTTCCCAAAGCCTCCTTCCTAATCACTGTATGAATGGCGTGGGCACAGCTAAAGAGGCTGTACTCTGGACTTAGGGCTTCCCCTTGTTGTGCCATAGACTAGAATCAGCTGAGATTCCTATTATACATGGAGGAGTAAGCAATCTTGCATATAGTCACTCACCTAGAGCAAATATTGCAAAATGAAGATGACTATGTCTTGTCCTGAGTGTTATTTTAAGTGGTTTGGGAAATCCAAACATAAAGCTTTTGGTAGAACATGTAGATTAGCTGAGTTTGACCAAGGCTCCATCTTCTAGTGCTCTTGGTTCTTTGTTACAGTACCATCTGCCGGCATGACCCGGCTCGCCCGATCACGAACCCACTCCACCTCAAGTAGCATCGGCTCTGGAGAAAGTCCCTTCAGTCGGTCTGTCACCAGCAATCATTCAGATGGAACTCAAGAATCCTGTGAGTCCCCTGATGCCCTGGACAGACATCAGACCATGGAGGTGTCCTGCTAAGCAGATGCTCCTCCCCTGGACCATGCAAGTCCATCCTTCAGACCACCACTCCATAACACATTTCATCTGTAAACTGGCCTCCACTATCTTTAACTCATGCATGGCCACTGAACCTTTCTCTAGTATCCTGGATTTATCATCTTCTGCCTACCCACTCCTTTTTTGTATGTACCAAGAACCACATCCATGCCATTACTGTAACATTCCAACATCTTTAACTGATCTAATTTCCATATCTTCTCTTGCCAGCTTTTTTCTGTGCTCCTTCAACTATGTATCTGATAAGATTCTTTGATCCCAACTCTTGTGTGTGTGCGAGCACGTGTGTCTATGTTTGTGTGTGCCTAGTTCTGTGATTTTAGACATGCTTTCTTATAGTGCTTCTGCAAAAAAAGAAGAAAAGGGACTTTTTTTTCATTCTCAATGGCGTTTTTTAAGGGAAAGCTGCAGAACAGATATCTAACTGGAATAGGCCACTAGATTGTCTTTTGGTTCCAAATTGGTCAACAAGATTTGCAGTACGTTTTCTAGAGAAAGCAGCTCTGAGGAATGTGGAAAACTGTAATTACTGTTTGGACTGCTGATTGATTCTGACAGGTGGCAAAAGGGTTGCCTTTTACATAGAGAGGCCGACAAGGGGGCCAGCTACCTCCTTCTTTCCAAATGGATTCACATGGGCTATTCTCTAAATAAAAGGGGGGGAATATATCCTGCTGGAAGTTCATGAACAATGAGGTTCTGATACAAAATTAAGTTTTCTCTGGAGAAGTGGCTTGATTAGTAGACTCTCTTAGCATAGGAAGTAGAAAACAAAATGCCAGGCTTCCACTCTGCAGAGCAAAACTGCTGTCACTACCACCCGATTACCACTTTCTAGACATGCACACATCTGCAAGAAGTGCCTCTCGGGTATGTGATGGAGAGTGGGTCTCCCATCCCTTGATCCCAAAAAAAGGGAGAGGTGTGGCCTAAAAATCATGTCAGTGGTGAGCTTATGCATGGGAGAACAACAACCATTGACAGTATCATGTTGAGTAATTGCAGCATTAATTTCAGCAGACTTAATAGAAGCCAAATTAAATACAGACTTAATAGAAGCTAAATAGATACAGAGCCCAATTCTGAGAAAGATTCTTAATTCTATGAACTCTGGTCTGTAAGAGGAAAAGGGCCAGTTTTAAAAGGGCAGGCCTGTTCAGGTAAAATTATTTTCTGCCTCCTGTATGCTGTAAGTTAAGGGGGTCCCAGCCAGAGTACCATTGTGAGGAAGGGAAAAGAAGCATGGAGACCAGCTGCCACATAGCAGGAGCCAAGCTCTTGGGAGCATCTAGCTGTAAGCTCAGGGTTACACAGTTCCAAATCTTGGGAGATTTTCAGACTCATTGTTTTGCTTTCTGCTAAGATAAGGAATGCATCACTCTGTCAGAGTATGACTTTTTACAGATTATTAAATAAAGCTGTATATGTCTCATTGTTACTTGACTGCTGGTGTTATTTCGCACAAGCCACTTACTGAGTCTGAGGCAAGGACTGAGTTATTGTATGCTGGGTCTGTGCTGTGTATTTTCATGCTCATGATCACCTATCCCACTCAGTGGTACTATCCATTTATAGGGATGAAGTGAAATTTCAGGGTAATTTGCCCAAGATCATACAGCCAGTGAGTTCAGACTGAATCGTGGTTGATCTGACATGCCTATGCTCCCCTCCAATCAGAAATCACACAAAGCTGGGCACCATGGCAGACACTTGGTTTTTTTTGTTTGTTTGTTTTTTTGTTTTGTTTTGTTTTGTTTTTGGTGCTGGGGATCGAACCCAGGGCCTTGTGCTTGCAAGGCAAGCAGTCTAACCCCTGAGCTAAATCCCAGCCCATGGCAGACACTTGTAATCCCAGCACTCTAGGAGCCTGAGGCAGGAGGATCTCAAGTTAGAGCCCATCCTGGGCAGCTTAGAAACTTAGCAAGACCCTGTTTCAAAAAAAAAATTTTTTTTTCCTGTTTCAAGATTTTAAAAGGCTTGGAATGTAGCTCAGTGTGAAGGCCCTGGGTTCAATCGCAAGTTTAAAATTTTTTTTCTTTAAAAATGAATCAGGTGAAACCTGACAGTGCCGTTGATGAAGGGGAAGAAGCTGAGTTCTGGGAATGGTATTGCACATCTCAGCTCTGCCATCTTATGTGGAATTGCTAGTTCCTGCCTGCTATGTAATAATCTGCAGTCACTTTTCTGGGTTGCTCCCAGTGGCTGTGTTTGTACTCATCAAGAATAATTTGAAGAAGCCATCATCTACAGTCAGTTCTGAAGAGATTCAGAGGCTGCTGCTACCATAAGTACATCGAGGTTGCTCTGTCCCTGGAGGTTCTCATGAAATGACATGACCCCGCCTGTTCTGTTAGTGGACATGAAATAAAAGCACATAAACAGACACAGTTACCATGCTGAGTGCCAAAGCTGGAGTTAGTAGGATGGCCATGACTGCTCTTAAAATTTACAGGGTTCGCCAGCCTTCTTGACCACACCCACATGCTTTCCCACTTTTGCCTGTGTCTGGAGACCATCCTCAACTGACTATACCTGAGTGGTTCTTACCTTTTTTCTCTTCTGACTTACATTTACCTTTTCTCCCATTCAGTACTACCCACCCCACAAAAAGTGGCTCCTTTGTGAGAGGCAAGGAGGTAGGTTACACAGATGATCGTGTAAAGCTTTTGTTTTATAGGCAAAGAATAACTCAGGAAATTTGAATCATTTTGTTTTGATTTGGTTGGTTGGTTGGTTCGTGTTTTTTGAGATAGGATCTCACTATGTAGCTCAGGCTGACTTTGAACTCACTACATAGGCCCGGCTGTCCTCAAACTTGCAATGATCCTCCTGCCTCAGCCTTCTAAATGCTGGGATTACAGGTATATGCCACCATGCCCAGTTTAAGAAATTTGAGTGACTTAATTGAAGTTACCTACTTTGAAAAAGTAGTTTCCAGTTCTTTCAAAATCAGTGCATTTTTATATTTTATTCAGCTTTTTGTTGAGTGCCTACTACAGGCAGGCCCTTAGCAATTTTCTGATTGATTGATTGATTGGTTTTTTTTGAGCCAGGGTCTTGTTTTGTAGTTCAGGCTGGCCTTGAACTCACTTTGTAGCCCAGGCTGGCCTCAAACTTGCGGTGATCCCCTGCCTCAGTCTCAAGTGGTGGTATTACAGGTGTGTGCCACCACACCCAGCCCTTAGCATCTTTCTATAAATCTATTGACCCATTGAAATACATATTATTCCCATTTTATATATGCACAGACAGGCCCAGAGTTAGTTTACAGGTGGTTGCAAAACTAATAATTGGCTGTAGGGGAGACAGTTTCATCTACCACACTCAATACTTCTGTGAGCAGATGTGTAGGGTATTCCCCCACACCAACCGGCTCTCTAACACTACACAGCTAGGTGCCCTACAATTCAGTTAGGACATTACCAGGAATTACACAGGCTGAGAGACCAGTCCCGCAGACTGCTCCCACACACACTTCAGACAACAGTTGAAAGTAGTGGATCCCCAGGTTACCCACACTTGTCTGGTGTGGCAACAAATTGGGAGTTCCCACAACCCCCTGCTTAGGTATGGTAATTTGCTATGATAGTTTAAGAACTCCAAAACATATTTCCTAGTTTCTTATAAAGGCCATAGATGGACAGCTAGGTAAAGAGATATAGGGTGAGCTCTGGAAGCGTTCCAAGCACAGTGGCTGCTGTCCCTGTGGAGGTGGGGTGACCACCCTCTCAGCACATGAATGTATTCGGTCTGAAACTGAATCCCAAATGTAAGGGGTTTTTATGGAGGTTTCATCACCTGGGGATGACTGATTATAATAATTCGGTCTCCTGCTCTCCTCTCTTACCCTGAGAGGGCCGAAAGTTCCAAGCTTTCAATCTTGACTTGGCCTTTCTGGAGGCCCACTAGAACTGCCTCGTTAGAATAGAAGCCCTTCCTGTCACCCAGGAGAGTCCAGTTTAGGAGCTGTGTGTCAGGAACTGGATTAGAGGCCAAATAATAGAACAACAAATGCTTCTGGCACCCCTGTTGGTTAGGGAATCACAGGTTTTAGGAGCTCTGGCCTGGAGCCAAGGAGGAAGACCAAGTTTGTTTGTTTTTGTTTTATGGTACTGGGGATTAAACCCAGGGTGTCCACACCGAATATTCCCAGCCCCTTATTTTATTTTGAGACAGAGTGTCACTAAGTTGCTCAGGCTGGGCTCAAACTTGTGATACTCCTGCCTCAGCCACCCAGAGTGCCAAATACATAGTTCTTATATATCACAGTAGCAGGTGTAGATTTTAAACTTTCTAATTTCCACCTCAAGTGAAAAGAAGAGTTATATGGTGGGATTCTTTTTTTTCTTTTTCCCTGAGGATTGAACCCAGGACTTCAAACATGCTAAATCCATGTTCTACCACTGAGCTACATCCCCAGGCCCTGTGGTAGAATTCTTTCAAGAGCAGCCAGGCATGGTAGTAGTACATGCCTGTATCACAGCACTCAGGAGGCTGAGGAGGAGGATCACCATGAGTTCAAGGCCAGCCTGAACTACATACCAAGACCCTGTCTCAAAAACAGAATAGACCAAAGGAAGATCATTCCCTTCTTTTATCTTTTTTTTTTTGGTGCCAGGGATCATACTCAGGGCCTTGTGCTTGCTAGGCAAGCACTGTAACCACTGAGCTAAATCCCCAGCCTCCCTTCTTTCTATCTCATCTATGGAGTTCACCCGGAGACCAGTCTGAGAAATCTGCTCCTCATGTGAGAAGGTGGACATCAGAGTTATCTGGGGACAGATGTAGGAGTATGCTCTGTTCCCTACAACAACCCAATAAACTTCCTTGCAAAGGATGCACCTCCACTCTGTCTTCCTCACCTCTGCATTCCCTGTTCCTGCAGAGTTGCACCTTCGCCAGGAGCAGAGGAGAGACTAAGGGACAGTGGGACACAGCCTGAGCGGCAGAGTGCTCTAGCCAGCATGGCACCAGCCAGTAAGGCTTCAAGTCTGAGCTTGATTCAGGAGTGTTTTGGTGCAGTGGGCCATTTTGTGTTAAGGGGCAGCTGTCCCCAAACCAGGGTAGGCAGAAGGTTACAGTGTAAATTGTAGTGAACATTCAGTTCTGTCAGATTCCTTATCCCAGACCAGTGATTCTTGAGCATGGGTCTGCAACAGGATCACTTGGTGTGCTCTGAAAACATTGCTGGGCCCTTCCCTAGTGTCTCTGATTCAGTAGCTCTGAGATGCAGCCTGAGGATTTGCATGTCTAACAAATTTCCAAATTATCCATAGTGAGGCTGCTGGTGTGGGGACCACACTTTGAGAACCACTGTCCATATATTTTTTTTCTTTTGTGCTGTGAATTGAACCCCAGCCTCTACTAATGAGGTACACATCAGCCCTCCACCCAGATCTTTTCATTCAAGTATAGTCCCCAGAGCAATAACATGGGCATGGCCTGAGAGCTTGTTAGAAATAGAGAATCTTGGGTTGGGGGGGTGGTGCACACCTGTAACAATCCCAGCACTCGGGAGGCTGAGGCATGAGGATGGCTGCGAGTTTGCAGCTGGCCTGGGCTACGTAGTGAGACTGTCTCAAAACCAAAAGAAAAGAAAAGAAATGGAGAATCTTGGTTGTTTTTTGTTTGGGGTTTTTTGGTACTGAGGATTGAACCTAGGGTCTTGGAACATGCTAGGCAAGTGCTCTACGCCTGAGCTGTATCCTCAGCTAGAAACGGAGAATCTTGACCCAAACTCCAGACCTAGTGAGTCCGAATCTGTGGTTTAGCAAGAAGGCAGTGCTTTCCAAACTTGCTGAAGGAATCTCTCCAAATTTAGATTGTCAGGCTTCCCTTCTGGCAGTTTAGATTCAGGTGTCAGAAGACCCTAGAGGGGCTGGGGATTTAGCTCAGTGGTTAGAGTGCTTGCCTTGCAAGCACAAGGCCCTGAGTTCGATCCCCAGCACCAAAAAAAAAAAAAAAAAAAGAAGACCCTAGAAATCACTAAAATTAAATCTCTCTGGTGATTACTGTGGTTAGGTCCACCAGGGAAAGTCCTGTTCATGTCCCTTCGTTGTATTCCTGGGACCAGACCAAGCTACAAAAACCAGAACCAGCTCCTCCGGGATCAGGATGAGATAGTAGCTGCTCCCCTCAGAAACAGGAACTTGGGCAAGGTGGCTCCACAGTCCTCTGTGATGCCGTCAGAGGAAGCGGGTGGTTGTGAGAACCACAGAGTCTGCAGACGGAGTCAGCTAGTCAGCGCTCCAAGGACCTGCACCTGCCTGTGTCTCTGACAGAGCTCAGAACCCTGAAGCTTCTTCCCTGGCTGGCTGTGCTGGGGAGGGCCGCCCTCTCTGAGACCGCCGAGGAGCACAGGGCTCCTGTCCCGACCCCGCCGTCCAGACTGCTGGCCACAGACTGATGCTGAGCTTCCTGAGCAGACTCCGTGAGCTGCTCTGAAGATCCGCCAGAAGGCCCTGACATGTCCCACTGAAGCATGTGTCTGAGTGTCATCCCCAAGCCTCTGATGACAAGAAACCAGTAAGTACACTGGCGTCTGTTTTTTGATGAGCGTGGGATAGGTCGGCGTGGGCTTTATTTACAGCTTGTGGTATCATCTCTGATGATTCTGTCGGCTGTACTTCTCTCAAAAGGGCGAGCTTCTCAGTTGAAAGAGGGAAAGGTGGCTGGAGGCATTCCTCAGTTGGGCCATGGGTGGTTTCCAGCTCCAATAAATAAATAGAGAAAGAGAGCGACCTCTTTTTAGCTCTATCCTTTTAGCTCAACTTTTACCCCAGACACTGGAAATGACCTTCAGAAACAATCACAGACAGCCGGGCCTGGTTGCACATGCCTATAATCCCAGCACTCAGGAGGCTGAGGCAGGAGGATTGCTGTGATTTCAAGGCCAGTGTGGGCTACATAGTGAGTTCAAGGCCAGCCTGCACTACATGGCAAGACCCTGTCTCAAAAAACTAAAAACAAAAAAGAAAAAGAAATACAGAAGAGTAGGTAGTAGTCCCTGCTCTGCACTAACAAACCAGCTGCCTGAGCTCGAGTTCCTCCTTGGGGGCCTTTGGTCCTTGCCTCTGAAATGGGATTCAACTAAGATAGTAAAGGCCAGTTTGGCCTATATAGTGAGACCCTGTCTCAAAACAAGGCCAGGAATGTAGCTCAGTGCTAGAGCCCCAGTACCACAAAAAGGGGAAAAAATACCATTCTGGGCAGTGTGCTGATCTCAGCTGCCTATTACTAACTCTTTCCTACCACCCACTTGTCCAGGTCCCCTAAAAAGTGCCTAGCACATAGTAAATTTCTCAGACACCTGTGTGGTTGATGATCAGATATTCTCCTAAACATTGCAGCCCCACAGCTCCTCTTAGGCCTGTCCCACAGCTGCCTGATCTTTGTGTTGCCCCAGGGGCTTCCTGGCCTTCACCTTACAGGTGGAGAAAGCTGAAGAGTCCTCAAGAAGCACGGAGCTAGTGTGAGTGCAGCACCCCTTTCACCCTGGCTCAGCCCCCAGCCCCACCTGCGTCCCCGGTTTACTGCAGTTGATAACTGTGGTCTTGCCAAAGGAGGGGAAAGGAAACAGCCTGCTGACACCTGCTCTATACCAAGCTTCTCAAATTCTCCCCACAATGCTGAGAAGCTGGTAGGTAATATGATCTCCAGTTCACAGGCTTTGCCTGGGGTATAGACTAATCACCCATGCTACTCAAGGCAGACTTAAAGCAAAGCATTTATTCTGTAGCTCATATGCAAGAAAAGGCTAGGGCACAACAGACTGCCAACAACCCACACTGAAGGGGTACCCCAGCAGTGAAGGAACAGAGTCCCAAGGGCAGCGGCAGCAGCTCACAGACCAAGGCTTCTAGATCCCAGAAGGCTGGGCTGGAAGTGGATGTCAAGAACCTTTTTTGATCACTTCTCGGCCTTTTGGCTAATATCAGGTGTAGTAAAGAACCTTTTTTGAGTGACAGGCCCATTTCAGGTTAAGAAGCACCTGTCCCTATAAATACTGAACTCCCAGTGAAAAGGCAGCAGCAAACAGGTTATTGTTCTTTCCAGTGATGACATGGGGCTGGACAACAGAGAGGTAGGGGCCTGGCACAGAGAGAGGGTGTCCCAGCCTCCAGGAGGCCCTAGAAGTCATCCCATAAAACTTACAGACATGGCAAGTGTCAGCTAGGAAGTGTGGGATTCAAAGACAAGGAAGGAGCCACTGTGCCACCACACCATTCTTTCTGTGAGTTCTCCCCGACTCCAGCCCATCCCTTGGCACAGAGCAGAACTCCATAAACACCAGCCAAATGGAACCACATGGTATGATTATACCGTGTCCTGTTGCTATTGAAAAGAACGAAGCCATCTGAGAAGCACAGATTCCAGCCCCCACCACACACACACCCTCAACACTCTGATAGCACCATTTAGAAACCTGGGACTTTAGATTATTCTGCAGATGAGGCCCTGTGAAAGAGTTAATGATCTCCTATCCATTTCTGTGGGGCTTTACTAAATGCCAAAGAAAGGGCTGCTGGGCCCTAGGATGATGGCACATTAAGCAAACATTTGAATAAATGAATAAATACATAATTAACATGGGAAGGAATGTAACAGGGTGTGGGAGAGAAAGGAGAGGCTCCCAGAGATTCTCCAAGAAGAGACATTCAGGACAAGAGAAAGGAAATGTGGGCCCAGGCAGGCAGCCTTTTCAGAGCATTTCCTCTAAGACGTGTACTGGGAGAAAGAGGCACCAAGAGGGGAACTGACCCAACAGCCAGGCCCCCAGAGCCTTGCAACTAATCACTGTGTTGTGCAGCCTCCTGCCAATCTCACTCTGCCCTGCGACACCACTAGCAGTGTGTTCTGGGTCAGCTCTGCTTTTTGAGACACCTGTCCAAGCCTCCTCCCCTCCTCCTTGCCCACCTCTTCTGACCCTAGTGTGTCTAGAGTGAGCTCCTCTCCTGGCGTGGTCCCCTGCTACCCAGTGGTAAAACAAGGCCCCAGAAGGTGGAGGGAAAGGGGAAGTAGAAAGAATTAAGATGTATTATGTACATGTACCAACTTCCATGTTGAATGTAATCATTATTTACTGTAACTATGTACTAATAAAAATAAAAATTTGAAAACAAAGACCCCAGGTCAGAGACATGGTTCCAAATGGGCCACAGGAATTCAAGGGAGGATCAGCAAAGGCAGAGGATTCAAAGAAAAGTTCCTGGGGTGGGGTGAGATCTGGGCAGACCAGCCCATAGGAGGGTACCCAGACAAAGACCCAGAAATAGTCAAACAACACAGGAAAGGTGGGGATGCAGCGGCACACACCTGTAATCACAGCAGATCAGGAGGCTGAGACAGGAGGATCACAAATTCCATCCCAGCCTTAGCTGCATAGTGAGACTCTGTCTCAAAAATAAAAAGGAGAGGTTGGGGATTTAGCTCAGTGGTAGAGCGCTTGCCTCACAAGTGCAAGGCACTGAATTTGATCTCCAGCACCCCCCAAAAAATTAAAATTAAAAAAATTAAAAGGGCACAAAGGCCATAGTTCAGTCCCCTATACCATCAAAAAAAAAAAAGGATGAAGAGAAAGCAGTCAGTGTCCAGTTTGCAGGGTTAAAGCCTGATCCTAAGGGAAACAGTCATGCCTGTGTCCTGGAGGTCATCAGCAGGGCCAAGCTGAAGAGTGACAGGTGTTTGGGACCAGGCTGAGAAGCATGAGCTCTGTCCTCATAGCAGTATCTCTTTCAGACTTCTCTCAGTGACGCGCTTCTGAGAGTTCTGCTGAGGAGCGATGGGAAGTCTGCCCAGCAGAAGGAAAACCCTGCCAAGCCCAAGTGTGAGCCCTTGTGTCCAAGGCCAGGGACCTGGGCCCTTGCACGCAGGTAGGTCCTCCCTACGAGGCTACTGGGTCCCAGTCTTCACCCCTCCCTGGCCAGGTATCAGTGAGTGCTTCCCAGGGAGCCATATAGGTAGGATCCCTGCTGCTGTGAAGTTTATATTCATAGAAGAATATTAGACAGCCAGATAAATGAGATAATAGTAGGGTCTAGAGTTATAGCTAGTGGTAGAGTGCTTTTCTAGTGTGTGCAGAGTCCTGGGTTCAGTCCCCAGCACCACAAAAACAACAAAGACTCACTTCCTCAGTCACACCAGCCCCATTTCAAGTGCTCAGTAGCCACATGTAGCTAGTGGCTATTTTATTGGACAGCACAGAATTGTAGAACATTTCCATCACTGCAGAATGTTCTCCTGGATCTAAACCAGGGCCGTTTTTTAAGTTTTGGTTTGATTTTTTAACATAAAGTCTCAACATGGTATCTTCCTGCCTCAGCCTCTTAAGTGCTGGGATTATAGGTATATACCACCAAACCCAGTTTAGGGCTCTCTTAATGGTAAAAGAAAAAAAGAAAAGAAAAGAAAAAAACCACACAGTGTATATGCCGAAGCTTTAACCATGGTTTTCTAAGATAGTCCTAATTAAAAATCCCAGTTTGGACAATGGACATATTCTAGAAATTGATATTTTTATGTCAAAACTGTGGCTCATAGCCTATTTCTTGTTCCTCAAAACAGTCCAAAAATCTTTTTTCAAATTATATCTTGATTTGGGATTCAGCCTAATGTATTATAGTTCTTCATAAAAACAGAACCCAGTAGTGTGTGAGTGGAGTTGGTTTATTCTAAGAAATTGACTCTTGTGAGTGTGGAGCCTTTCGGTCTGAAGTCCCTACAGCTGAGTCGCCACAGTGTGGGTCCCATTGGAACCTGCACACAGAATTCCCTCTTCCTCAAAGGACCTCAGTGGTCTTCTCAAAAGGCCTCCAACTGAGTGGATAAGGCCTCCTGCCTTCCTCAAGCAACCAATTTAAGAGTTAATCTCATCTAAAAAGATAACTTCACAATATCTAGACTGGTGTTTGACCAAATATTATCTGGGTCCTGTGGCTAAGCCATGATGACCGTAATATCATAGATAACAAGATCCCTCCAAGCCTAGCAGCACTTCTAGGAAGAGGACATTGGTAACGAAACTGGACTATAGACTGTGGAGCCAAGACAGCTGGATATATGGGTCTGGGCAGGAGCTGTCCCTTACCCAAATATTCTCCTACAGTGGCAGGTCTTCCCTCCTTTTCCTCTGCCCAAGCCCCTTATTTCCCTAGTGTCAGCCTCCCCCAAGACCCTTGTGCCCTGGGCCCTGTTGACACCTGTAGGGGAGGCAGCTGGCTCCCTGTGGCCACCTCATCTACACTGAGAGGCCCCGCAGGAAGAGACCGGGAAACCACACAGAGCTCCACCTTGGTTTCCTCTGAATCTAGCCACAGCCAGCAGTCCTGAGGCTGCTCTGAGTCATCCCCAGACCAGAGGATGGTAACTACCCCAGCAGATGCCCTGGGAACCTCTGGATGGCAGCACTTTCTTCCCTATCAGGTCTCCAGGAAAGCAGTGAATGAGACAGGCACAGTCCCTGCTTTTGGGGACACTCAAACCCCAGGGACAGGTGCTAAAGCAACTATCAATGCCGGTTATGTTAGATTAGGTGACAGTATGTTCAAAGGGACTCAGAATATGCAAATGGGAAGTCAGAGAAGGTGTTCCATGTAGGGTGAAGATGAGTCAGCCAGATCAAGTGGGGACCATTCAGGAAGACTTGCCTCTAGGGGTGCAAATCTAGGGCTTTCAGGAAGGGGAAGGGGCCCATCCAGGCGTCTTTGTTCTACCTCGGTTGGAAAGTGGCCTCAGCAAGACTTGCATCTTTTATTCAAGCATTAGGCATTTCTGTGTGCAGTGGGCCTGGCTTTGGACTGCAAAGAGGCTTGGAGGAAGAGCGCACCCAGGCTCTGAGGAGCCCCCGCCGCTGAGTGCGCCCATATCTAGGCATCTCTGCACATGTCCAGGCAATGTGTGGGCACGGGTTTCTTTTTCTGAATCCGTCTCACTCATCCCATATCCATCCACAGCAGAGACCTTTCAGCCTCCACCCAATCTCTGGATCCTTGTCTATCGCTGCTTCCCCTCCCCGACTCCTGGGGTCCCACCTCCATCCAGAGGGCATCCCGAGGTCCCATGATACCTTGGCTCCTTCAGGAGCACCTAGGAGACAGATGAACTTTTCTTACTGACCTTGGCTGTTTCTGGTAGCTTAATGCGTTTACATGCTAACCAGTCTGTCTTTCAGGGACTCTTCTCAAAAAGGTCAGGAGGAAGGACAGGGAGGATGGGGTGTGGGTGAAGTGGTATTCAGCAGCCACTGGAGGCAGGTTTCAGCCTAAAGGGCCCTGCATGCCCAAGGACAACTTGTGGGGCCGGGCAGGCTGATCTCTGAGGTGGTAGGGAGGCAAGTCCCAGGCTGACAGAGCTGCTGGCCGCCTGATGACTCACCCAAAAATTGGGTCTTGTGGTCACCATGGTCTCAGGACTGCTCCCAGTGTGGCTTAGTCTTCCTCTGGCTCTGTGACCTGACCCAGGCCAGTGACTCCCCAGTCTGAATCTCCTAGGGAGCTGGAGCCAAAGAGAGCTGCTGCTGCTGCCGCTGCTGCTGCCCAGCCCCATCTCCCTGGACCTGTAAGGCAGGGTTTGTGCCTTTGCTTCCCCACTGAGTGCCCCCTCAGGGCCTCAGGATCTCAGTGCCCAGTGGGAGTGACTAGAGACAACCACCCTGGGGTGGTGTAAGATGCATAAGGACTCAGTCAGGGGCTGACATGCAGGTGCTTCGGCAAGTGATGGCAGCGTGAAGGCCGGGCACTTGATGGGCCATACACTGGGGACATCTGCTCTGGGCTAGGACTAGAACAAGGGCCTGGGTGTACCTTTTTTTAGGGGGCAGCACAGACCTCCACTCACTGTCCTGGACAGAGGCCATGAGAAAGTTATTCTGACCCTGTGCACGGTACTCTAGTTACAAAGCCCATCACACCTATGATTTCACAGGCCCCTCTAAGAGCCTCAAAAAGAAACCCATCACATTAGCAGAGAAGGTCATTTTCAGCCTCCAGGTTCTTCCTCTCCCCTGTCCCAACAGTACATGCTCAGGTGGCATTTCTCCAGGCTCACCCCAGGGCCTCCATATTGCCAGGTCCCAGGCCCAGCTGTTAGCCTTTCTGAGCTTCCTTCCCCAGTCTTCCAAGCTGGTACAAACCCATTAACACTCAGAAACTGAGTTCAGGTCTAAACTGATCCCTGCTCAGAGCTGTAGGTATTTTGTTGTTTTTGTTTTTGTTTATTTTATGTTGCTAAGGATTGAACTCAGGGCCTCCCAAATGCTAGGCAAACACTACCATTGAGCTGTAGCCCCAGAGCTGTACGTTTTGAGTCTCCAAACAGCAGAATCACTTCATCAAAACCTCTGAAAAGTTGTACATAAAAAGGGGTCATAGCTAGGAACCCCATTCCTCTCATCACATGAGTTTGAGGCCTCCACAGGGCTCCCACAAACTATCAGGGTTCCCCAGGCTCTGCAGAACCACCAGAAGAGCTTCCTATCCCAGGGTGGCCTCCCTGCAGGGTACCTATGGGAGGGGGAGTGAGGGAGCCAGACTCCACTAGACTTCACATCTGGAGCAAAGACTGGCCAAGAGGCTGACTGTCTCTGTCCCTCCATCTAGAGAGGTGCAAGGCCACTGCTGTGGCCCTGGGCGGTTTCCCGGCAGGAGGGCAGGCTGAGCTGTCTCTGAGACTGGGAGAGCCATTGACCATCGTCTCTGAGTAAGTCCGGGGGCACTGAAGATGCACTAATGGGAGAAGGGGTCTCGGCAGAAAGGCACAGGCCTTCGCTGAAGCATTCATAGGAATGTGACTCCATATTGGTTTTCAGGCAGCTCAGCATGGCTACAGGGAGAGGAAGTGGGATTAGGGCCCTGGACCTTGCCCTAATCTGCACCTACCCTGGCCAGGAGGAACCTGGACTGGCTGGAGCAAGGAAGCCTGAGAAACAGATGTTTGTAGTTCCAGCCTGAGGGAATCCTTGTGAACCCCAAAGGCACAGTTCCCAGGGCCTTGGCTCTTCTGAAGGAGGTGCCCTTCTGCTTTCTCTCTCCAGGGATGGAGACTGGTGGACGGTGCTGTCACAAGTCTCAGGCAGAGAGTACAGTGTCCCCAGCGTGCATGTTGCCAAAGTGTCCCACGGGTGAGTGCCCACCTGAGGCCTGCCTTAGGGACCTTCCTGGTTTGTTCCCCCAGCATTCTCCATTATTCCTTGCCTAGCACTGAGCAAAACTGGAGGATGAGGAGAATCAAGCCTGGCCCTGCCCTCTGGCAGAGCAGATGACAACCAATTCTAGCAGATTGGTTCCTGCAGGGGCACTAGGGAAGGCCCCACAGAGGCGATGTCCTGGTCTGAGTTTGGAGAGTGGCCAAGATCTAGTGGAGCACTCAGAGAGACATGTGGAAGAGGGTCACAGTCTTTATATCTTTAGGCAAGAAAACAGAGGGGCAGTTCTTGGAAAGGTGAAGGCTTGCAAAGATGGGTGGACAGAGGTGCTGGGGAAACTGGGCAGTTGTAGGAAAGGCTGGGTCATTCTACTGGCCTCCATGCCACTTGGGAATGAGATCTCAGGCAAAAAAGCTGAAGTTGACCCCATGAGGTCATCCTCCTGGGTTCCTGGAGCCCCAGGGCCAGGGGTCTGCTCTTCAGGCTACAGATAGCAAAGGAGGGAGGGGTTCTAGTAATGTCCCACCTTGCCCCCCGGCTGACCCTGTCCCTCTGCCTTGCTCTTCAGGTGGCTGTATGAGGGCCTGAGCCGAGAGAAAGCTGAGGAACTGCTGTTGCTGCCTGGGAACCCGGGAGGGGCCTTCCTCATCCGGGAGAGCCAGACCAGGAGAGGTGGGTGAGCTCGCCCCAGCCCAGGCCTCCCTCGCAGGGTGGCCTCAGGAGAGGAGCCACAGAGAGCAGGTTGTCCCTTACTCCTTGTCACTCAGAAAGCCAAGATTTCCGATGGCAGAAGTAAGGCAGTTAGTTAACTGGGGTAATCAGAGGAGGCTTCCTGCAGGAGCGGCTGTGGGTTGAAATGCAGTGTGTTGCTGCAGGAGTGCAGGCTGTGCGGTGCAGTGGCTGTGGGGTGGGCATTGAGCTGCACTTGCAGGACAGGTCAAGGGGAGTGGGAGGCTTGTGCCTTCTCCCCAAGGCCGTGGGAGTTGTTGCTCGGCAGAGATTGGTTAGCACTGCAGCAGGACAGCAACTCTGCTTTGTGGGCCACCTGCTTAGAGACAGGAGAAGGAATGGGCAGCTTGGGGGACACTGAGAATTGTATCTTCTGATAACTGAAATCTCTGACACTGAAAATCATAATCCGTGTTAATTCAGGACTTCTCAGAGCTTTGCCTTTGTCTAACTCGGCACTTCCCAAAGGGTTCGGGACACGAACTTTTCATCATATAGCACCTACTAATATTTCCCCACCTCCATTCTCTCAACAAATGCTTCTCAAGTTCCCTGTGAGGCAGCTTCACAGAGGGGCAAGGACCCTGCTCTATGCACCAGCCTTCCGATCCTCCAGTGAGTCAGGTGGGCAGGGTCCTTACTCAGGGAGCTCCCAGCTCACTGGAAGCCAGTGTTTCCGGCACACACTTTGGGAGACAAATCTGGTGGAGATCTGCACTTGTGCCAGTGCTTGTCTCCCTGATGCCGAGAGCCAAGTGTGGTATGACTTACAGGTAGGGCTAGGAAGGCCAGATGTGAAGGCCTTCTGGTGTCTTGACTGCCGTGTTGCTTCCCAAGAGCCCATCACCAATAGAGCAATAATCTGCGTTTCTAAAAGTGGGAGCTGGACTGGGGTTGTAGCTCAGTGATAGAGTACTTGCCTAGTGTGTGCAAGGCCCTGGGTTCAATTCCCAGTACCACGAAAAGGAAATAAGGGGCCTGGCATGGTGGCACATGCCTGTAATCTTAGCACTTGGGAGATTGAGGCAGGAGGAGTGCCATGAGTTCAAGGCCAGCCTAGGCTACATACTGAGTTCAAGGCTGGGAGTCAGGCTTGTTCAACACTTTGGCAACTAGACTTAGAGTGGCAGGATTCTCTTACCCTAACCAGCAAGGATTCTTTCTCCCCAAGATGTAACAGGATCCTGATATCTTGGCAAAATGTTCAAAACAGACCTCAAGGGACAGTAATGGGGGAATTCCAAACACATTGACAGCTGAAGGGAGCGGCACTGAGGACAAAAGGCAGATCTCCTGTGCCTGCCCCAATGTAAACTGACTGTGACAGATTGGCAGAGTCCTAGGTTCCCCTCCCTTCGGAGCAAGCCTGATGGACCCCTCCCCAGCCCCTCCTGCTAACTTCCAGACAGCACCGGCACCTTTGTCAGCACATGTCCCCACAGGCTGGCTGGGGGAAGGGGCTGGCCCAGTGCAGCAGCTGCAAACAGGAAACCACAGCAGCGGTGCTGACTGGGATAGGGGCCCTGCACACCGACCAGCTGGCTGGAGAAGCCACAGGAAGTACTCAGTGCTCAGCTGTCTCACCTCGCCCCTTCTCTGGCCTGGCTTAGCTGAGTCTAGTGACCAGCCCTTCTTGCCACTGTTCCCTTTTCCCAAAAAGGCACATGTACAAGGGGAAGCTGGGTGTGGTGGTGCACACCTGTAAACCCAGCACTCGAGAGGCTGAGACAGAACTGCAAATTGTAGCCCAGCCCGGGCAATTTAACAATTTAGTGAGACCCTGTCTCAAAATAAAAAATAAAGAAGGGCTGGGGATGTAGCTCGGTAGTAGGAAAAGCTGGGTCTGGGTTAAATCCACAGTATTACCTCCCCCGCAAGAAAAAAAAGAAAGAAAAAGAAAAGATTTTAAACTAGGCGCAGTGATGCATGCCTGTACTCCCAGCACTTGGGAGGTTGAGGCAGGACAGCTGCTGTGAATTCAAGGTCAGCCTGGGCTACATAGTAGAATACATAGTGAGACCCTGTCTCAAAAAACCAAAAAGAAATTTTTCTTTAATGATATTAAGGATCCACATTATTGCTGGGATTAAAGGCCCCATAACTAACACCAAAAAGGGACAGATGCATCTCTCATCAGATGCCAGTCCTCTAGGAAAGGTAGATATTTCCCTGGCACTGAATGTAATCTCTCACCTGAGGTTTCCTTTTGAGCAGTGTTTAACATATTCATGACAGGGCTGTACGTTCATGACTGCCCCATTGGGCAGCTCATACCACCAGTGACACAAAGTGGCGGAAATGTGCAGATGATGACCCAATCAAGAAATCAGTTTAGGGCTGGGGATTTAGCTCAGTGATTAGAGTGCTTGCCTTGCAAGCACAAGGGCCTGAGTTCGATCCCCGGCACCACCAAAAAAAAAAAAGAAATCAGTTTAGTTTGGTGTGTTATCATTTAGTTCACTGTGGGTCTCAACCTGGGTGTGCATCAGGGTGATCTGGACTTGTAAAAATAAAGACATCATATAAAAAAAGAAGACATCAGCCAGGTGTGGTAGTGCATACCGATAACCCCAGTACTTAGGAGGCTGAGGCAGGAGCATCACCAAGAATTCAAGGCCAGCCTGGGCTATATAGTGAGTTCAAGGGCAGCCTGAATACATAGCGGGACCCTGTCTCAAACAAGAAACAAATAGGAGTTGGGGATTTAGCTCAAGTGGTAGAGCACTTGCCTAGCAAATGCAAGGCCCTGAGGTCAATCCCCAGTAGCTCCCCCCAAAAAAGAAACAATAAATAAAGACATCTGGAGCTAGATGTGCAGTGTTGCTGATTCAGTAGGTGTGGGTAGGGCCTGAGCGTGGGCCTTTCTAGCAAGTTCTCAGGTGATGCTAAGGCTGCAGGCCTGGGGGCTTCATTTCGAGAACTGCTGATTTAGACCTCAGCTGCACACTGGAATCACCTAGCAGGCACTTAGAAACTGTGGGTGCTTGTGCCCCATGCCTGGCTTTCTGATTGAACTAGCCAGGAATGCGCGCTGGACTCTGGAGTCTAAAATCCCACGCCCCACAGGCGACTCACATACAGCCAATGTCAAGGCATGCTGCTGGACTGAGTGTGTTTGTAGTGAAGTAGAACAGAAACCCCGGTGTAAGACAGGCATTGAGGCAAATATTGTTGTATGAGGTTTTGTTTCAGATATTTATAAGTATGTTTTGGGCCACAGCATAAAACTGTATTCTGTGGTTTGTGGTCAGAAGAAAGCTTGACACCAATGCTCTGGAGGCCCAAGCGATGTCACAGGATGGTGGCTCTCATATTTGAGTGTATGGGAATCATCAAGGTGCCAGCCCTCGGGCCTCATCACAGATCTACTGCATCAGGACGTTGGGGGCAGAGGCCAGAAATCTGCTTCCTTTACAAGATTGCTGGATAGCTCTTTTGTTTTGTTTTTTGTTTTTTAGGTCCTGGGGATTGAACTCAGGGCCTTGCCTCTGCTAGGTAAGTGCTCTACCACTGAGCTAAATCCTCAACCTAGGTCTATATAAACAACAAAGTTCTAATCTAGAGAACCGAAAATAAAGTAATAAGAGATAATGTCAGGCTAAGGGTGCAGCTCAGTGGGAGTGCACGTTCTTAGCACATACAAGGACCTGGATTCCATGCCCAGCACTGAAAAAAGTGTGATGGTGGAGGGGACAATGTCTTTTACAGTGCAAATATGGTTGTGTATATATAATGGGAATTAACCATTGACTGAGTCCCAGGATCAGCTTTCTTGAGCCCCCTGGTCCAGATGCAGCTTTGGGATTAGATTCTGTGTGTGGACCAAGGAGGAAAACCTGGGTCTCAAGACCTGGTCAGGCTAGGCCTAAGGTGGGAGAGTTACCCCATCTTCCCGGACTCCCTCTGTCTGACCTGGAAAGCCACGGCCAGCTCAAATTGGGCCTAATGCCTTGGTTTATGAAGGTTACCTACAGGCTGTACGGAAGTCACAGGACCTGCTCATAGGTCAGTGCTAGGGTTAGGGACAGGTCCCAACAGCATCACCCCTTGCTTTCTTACGACCTACTGTGTCTGCTCTGTGCTGGGCACTGTAAGGGAGACCGACGAGCAACCATAGTTCCTGCCACCTGGGTGCTCAGCTCTGTCTATCCAGCAGGTGGAAATCCTTCCGGAGCATCTTCTTTCAGCCAGCCCAAAGTTGTAGCTCCTGTCCTCAGGCTGGAGTAAGAGGGCCCTGAGGGGCAGCTTCTCGGAGGCCTCAGCAGAGAAAGTTCTATAAATCCTGCTAGGCCCACTTCCCACACCCAACTCCAATCCAATTGCTTGCATCTCCTGCCAGGCATGGTGACACACACCTGTAATCCCAGCACTTGGGAGGCTGAGGCAGGAGAATCACTACGAATTCAAGGCCAGTCTGGGCTACATAGTGAGAACTTATACCTCTTTCTGGCTTCGTTGTTGGAATACTAATCCCGGAGACACCGTACATGACGTTGCCTAGGGCTGCTGGAGCTTTCCAGAATCTGGGACCTTATACTGTACTTTGCCTCCTTCCTGTGGCTTCGTTGTTGGAATACTAATCCCGGAGACACCGTACATGACGTTGCCTAGGGCTGCTGGAGCTTTCCAGAATCTGGGACCTTATACTGTACTTTGCCTCCTTCCTGTGGATCCTCCTCTAGGCCTAGCATCCAGCCATGGCTTTCACTGTGCCCTCCAGGTGCTCCATGAACACAACTTGCTCTGTCCGCTGCTGCCCTCTGACTCACAGTCCTCCCTCAGCCTGGAACCCTCGTGCCCCGTCTCTACCGCAGCACATGCTCACTCATCCTTCATGACTGGTTTCAGTGTCATCTCCCCAAGATGTTTATCATTCTTTGCTCTCAGCTCCCATAGGATTTTGAAAAGGCCTCTTCTGTAGCCGCAGTCAATCCTCCCCACCCCAGTACTAGGGCTTGAAGTCAGGGTTTCACACACGCTAAGCAAGCGCTGTACTACTGAGTTATATTCCCAGCCTTTAAATGTATTGCTTAAAGCAAATTTAGAGAGCCAGGCCTAGTGGCACATGCCTGTAATCAGGAGGATCACTGCAAGTTCAAAGCCAGCCTGGGCTACATAGCAAGTTCAAGGCTGGCCTGAACTACATAGAGAAAATCTGTCTCAAAACCCCAAAATAATAAAAAATAAAAAATCATCTGGATGTGGTGGCACATGCCTGGAATCCCAGCACTTGAGAGGCTGAGGCAGGAGGATATTGAATCAGAGGGCAGCCTGAGTTACATAGCAAGATCCTGTCTCAGAAAAAGAAATAAGCAAGAAAAAAAAATTTCCAATACCATCTGTTCTCACAGACAGCTGTAGGAGTACAAATGGTGATGAGGGCTCCTTAAAACTGCTTGTAGGACTAAGCTTGGTGACACATGCCCGAAATTCAGCAGGAGGATCACAGGGAGCTCAGTTCCAGCCTGAGTGACATAGTGAGTTCAAGATTAGCCAGAACTGCATGGTGAGACCCTGTCTCAAACAAACAACTACTTGTGGTCATAGCTCTGTTTGAATGGTTTTTTGTTTTGTTTTGTTTTTTTGGTGCTGGGGATCAAACTCAGGGCCTTGTGCTTGCTAGGCAAGCGCTCTGCCACTTGAGCTAAATCCCCAACCTCCTTCTTAGTGTTTGTCAGACAATCATTTCTTCAATAAATACATGTTGTCGACCGTATCAAACACTATTTTATTTTATTTAGGTTTTTGGAGACAGGGTTTTGCTATGTAGTCCTCCTGCCTCAGCCTCCCAAGTGCTGGGATTTTAGGCCTGCCCACCATACCCAGCTTTCCAGGCACTGGTTTACATACCAGAGATCTGGCAAGATAAAGAGCAAAATCCCTGCCACAATCTGGGTAGGCATGTGGACAGTGAACAAAGAAAATAAAAGCATCCACAGTGACAAGCGCCCTGAGGATGCGGTGCTGGCCGTGTGTGCACTAAGACTTCCGGGAGGTGCATCTCAGCAGGCAGCCTATGCGCCTGGAGTGGATCAAGGAGGAGTAAGGTCACACAGGCCTCTCAAGGGTGAGGACTTCAGACTCATTTTAAATGGGGCAGGGAAGGTTGTAAAGGGGAGTCACATGAGGATCTGCAGGGAGTAAGGTGGAGGTGAGAGGAAGGTTGGTGAAGTGCGGTCAGATACCAGATGTGTTCTGGTTGTAGACAGTGGGGCTTTCTGACTGCCCCCAGAGGACTGAGGGTTGGACGTGAGGTGTGCGAGAGAAGAAGCAATCAGGGATGACTCCAGGGTTGGGGCTTAGTGACAGTGGGACACCGTCTGCTGAGTTGGGAAGATGGCAGGAGGCTCATGATTGTGCGTGGGTGGGTGAGGTTGAGAGACAGGCGATCTGGGTCTCTTGGTGCCACAGAACATTGCTGACTGGCAAACCTAAAGCTGAGGTTTCTTCTAAGCAGGGAAGGCATTCTAGAAGGAATTGTCAGAGTAGAACTGAGTCTTAGAAGGCAGGCAGGGATGCCAGGTGTTGTGGTACATGCCTGTAATCCCAGTTACTCAGGAGGCTGAGGCAGAAGGATCAAAAGTGTGTGTGAGACCAATGTAGGCAATTTAACAAGACCCTGTCTCAAAATAAAAAAGAGATGGGGATGTAACTAAGTACTCCTGGCTCTGATCCCCAGTACCCCCCCCACAGAAGGGATCAATAATGTTCCATAAACAGGAACAGCATGAGGAGAGGCCCAGAGACCAGATAATGGGTATTGGGTGTTGGCTGCATGCCACTGTGCCAGATGCTTTACCTGGTGTGCCACATGGATCTTCATGGTGATCTGGCGAGACCAGAACCATCGTTATCCTTCTTCACAGCTGAAGAAGCAGACTGGTAAGGTCAGATGCTGTGCCTTAGAGATACAGCTAGCAAGCGTGGGCTGCAGGGGCCTTGCAGTGTGTGGCTCTGGGTGGGACTTGAACCTAGGCAGTCTGAGCTAGAAACTAGATTTCCTGCAAGCAGGTGAGCAATGGGTAGCTGGGACTGGATGCTGCAGGAAGGATCAGCAGGATTCCAGAGAGGCAGGGTGGGCCAAGGCCAGTCACAGGTGGCCTTGGTAAGATGTGCCCACAGTGAGGTGGCAGAGCTGGCCTCTTAGTCTGAGTCCACCAGCTGGATCCCCACCACAGCTTCCCTTTTTGGTTCTAAGAACTGTGGTGACAGTGGCCAGGGTCAGGTGGCTGAAGAGCATGCAAAGGACTTGAGGTCTTGGTTGCAAGTTCTGCTGGGTTGGTTAGCCTTCTGGGCCTACTTTCAGATCTTCAGCCCTTTCTCAACCACAGGGCCTTGTCAGGGTCACGATAAATGTAACCACTCACCAGTCCAGTGATTTAAATACAGGATGACCAAAAATGGCATATTTTTGTTAATTTTTATAAGATAACAGGAAATATAAAAGTGACAATTTGAAAAATAAAGGGGGCTGGGGATTTAGCTCAGTGGTTAGAGTGCTTGCCTTGCAAGCACAAGGCCCTGAGTTCGATCCCCGGCACCAAAAAAAAAAAAAGAAAAAAAAAGAAAAAGAAAAATAAAAAAACTAAAAAGTGACAATTCTATCAAATTTATTCAATATAAAAATTGACTGGTTGAAATGACACTTGCCCAAGTGACGCCCTGGATATCAGTATGAAACAAATGGCTGACTGAGTGGGGCAAACTGTTAAGTGGTTAGGAAGAGATTCTTCTTAAATGCACAGAGCTTAAGAAAGAGTCAGACAAATAGAACAAACAGAAAAAGCAGATCACTGCTCTACACTTCTCAACGTATATTGACTTTGGATCACCTTGTTTAATTCTTTGTAGTTCTAATATCTTTTTTTTGTACGTACCTTAAGATTTTGTACATATATGATCATCTTACCTGTAAAATGACAGTTTTACTGATTATTTTCCAATCCATATACCTTTTCTTTTTCTTACTGCACTCACTAGGACCTCTAATAGAACGCTGAGAAGAAGTGGTAAGAACATTGCTAGCCGGGCATGGCGGTGCACACCTGTAGTCCCATCACTAGGGAGGCTGAGGCAGGAGGAGCTCTGCAAGTTTGAGGCCAGCCTGGGCTACATAGTGAGCTCAAGGCCAACCTCAACTACATAGGGAGACCCTGGCTCAAAAAACAAACAAACGAACAAAAAGAATCGTAAAGTTATGTCATGTAAAACCACTAAACTGATAGTAATTTCTTACATTAAGGACTAATGTCCTTGGTATTTGTAGTTTCCTCTCTCTCTCTCTTTTTTTTAATCATGTTGAGTATTCTATAAAATGATTTTTCTGCATTTTTTTTTTTTTTGAGACAGAGTCTTGCTATGTAGTCCAGGCTGGCCTTTAACTCATGGTAATCTTCCTGCCTTAGTCTCCTAGGTGCTGGGATTCCAGGCGTGTGTCACCATGCCCGGCTATTTGTATATTTTTTTATTTTATGGTTTATCAGAATTTTGTTACCTTATATTATTGGCACTTGGGCTATCTCCACATTTTGGTGGGGGGGATCGAACTCAGGGCCTTGCACTTGCTAGGCAAGTGCTGTATCACTTGAACTAAATCTCCAACCTGTCTCCACATTTTTATCTTACAAACGATGCTTTTTTATTTTTTCTGCTGCTGGAGATTGAAACCAGGGAGCACTAAGCTACCTCCCCAGTCCTTTTTATTTTTTGAGACAAAGACTTACTAAATTTCCCAGGCTGACCTCAATCTTGCAATCCTCATGCCTCAGCCTCCCAAGTAGCTGGGACTGCCAGGTGTGGTGGTGCACATTTGTAATCCCAGCACTGAGGCAGGAAGATCACAGCGAGTTCAAGGCCAGCCTGAACTACATAGTGAGACCCTGTCTCAAGAATAAACAAACAAACAAACCAAGTAGCTGGAACCACAGGCATGTGCACACCATGTCCAGCTTGTTAAGGATTTTTGTGAGCAATATTAGCTTATGAATTTCATAAATATTTTTATCTGTTTTTTTTTCTTTTTTAGTACCAAGGATTGACCACAGGGCCTTTACACTGAGCTATATCTCCAGTTCTTTATTTATTTGAGAAAGAAGAAAAGAGCAAAGGTTTTAGGGTCTCACTAAATTACTCAATGGTCCAGGCTGGGTTTGAATTTGAATCATCCTTGCTCAGCCTCTCAGGCTATTGGGATTATAGGTGTGCTTAACTTGTTACTGATCTTTTCAAATAATTGACATTTGCCCAGGTGTGGTGATGCACACCTACAATCCCAGCACTCAGGAGGCTGAGGCAAGAGCATCATTGCAAGTTTGAGCCCAGCCTGGGCTACACGGTAAGTTCAAGGACAGACTGAACTGCGTGGCAAGACCCTGTCTCAAAAAAAAAAAAAAAATCAACATTTGGTTCCATCGATTCTTTTCTATTTCCTGTATGATTTATTTCTTCTTTATTTCCTTCTTGAGTAGAAGCTTAAATAATTTTATATTTCTCTTCTAACTAATGTAGTCACCGAACGCTACAAAAGTACCCTTATGCACTGATTCTGACAACCCACAATTTCTTTTGTGTGTGCTACATATTGGACCCATGGCCTTGTGCACGCCACTGAGGCACATCCCAGCCAGTACCTTTTTGTTATTAATTTCTAATTTATTTCTGCTGAGGTCAAAGAGAGTACTTGTAATGATTTCAGTCCTTTTAAATTTTTGTTTTTCTGACCCAAACTACAGTTTATCTTGAATGTACACTTGGAAGAAAACGCTGTTGTGTGCAGGGTTCTATGTCTGTTAAGTCGAACTGGTTGATTGGTTTGTTCTTCTCTATCTCCACTGGGTTTCTCTCTGTCAGTTACTGTGGGGAGCACTGAAATCCCCAATTATGGGTGTCTAATTTCTCTGGTCAGTTCTGTCAGTTTTCCTTGAATTCACTATGTAGCCCAGGCTGGCTTCGAATTCGCAGCAGTCCTCCTGCCTCAGCCTCCCAAGTGCTGGGATTACAGGTGTGTGCCACCAGGCCTGGCTTGTTCTTTTCTTAATTTTGTGTGTGTGTGTGTGTGTGTGTGTGTGTGTGTGTGTGTGTGTGTGTTGCAGATTGAACCTAGGGCATTGCACATGCCAGGCAAATGCTCTACCACTGAACTCCAGTCCAAAAGTCTATTTTGGCCAGGCATGGTGGCATATACCTGTAATCCCAGCACTCGGGAAGCTGAGGCAGGAGGATTACCATGAATTCGAAGCCAGGCTGGGATACATAGTGAATTCAAGGCCAGCCTGAACGACATAATGGGAACCCTGCCTCAAAGAAACAACAACAAAAAGAAAACCCAAAACAAAAGTCTATTTTGTATGTAAAAGTATATTTCCTTAAAAAAAAAAAAGTATATTTCCTGTGTGTGTGTGTGTGTAGCAGCAGGGTTAGGGTGGTAATGCTGGGTGCTGGGGGTCAAACCTGGGGCCTGGGGCCTTGTACATGCTGGGCAAGTGCTTTCCTGCTGAGACACCCCCCCCCATCAAGCCTCTATTCTATACTTGACCACAAATGGACTATTTGCAGTTTCTGGTGTTTATAAGCAATGCAGCTGTGAATATTTGTAAGTTATGTGCATGTTCAATTCAACTGGTCAGTGCCAGACTGTTTCCAAAGTGGCTTGTGTTAGTTTCTCTTTCTACCAGTAGGGTAAAAAAAGTTCCTATTTTGGAGGTTGGAGACTTAGCTCAGAGGCAGAGTGCTTGCCTAGCAAGCCCAAGGCGAATTTGATTGCACCCCTCCCACAAAAGAATTCCTATTTCACTATCTCCTTGCTGACACCTACAGGACAGATTTGTGTATTTTAATATTTTTGTCTCCTGCAGCCTCAATCTTCACCCTAACAGGTGGCGACCCTGTATTATGGGCTCTGTGTGTGTAACAGCTACCTCTTCCTCACAGATCCTATCTCTATTATGAACATGTCATTTAAGAACAAGACAGCAAGTCTTTGTCCTGTCTCTGACCAACACAGTTCTCCAGTGCCCGGGCCACACCGTTTTCCATTTCTTCTTTTCCCTTGCCTGCATGGGGCTGAGTCCTAGCAGGGCTTCAGAACCACTCCTGGATCCCTTCCTCCTCAGGCTGTTACTCCCTGTCAGTCCGACTCAGCCGCCCTGCATCTTGGGACCGGATCAGACACTACAGGATCCAGCGCCTTGACAATGGCTGGCTGTACATCTCCCCTCGCCTCACCTTTCCCTCACTCCAGGACCTGGTGGACCATTACTCCGGTATGGCCTTTCTTGCCTCCCTGAAAGACTGCATGAGGGGTTTAGCCGGGTGGACAATTGTGCCCTCAGACACTTGACCTGCTGGAGACTATCCATAGAGAGGAGCAACCTTATCTCCACCCCAGTCCCTGTGCTGTGACAAATGGGAGCCAGGTCTTCATCCCACGCTGACAGAGGAGCTACAGGCCAGCATGGACTCAGCTAGTACCTCACCCACCACAGTGGTTCTGAATCAGAGCACCCAGCAGCAGGCAGAGTTCTCTCTACAGTTCTGACTTTTCCTGTTTCCTGGTGCCTGTCTTAGATGCTAGAAGATGTGGTCACCAGGGCAATGTCAGGCAGAAGGAAAGACCACTCTTAGGAAAACTAGCCGGTTGCTCCACGTAGTGGATACTAACAGTACTACATGCAGACATAGCATTCCTTAGCTTTCTTTTCTTCTCAAAGAATTTTCTTAACCACAGAGCACAGAGGTCCATCAGTTTACCCAAGTGAACCAAGTCTCCCCAAACTTACTCCAGAATGACCTTTGACTACATCTCACCCTCCATGAGAACAACTGGGGGCCCATATCCTGTTACCCTGGTGACCATGCCCCAACCTGCCAAGTGTGGAAAGCTGCTGGGTTGGGGAGTGGGTACTGGGAAGAAGTAGGCTGCGTCAGCAAGGTTGAAGGTCCATTTCTCCTCAGAGGTAGCTGACGACATCTGCTGCCTCCTCAAGGAGCCCTGTGCCCTGCAGAGGCGGGACCTACTCCCTGTCAAGGACATACCTCCACCTGTGACCGTGCAGAGGACATCACTCAACTGGAAAGAACTGGACAGGTGAGGGGACCTCTGGAAAAGTGAAGGCAGAATGAAGAAGCATTAGGACCCACCCCGGAAACACACAACCCCCAAATCACCCTGTCTTGCTTACGGACACTTGGGCCAGAGAGCTCTGACTGTAGCCCAGCCAGGCTCAGGTGGTGTGTGGGGGACAGGGAACTTGGGAGTACAAAGCAGATGTGGACCCCAAGGGAGGTATGGTAGAAGGCTGGAGGGGGTGGAGCACAGACCTGAGTGGGGAAGTCAAGGTGGGGTTTGATCTGACGAACAGGGATCCTGCTTGTCAGCAGGAGTAATGTAGAGCTGTTTCGAGAGCAGTGAGCTGTGTACATGGAGGTGTCTCCCTCACACACCTCTCCCACTCCACAGCTCCCTCCTGTTTTCTGAAGCACCTACCACAGGAGAGGCATCTCTTGTCAGTGAGGGGCTCCGGGAGTCCCTCAGCTCCTACATCAGCCTGACCGAGGATGTCTCCTTGGACGATGCCAAAATCAAAAGCAGACGTCGAAAGGGAAACCAAGGCTGTGGCACCTAGAAGCCCAACTTAGTTCAACCTGACTGAGCACCCTGGAAACAAGGCTGGGGCACAGGTGCACACAGGGTTGTACCTGGACCTTCTGCTTCTTCCTCTTGGCCCTAAGAAGTCACTTACGTCCTCCCCTGGCCATGACCCTGCCTGCAACTTCCAGTTGGCATCAGGATCAGGACTCCAAGAAGAGAGTAATTCTGCTAGGGCCGGTCTGTCAGGTCCTGATTTGGGGATTTCCAGCTCTACCTTTATCCCCTGCCTGGTGAGTCCCATTCTGCATGCTGTCAAGCAGCCCTATTTACAATGTAGAAGTCACTACTAACATCAAGGAGAAAAAACAATTGACAGGTCTCAGAATGCCAACACATCTTGGAGGTTAGGACTGTGGCCCAGAAGGAAAAGGAAAGCAAGGGGACGGGTGGCTGACCACAGCAGCAGATCCTGGGTTTCCAGCCTCCATCTGACCCCCAGAACAAGAGGCACTGACAGTCCAGTCCTCAGATGTCCCCCACAGGCCCCTGCACTAGGCAGCCTCAAGCTGTGAGATCTATTTTTGGGGAGGGGGTGGGCAGTACTGGGGACTGATCTCAGGGCCTTGGGCTTGCTAGCTAAGTGCTCTACCATTGAATTCTCAACCCCTCCATTTCATTTTGTAGCTTTTTCAAAACTAACCAAGCTCTCCCAGTCTCCCTGGCCTAACCATCTTGTGGCCAAGTACAAAATGCCAGCACCACCCCCAAAACACACACTGGGTCTATGCAAGCTCAGGCTTATCCCTTGCCTCAGCCTCTCAAGGTTATAGGTTACAGGTGTGTACTAGGGCACCTGGCTCAAAACACCACCATTTGAGCCTAACACACTGCAGGTGAGCACAGTGTGCAGCGCAGGGCATGAGAAGGTGGTGAGCCCCCTCTCCACAGTGCGCCCAGGCACAGCCTACACCCCAATTCCCTGCTGCCACGAGAAAGCAACCAGCTGGAGCCCCTAAGAAAGCAGAGGGAAAGGAGCTATCCCCTCTGATGCTCCTACTGGGCTCCTACTGGGTTCTGCGGCTGCAAGCGAGGTGGGAAAGGGTTTATCAGGTATCATCAACAGGTTCTCATTAAAGATGTTTATTAAAGTATCTGAAAACATTCTATAATGGAAACTTATTAGATGCTGTTTGTACTGTACTATGGACCACACACATACTGCCATTCTGTTTACAGAAGCCTCGAAATGCCATTAATAGTTTAAAAACTGTACACTGGATAGAGAACTGAGGAAGACAATTTAATGTTTCATCCGGATCCAGAGGTGCACCAAATTATGACAGCTCCACTTGGCAAATGGCTGTTACATGATGGTATCCAAGAAACGGTTGGTGATGGATAAATTCAGAAATGCTTTCCCCAGAGCAGATGATTCTTTAGAAAGTTTCAGGTCACACAGCCCTTGCAGAAAACACTGACGTCCAACATTCTAATTCTTGGTCCAGGAAACATGGGTCTTCCAGGTTCCATGTGGCTGGGGTGCCCCAACAATCATTTTTCTGTGCTATAATTAAGAGGGTCCTTTGGACAGGAAACAGGTGGGAGCTGTCCACTATCAGTCATAGTGGATGGCAGTGTAAAAGATGATCCAAATGACCTGGAAGGGAGACAAGCAATGCTTAATAGGTTATCAATTCCACAAAATGAGCATGTGCACACATGGGCACTCCCCAGGGGCTATCCAATGCTCAATCTGCTGGGAAGCCTAAGTTTTTTTCACTGAACTCAAGCTATCTGTAACAAAATGCAGGACAGCCCACCTATGCTCCCAAATCTCCTGACAACTCCTTCCCCTCACCAAACAGCATAGGGAATGGAGGTAGGGATATGCAATCAGTAGCCATAAGGCTGTGCAGTTGCAAGTTCAAGGGCAGCCTGGGCTACACAGAGAGATTCTATCTTAAAAAAGCAACAAACAAACCAGACAGTCAGACATGGTTGCCCTCACCTATAAGCCCAACTCCTTGGGAGCCCGAGGCAAGAGGACTGAAAGTCTGAGGCCAGCCCAGGCAATTTAGCAAGATCCTGTTGCAAAATAAAAAAGGGCTAAGGATGTAGCTCATGTTCCTTGGGTTTAATTTAAAAAAAAAAAAAAAAAGATAAAATAAATAAATTAAATGCCAGGTGTGTAATCTCAATACTTGAGAGGCTGAGGCAGGAGGACTGCTGTGAGTCTGAGGCCAGCCTGGGATACACAGTGAATTCAAGGCCAGCCTGAACTACAAAGCAAGACCTACCTCAAAAACCCAAAAAACTTAAAAATTAAAAAAAATAAAAACACCCAAAACAGATGCCCTCGTAGCACTTCTCAGTATTTACTGATTTGAGATAGGATCTGGACACATATGGGTATGTATATAATTTTTACTTTGAGCCAGTCTTGCTATATGCTGTGCAGGCTGGCCTCAAAATTACCATCCTCCTGCCTTAGTCTCTCAAACAGCTGGGGTCACAGGTGTACACCACTGTGCCCAGCTCAGAATTTTTTTGGGGGGTGGTGGTGCTGGGGATCAAACTCAGGGCCTTGCGCTTGCTAGGCAAGCACTCTATCTACCACTTGAGCTAAATCCCCAACCCCCCAGCTCAGAATTTTTGAAACACTGAAATATAACATTCTATAAAGTTTGCCCTTTTAGCTGGGCATGGTGGCACACACCTATAATCCCACAACTTGGGAGGCTGAGGCAGGAAGATTATTGCGAGTTCAAGGCCAGCCTGGGCTCATAGTTTGAGGCCAACCTGAACTACATGGTGAGAAACTGTTTCAAAAAACAAAAACAACAACAACAAAAAAGGGTTGGGGGGCAGTTTGGGGATTTAGCTCAGTGGTAGAGGACTTGCCTAGTAAGTGCAAGGCCCCACTGTTCAATCCCGAGAAGCACCTCCCAAAAAGTTTGCCCTTTTAAAAAGTGTACATGTGGTAAAATACTTGCCTAGCAAGCACAAGGCCCTGAGTTTGATCCCTAGCAGCAACAACAACAAAAAGTATACAATTTAGAATTATTTTTTTTTTTTTGAGACAGGGTCTCACTGTGTAGTTTTTTTTTGGGGGGGTGTTTCTGGGGATTGAGCTTGGGGCCTTGTGCCAAGCACTCTACTAGTTAGCTAAATCTCAAACCCCTCACCATGTAGTTTAGGCTGGACTTGAACTCACTCTGTACTCCAGACTGGCCTCAAACTATGGCAATTCTCCTGCCTCAGTCTCCCAAGTGCTGGGATTACAGGTGTACATCACCACACCTGACCAGAAATTTTTAGTATATTCAAAAAGTTGAGCCAATTCTACCACTGATTCCAAAATACCACTCCAAAAAGAAAGCCTGTTCCCATGATCAGTTATTACTTTCTATTTCTCCCTTCTCTCAGCCACTGTCAACTGCTAATCTTTGTCTTTATAGATCTGCCTATTTTAGGACATTTCACATAAACAGGACTGGGCATTGAACTCAGATCCTCTGTACTAAACTACATCCCCAGACATTTTTAAAATTTATTTTGAAACAGGGTATCCCTATTGCCCAAACTAGGGCTTGAACTTTTGATGCTCCTTCTTCAGCATCCCAGAGTGCCGACATTACAGGTACCACTATGCCTGGCTTTAATATATAATGTTTTCTTTTTTGTAGGGGGTCCTGGGGATCAAACTCAGGACCTTGTGCTTGCTAGGCAAACACTCTACCACTGAGCTAAATCCCCAACCCCAGCATAATTTTTCAAGGCACTCCATGTTGTAGTATGTATCAAAACTTACATCCTTTTTATGGCCAAGTAACATTCAATTTTAGGGATATATAACATTCTACCTGTACTTTAGAGGATGGTTATTTGAGTTTTTCACACTTTTTAACTATTACGAATAATGCTCTAAGTATATTAAAGTTTCCCAGTTTCTATTATGTAGCCAGGCCAGGCTTTAGTACCACATAAGGAAGTGAACAATGGGTCCTGGAATAGCTCATTAATAGAGAAACTGTACAGTATCTCACACCACATCTGTTGGGACAGCCTGGCTCAAGAGAGGCCATGTACTACAAACTCACCAGCCTTTTCAAAAAAATAACACCTCAGCCACACAGCTTAACTGAATTGCTAGGCTCCTCTTGAATGACTGGCATCTCACAAAAGGAACAGAATCTGCTGTAGAATTACCAGGTACACATACCATGAACAAGGCAAAAGATGTCATAAACCCTTCTTTTGTGAGCTCCCACGTGCCGCCATATTCCTCCTCATCAATCTGTAGGTAGTTGCTGAAGTAGAGGTACAGGACTCCTGCATTAATCAGGCAGAACCTGGAGCAATGGAGGACAGATACCAAACACAAACCGTAAGCTTTGCAGACTCAAAGCTCCATCATTAGAGCACACTCTGTGTTCCACAGTTCACTGTTTGCATGTGTCTCCCACCACACACGGGTGACCTGGAGAGACAGAAGCTTCAAGCTCAGAAAGATGGGCTTTATGAGTTTCTTGTTTTGTTTTTCTACTTCATTGTTATGAGACCTTATGCAAATCTCTTGACAGGAGTCTCGGTTCTTTCATCTATAAAATAGATTGAACAATATTATGGTGTCAAGAGCAAGTGAAATACATAAAAGTGTGGTGGTGCACACCTGTAATCCCAGCACTCAGGAGACTGAGGCAGGGGGATGGCCTTGAGTTTGAGTCCAGCCTGGAGTACACAGTGAGTTCAAGGCCAGTTTCAAACAAAATAAAATAAACATTTAAAGTATAGCTTAGTGAACCTGGCATTGTGGCACATGCCTGTAATCCCAGCACTTGGGAGAATGAGGCAGGATTCCTATAAGTTTGAAGCCAGCCTGAACTACACAGCAAGATTCTGTCTCAGAAAACAAAAAGTACAGCTCAGTGCAAAGTATCTGCCTAGCATGTACAGGGCCCTGGGTTAGATCCCCAGTACCACAGAAAATAACATATACAGATGTTCTCCAAAGTCCCTAAAGTAAGAGAGAATGATTGTCAAGCCACCCCAAACAGGACCTGTACCAGACTTGGCCTTCCACATAGCCCTGCTGAGGAGCTGCTGTGGGACAAATGTATTGTTTCTTTTTTTGGGGTGCTGGGGATCGAATTTAGGGCCTTATCCTTGCAAGGCAAGCATTCTAACCACTGAGCTAAATCCCCAGCCCTTAAATTGTTTCTTTATGGCCCAGTAAAACAAGGAAAAGCGTGAGCCCCTGCATAATCCCTAAGGGAGATCATCCTGGATGTCTGTCTGTCAGTGTACTTAGGTGAACCTGACAGTTTTTGCCCTCAACTCATCTAGTAGGGACAAAGAACAGTAACACGTGGGCGTGGTGGAGCACATCTGTAATCCCAGCACTTGGGAGGCTGAGGCAGGAAGATTGCAGTGAGTTTGAAACTAGGTTTAACTACATACTAAGACCTCTCTCAAAACAAAACAAAACAAAAAATAGAAACAAAGCAACAATAGTGGAGTTGAAGCCAGAAGTCTATGGCCATCCCCAGGAAAGCCTCCCAAACTATTTCTTCTTTTTTGTTTCATATCTGTTTTTATTAGTACACAGCATACTGGCTAAACAGATTAAGTCTTATCTTGGCAGATTTGTACATGTGTATAACATCCTGCAAACATTTTTACCTCCCCTATCATCCTTCTTTGCCATGCCCTCCCCTCCCAGAAAAGCCCTTGACTCAAAAATGTATTTAGCTGACGTAGGAATTAGAATGCCATGAGCAAAAGTGTAATGCCCTCCTCCACTCATCTCTTGGTTTCATGAAGTGATCATGACTTTCTAGTGGTCTCTCCAGTTACTATACCCCATCTAAGGTGTCTCAGGCCACATCCTATCCCAACAAAGAGGTGGAAAAATGCAGAGGCTGGAGTACAGCTCTGTGGCAGGGCTTGTGCTTAGTGTGTGCAAGGCCCAGCATTCAGTCCCCACTGCCAAAAGAAAAACGCAAAGAGAAGGGGTTGGGGATTTAGCTCAGGGGTAGAGTGTGGTGGGACACCTGTAATCTCAGTATTTGGGGGGCTGAAGCAGGAGGATTTTGACTTCAAGGCCATCATGGGCTACACAGTGAGTTCAAGGCCAGTCATATATAGTAAAACCCCATCTCAGAACAGTAACTAAGTAAATATCTTACATTTTCATTGGAAGAAAGGGAGTACAAGACAGTAAGTTGATCTCCCCCCAAAAAGAAAAAAAAAGACAGTAAGGTACTTTGAGAGACCACATTGATATAACTTTTATTGTATCACTCTTTAGTTCTATTTTTATTAGGAGCTATTGTTAATCTCTCACTGTGCCCAATTTATAATTTATATAGTTTGCTACTTTCTGTGATTTCAGGCATCCACTAGAAGTCTTGGAATATGAGGTATGATAGAAAAACGTAGTGAATGTAAAATTTTTTAAAAATTAATTTACTTTTAGGGTTGGGGATTTAGGTCCATGGTTAGAGTGCTTACCTAGCGAGTGCAAGGCCCTGAGTTTGATCCCCAGCACCAAAAACCAAAAACAACAATGACAAAAAAATTAATTTATTTTTAATTTTTATTTTAAATTTTTTGCAGTTGTTGTTTTAGAGACAGAGGACTTGCTTTGTAGCTCAGGCTGGTGTTGAACTCACTATGCAATCCAGGTTGCCCTTGAACTCGTGGTGATCCTCCAGTCTCAGACTCCCCAATGCTGGATTACAGGTACGCGCCACCATGCCCAGCTAAAAGTTTACAACAGTAGTGTGGCTGGGGATTCAGCTCAGGGGTTAGAGTGTTTGCCTTGCAAGCACAAGGCCCTGAGTTCGATCCCCAGCACCAAAACAAAAACAAAAAGTTTACTACAGTAAAAGACACATTGCCATCAGCTCCCATTATATTCCCCCTCACCTCAAACACACTTATCCATCATTCTTGACACTTGCAGAAGAGTTCTGGAAATCATCTTTCATGAGTGTGTTTAGATGCATTGCCATTCATGGTTGCCTTGATGTTTTGAATCAGTTCAAAACATTTACCTTTCACAATCATTTTGACTTTGGGGAAGAGCCAGAAGTCTCATGGTGCCAGATCTGGTCAGTAAGGTAGATGAGGACACACCATGATTTTACAAGCCTGCCTTTCCACTGGATGGCACATGGCAGCAGCACTCACCATACATTTGATCACACCAGGTAAAGTCACTCATGGAAGAAAACTTCTAGAACTGCTTCAAAAATGGCAATAATAAAAACAAAACAAAACAAAAAATGGCAATAATAGCCGGGTATGGTAGCACAGGCCTGCAATCCCAGCACTTGGGAGAGTGAAGCAGGAGGATCACTGAGAATTTGAGGCCAGCTTGCACGACATTAGTGAGTTCAAGACCAGCCTAAATTAGAGTGAAACCCTGTCTCAAAAAACCTAAAAAAAAAAAAGGCAATAATGATGCCGTGAGTGTTGAAGCAAGGAGGAATATTTTGAGGGAGACTGATGGCAATGTGTCTTTTACTGTAATAAAATTTTAAAATCTAAACATTTATTCATATATTTTGATGACCTCATATGTCCCCTGTGGATAAGGTGGGGACTAATGCACATTTCTTTTGGATTATCTTCTGAGCAAACAAGGCAACTCAAATGTATGCAATGTATTTCATCCTTATATCCTAAAGGAAATAGAATAATAAAGAGACATGATCACCCATAAAACAACTGATGTGGTTTTCCACTGAAGGGAGGGTGACCACTTGTATTCCCTGCATAAAAGGCAAGGCCCTCCATTTCCACAATAGTGTGCTCTCTTTTAAATTCAATCTGATGGGGCTGGGCATTTAGCTCAGCGGTTAGAGTGCTTGCTTTGTAAGCACAAAGCCCTGAGTTCGATCCCCAGCACCAAAAAAAAAATAAAATAAAATAAAATAAAATAAAATAAAATAAAATAAATTCAATCTGATGGGCACAAAGCCTCACTTTCAGTAGTCTGTTAACAACTCAGTCATGACCAGGGGCTGGTGTCAAGTGTACTGCCACTGGCCAGGGGAATATAAAACAACATGTGAGGCCCAATCACCTTCTCTGCGGCTGGTTTTAAAATGTAGAGACCTGACGTATCTGCTGCCAAAGATTCAGTAGATCGAGTATAGTGCCAGGCACAAGGGAGATGGTCCTCTAGCACAGAAGTTCCTCTGTTTCTTGAATTTTCCATAGGTACAGATCACAACAGATTTAGAGTGCATACCACAATAAATACTATAGTAGCTTCTTGTATGAAGTCACTTCAGAGCCATGAATAAATGATTAGCCCAGCCTTCAGGAAGAGAGCCTGCCTGACCTGAGATGTTCCTGGGCCTGATGAACTGAGGAATGCTGCACCAGACCCAAGAATGCCATCATGGAGCTCACCTCTTCACTTTAGTCATTACACAAAATGTGTCTAACTCCAAGGTGCCAATGGCTTTTTCCATAAAACAAAAACAAAACATCTACTTAAAAAGAGATAAAAAGCCAGGCATTGGTGGCTCATATCTGTAATCCCAGCACTCAGGAGGCTGAGGCGGAAGGATCATCACGAGTTCAAGGCTAGCATGAGTTATATAGCAAGACCCTGTCTCATATGGGGCGGGGTGGGCAGGGGGCAGGGAGAGAACCATGAAAACAAAACACAAGATACCCAGGACTTACCCTGCTATTCCCAAGAAACCGCGCAATGGCAAGACTCCCCAAATGACACCCAGGACCACAGCGATGATCTGTCGGAACCAGTAGATCACATCTAAAAATTCATCCTGTAAAAAAGAGAGGCAACATAGGCATTATCTGGAGTGGGTGTCACAGGACTATTAATGGGGAAACAGAAAAGCTTGCTGCTAAACATATCTTTCTGGGAATTTTCCCCCAAAAGTTAATGTATGTGGCTCTTGCATCACCTCTTCCTTAGTGTAAAATGTGGTTAGAAACAAATATTTAGACATCTTAAGTGATTACTTCCACAGTCTGTATTCTGAATCAAAATTTTAGAGAAATCGTTACCTTTTTAGAGAAGCTGTGTAATGAAAAGGCTTTAATAACTGCTACTGGCCACAGATAACTCTTAGCTGACCAGGGTAGACCTGGACAGTGCCTAGGCAAAACTGCTGACACTTACCTGTACCTCCTTTTAGCATGCTAAATTTTGAGTAATTCACAGAGGAAAGAGAATTAGAAACAAAAGTGCTGGAGACAGGTGTCAGCACATATAAATTTTATAGAATACAGAAGACTAAAGTTTCTGAACTGCCCTGTATTCCAGAAACCAGTCCTTATATCAGGGGGTGGAAATGACACAGCAGATCACAAAGAGACTACAGATTTTGCAACAGCTGGGCAGGGCGGGGGGCAGGACAAGGGCACCTTCAGGGAAGTGCCTCCCATCCCCCCTTACCGGAACTCAGGAAAGAAAACCCACCTTCAGCAGGGTGGAAAAACAAAGACAGGACTGCAAATACAACAATCTTTTCGAATCAAACTGCTTGATCATCTCTTCCAGATCATGGAGCAGAGTTGAAGTATGCCCACACTCAGATCCTCTAAATGTGACCAGCAGGATCATGCTGAAGTCCCAACCATTTCTCACACACATCTGGTGGGATTTCTTCCTCTCTCATATACACTAGCCCCAGAAGGTACAGTACTCGGTCTTTCCCAGTCAACAACCGAACCATCAGCGAACTTCACTATGTGCTGAACGCTTTACTGCACCACGGCAGGCTCGTCTGGGATTTCAGTGGGACTGTGCAGAGAGCACCTGGCATAGAGTATTCAGTACAAGTCTGGTACAATTACTGTTTGTGCTAACTTACTAAGATCCTACTGTGGTAAAAGGAGGAGGCCCAGTCGAATTCACCTCACTCATGTCATGAAAACCGCACGCCCTTTTGCTCCTCCCTCGCCGCTTCGGCGCGACCTACAGGCTTCAGTCTTGGGCAAGCCCGTCAAGTTCGCCCCGGCGCCCTTGCTCTATCCGTCCCACCACCCCGCGCCACCGCGCCCGGACCGTGTCGGGGCAAACCGGACCAGTCCTCCCGTTCCCCGAGTCCCAGCCGGATCCTCGAACCTGCGCTCTTGCCAGGCCCCCCGCACCTTGTCCTCCCAGGCCGCGTCGCTCCGCAGCACCTTGCTCCAAACAGAGACTTTGAGGGCCCCGTTGGCCAGCTGCGGCTGAGGCGGCTCCTCCTTCCGCCGCCCGCCGCTCATCCTCCCGTCGCGCCGCCCGGGCCGGGCCTGGGGCGCGCGGGCCAAGCCAAAGGGAATCGGGGTCTGGGAGCGCGGGTCACGGCGCGCGAGGTGGCGGCGGCGGTACGAACAGGATCAACACACCCCAGCTCCCGGCGCTTGGTTAACCTGCACAGCTCAGCTCGCGCCCCTGAGCAGGCGCCGTGGAAAGAGGGGCAGCGCCGCGCCGCGCGTCCTCCCACCGACGTGCACACGCAGCCAATCGGAGGCCACGCCGCAGCCCGAGCGAAAGAGCGGCCGTCGTCTCGGCGCAAGCGACGTGCGCATGGCGGAAGTGACGCCAATCTTCCGCCGGGCGGGCGAAAGGATGAGGGGAAAGGGACAACACTTGGTGGAAGGGAAGACGCAGCGCGAGGTGGCGCTGTGGGGACCAAGGATCTCCGGCCTAGGCCAAGGTGGAGGTGGGACGTGAGCATCGCCCTGTCCGCCACAGCTTGCCTTCCCGGGTCGCGACCTTGCGACCTGCTCGCCTGTAGAGCACGAACCGTGCTCTCCAGAGCCCCAAGTTACCCCGCAGGATTCCTGAGCTGCAGATTTTGTAGGGCCGTGTTCAAGATGTTAACTCTTCTCTGTAATAGTTTCCTTTTGCCCAGCACCATTTTGACAGATGTGAGACACGGAGAGGAGAAATTATTTTCTAAGGCAAGTTGGAACCAACTCAGGATCTTCAGGGGGAAATAGGAGAAAATGTAACTACAGATCTGTTGCATCCTCCTCGTGTGCTAGCTGGGTCAATGGTTCACAAAAAATACGTGTGTGGACCAGCATCAGCAACTTGATAGAGGTGCAAATTCTTCGACCCCATCCCAGACCTACTCGATCAGAAATTCTCGGGATGGGGCCTTGTCAGTGTTTTTGTAGTTATTTTGGTTTTTGTTGTTGAGACAAGGTCTCACTATGGTAGTTCAGGCTGGCCTCAAGCTCATCGAGATTCTTCTGCCTCTGCCTCCTCGATGCAGGGATTACAGGGCTGTGGCACCACACCTGACTTGTCAGTGTTACATTAAACCTTCCAGGTGGTGCCATGCACAGTGCTGCATGGTAAATTGAAAGACCAAGGCACATCACCTCTGTGCAGTGGGTTGTTTGTTTTGTTTGTTTGAGATAGGGTCTCACTGTGCAGTTCAGGCTGTCCTTTAAACTCACAGTGTAGCCCAGGTTGGCCTCGAACTCGCTGTAATCCTCTTTCCTTCAGCCTCTTTAGCACTAGTATTACAGGCATGTACCACCATGCCCAGCCTGTGCAGTGGGTTTGTTTATTTATTTGTTTATTTATTTATTTATTGGTGCCGGGGATTGAATTTAGGGCCTTGTGCTTGCTAGGCAAGCACTCAAACCAATGAGCTAAATCAAATCCCCAGCCTATTTTTGTCTTTTTTTTTTTTTTTTTTTTTTTTTTTTTTGTATCGGGAATTGAACGCAGGGCCTCATGCTTGCGAGGCAAACACTCTAACTACTGAGCTAAATCCCCAGCAATTTCTTTTTTTTTGTCTTTTTGAGACAGTCTCACTATGTAATCCAGGTTGGCCTTGAACTTTCAATCCTGTCTCATCCATCATCCTGACTGCTGAAATTACAGGCATGTGTTAACAAGCCTGGCGAAAGTATTTTTTAAATTATAGTGCAATATACGTAACAAAATTTTGTTTTGTTTTTGCAGTACTAGGAATTTAACTGAGGGCCTACCTATTGAGCTACATTCTTTTTTTTTTTTTTTTTTTGGTGTCAGGGATTGAACTCAGGGCCTTGTGCTTGGGCCTTGCGCTTGCTAGGTAAGCACTCTACCGTTTGAGCTAAATCCCCAACACCTTTTTTTTTATTTTTTGAGATAGAGTCTGGCTAAGTCCCTGCCCACACTGGCTCAAACTTGCCATCCTCTGGCCTCAGCCCCCAGAGTGCTGGGATCATAGGTATCCATACCCAGCTTGATGAATAAAAGTATAAAAAAAAGTTGGGTTTTGTTTGTTTGTTTGTTTGTTTGTTTGTTTTGATATGACCCTGAGTTGCTCTATAAACTCCTGGGCTTCAGCAATCCTGCCTCACCCTTGTAAGTGGCTGGAACTACAGGTGTGTGCCAGCATGCTGCAAAAGTTTTAAATTTAATGAAGGCCAACTTCTCTATTTTTTCTTGTCAGTGACTTTGCTGTCATATCATAGAAAGTATTGTCAAATTTATGAAGACTTCCTCTGTATTCACCTAAGACTTTCATAGTTTTAACTGATCGATTGATTGATTCATTTCTCTTATTTTTGTGCTAAGGATCAAACCCAGGGCCTTGCTATACTAGGCAAGCGCTCTACCACTGAGCTAAATCCCCAGCCCCTGTATTATTATTATTATTATTATTATTATTATTATTTTGGTGCTGGGGATCAAACTCAGGTCCTTGTGCTTGCTAGGCAGGTACTCTAACCATTGAGCTAAATCCCCAGCCTGTAGTAAATTTTTGAGATCAGGAAGTATGAGTCCTTTAACTTCTAACTTTGTTCTTTTGTTTGAGACAGGTTCTCATTATGTAGCCCAGACTGACCTCAAAAGTGGTGATCCTCCTGCCTCAGCCTCCCAGGTGGTGGGATTACAGGCATGTGCCACCATGCTTGGCTCCAACTTTGTTCTTTTCAGGATTGTTTTGGGTATTCAGGGTCCTTTATGATTCCATATAAATTTTGTGGGGCATGGTAGCACAGGAGGGTCATGGTGAGTTGGAGGCCAGCCTGGCTACATAGTGAGTTCAAGGCCCACCTGAACTACATAGAGAGGGCTTGAAAATGTCATTGGGATTTTAATTTTTTTTTTTTTTTGGGTGCCGGGGATCAAACTCAGGGCCTTGCACTTAGTAGGCAAGCACTCTAACCACTGAGCTAAATCTCCAGCCCCTCAATCTTTATTTTTTTGAGACAAGATCTCACTATGTATTCCAGGCTGCACTTGAACTTGCAATCCTCCTCCCTCAGCCTCTAAAATGCTGGGGTTACAGGTGTGTGCCACCATTCCCAGTTTGTCTTTTAAGGATCTCTTTTTTGTGGTACTGAGATTGAACTCAGAGCTCTTTTTTTTTTTTTTTTAAATTTTGACACATGGTCCTGCTAAATCACCAAGTTGCCCAGGCTGGGCTCAAACTTATGATCCTTCCTGCCTCAGCATCCCAGAGTGCTGAGATTACAGGTGAGTGCCTCCAAGCTTGACTTATTTTTTCCTTTTGATCCTCTTGTAAATGAAATCGTTTTCTTAATTTTTTTCAGATTGTTCATTATTAGTGTTTAGAAATACACTGAGTTTTGCATGTTGATATTATATCCTGCAACTTTGTGGAACCTTTTTATTCTAACAAGTTCTTTTTTGCTAGTATCTTTAGGATTTTCTACATATAAGATCCACATCCTCTTTGAATATGTTGAAAGGAATCTCAGGCAGTTTCCTGTGAGTAAAAAACACTACAGGAAAAGAAGTGCTAATTCTTTTTTATGTGGTAATTGTGTTATATTGAAAATCTGGCCTTGTTAACTCTGAGATTCATTAAATTGTGTTTATGTGGGAGTGTGGGAGATTACAGAAAGGTATAGTTGGAAGGGTTCTCAGACCCTACAGCGCAGCCCAAGGTCAACACAGCCAGTGAAAGGTTAAATAGGCGTCTGAAATCTGATCTGTGTTTCTCTCCTTAGGTTTCCAGGAGCAGACAAAGCCATGCTGGCAGCCAGGGTGGCAGCCCTTGACTAGAAGGTATTTATGAACTCGGGCTTGTTCTTTCTGCTTTCACCCAAGGCTTTCCTTATCTGAGAAAGGGGGAATCTGGCTGAATCCCAGTACATTCATCTGGTTAAAATGAACATCTTGGGTGGTCTGAGATGGAAAAGAACTTGAAGAGTCAGATTTGAAGGTGGGAGACAGTTGGAAGTAGGACACATTTTGTCTTTGTGAGGTGTGGGGGTTTTTTTGTTTGTTTTTTAGCACTGGTTGAAAACATAGTCTCGGTTTTAAGGTTACATATTTTCAACTAGCTGGATGCTTCTGAATCATTGCCAGCTGCTTGTAATGGGGTTTGGAAAGGAAGATACACTGAAGGGTGAGACTATGGCCCCCTACACTGGAAGATCACAGAAATCAGAAGTGGTGAGGGAGACTCCCAGGCACAGAATGAGCACCTGGTGGGAAGCAGGGGTCTAGCTTTGTATCTTGGACATTTTCTCTTTTTTTGTCTACAATAAATGTTACATTAACATCTTTTGAGCCCTTACTAAGTGCCAGTCATTTACTAAATGTTTTGCATAACTTGTTTTCCTGCAGATGCTAGCTAGGCTCTTAACCATCATACTAAATTCCTCTCCTTTAACTTTGTGTTTTCAGTTTTTCAATAGTGAATATAGGCTAGTTTGCCCTTGGTGTCCATGGGGGATGGGTTCCAGGACTCCCTGTGGATACCAAAATCTGAGGGCACTCAAGGTCCCTTATATAAAATATGTAAATTGTGCATATCCTTCTGTATACTTTAAATCGTTTCAAGATTACTGGTAATACCTAAAACAATATAAATGCTATATAGTTATTATTACTGAATTGTTTAGGAAATAATAAGAAAGAAAAGTGTACATGACCAGCACAATTTTTTTTTTCTGATTATTTTCCATGGTTGATTGAATCTATGGATGTGGAATCCAGGTGTAAAGGTTATTAAAGTGAAAATCTCAGGAGGGCTACACCTGACCTCCAAGTCACCATAGATTACTGAGAGCAAAGAAGTCAGTAGTTCAGAGAGGACTCGTCTTCCTCTCATCTAGTAGTTTGGAAAGATTGAGGGCTGACATATATAGCTCAGTGATAGAGAGCTTGCCTAGCATGTACGAGGCCCTGAGTTCTATTTCTAGGAACACACACACAAGACTGACACAGAAATGTATTTTAGAAGGTCTTTCCTAAAGGAGGCTGCTCCAAGAAGGGTGGGTCACTGTATTTGCCTCCCTGTAATACCCTTAATTTAAAGGAATAGAGGTTATTTTGGCTCTCAGTTTCAGAGGTTTTAATCCATGGTTGGCTGGCTCCAAGACAGACATGGCATGGTAGAAAGGCCTGATGGAGGAAAGCTTTCACCTGATGGCAGTCAAAAATTGGGAAGTGGCGTTGGGGATTTAGCTCAGTGGTAGAACCTTGCCTAGCAAGTGCAAGGCTCTGAGTTCAATCTCCAGCACCCCCCCAACAAAAAACAAAACAAAAAAAAAGAGAAGTGCACCAGTGAGAGATGAGAGATGTACCCTCCAAAGGCACACTCCAGTGACCTACTTCCAACAGGGGCTTCCTCTAACAGCACACCGAGCTGTGAAGATCAGCGGGTTAATCTCCTGGTGAGGGCAGCATCTCCACCAGTCACCTTCCCAGAGTCTCTTCATCCAGTCAGCAGTTAAACTGAACCTTCCCTGTCTTGTCCCCAGCTTCAGAGGAAGGTGCTAGTCACATTATCCTGTCAACTTTCATTATCTAGAGTGCTCTTTCACTCCAGGGCCTGTCTGAAAAATTGGTACAGAAGACAGTTTTGGTTTTAGTTTTTTCAAAAATACTTATAGGAAACATCTCTCCTTAAGCAGTAGAATCATCTACTTCCCCTTTCTAGGGGAATATTAGTATTCATTTTCCAGATGCAAATGAAATTTAACTTAAAAAAATTTTTTTTCCAGTATTGGGGATTGAACCCAGGGCCTTCTGAGTTACAGCCCAGCCCTTTTTATTTTTTACTGAGACAAGTTTCCCTAAGTTGCCCAGAAGGGACTCAAATTTGAATCTGCCTAAGCTTCCCAGAGTGCTACAACTACTGACATATGCCACCACAAGCAGCTCAAATTTAATTTATTTTGAAAATAAGAGTGTTTTAGTTACTTTTCTCTCGTTGTTGGGACAGAATACTCGACACCCAAAGTTAGGGGAAGAAAGGTTTATTAGCTCACAGTCTGCAGAGGTTTCAGTCTATAGTCCGCTGGATCCGAGGCAGGCGGGCTGGCATGCAGACCGGCGGCCGGCCGCAAAGTAAAGTGAGGAAAATGCCAGGAATGTATGCAAATCAGCAATGCAAACAAGCAGCTAGTTAAGCATTCTTCCTCTATTATCTAGGCTACCTGCCCCCAGGGCAGCCCACACTCTAGATCCAGCTATCTCTCACCACATGAGGCTTTGGGGGGACATCTAGACACAAACCATAACAAAGAGTCTTTCCAGCACTTACTCTTTCTTCAAACCCTGAAGCCAAGTGTCTGCTTTGGAGGGTACTTTTGGAGGAACTTGGATAAATGGGTGAAGTTGAGGCTCTTTCATTTGGGGAACGAAAGTGGGGAAGTTCTCTCTGTATCACTAAAGGAAAGTGACCTGTGGAAAAGGTTATTGAAGAAATCATGAAAAAACAAGTTTGGTTGTACAAGAAACTTCCTATGGGCTGAGGCTGTAGCTCAGGGGTAGAGTGCTTGCCTAGCATGTACAAGGAAAAGCAGACTTCTGCTTAGCCCGTACTGCTTTTAGATGGCTGGATGCCAGTAGGTGGCAAATTGCCCCCCACTGGCTCAACTAGATTTGGGGCAGACCTGACTGACCTTGAAGCAAGACAGACTTGAATTCAAATCCTAGCTGTATACTTTTTTTTCCTTGCTTTGTCTGTACTTATATTGGGTATGTGTTCAAGCATGGTAAATCCCGTTTCTTTACCTAGAAAAAGAGTATCTCATTTTTGTGTGTGCATAAAATTTATAAGATTGTAAACATTTCACAGACCCAGACCCCCTCAATAGTGGGATTGGACCCAGGACCTTCACACTGACCTACATCCTTTTTTTGAGACAGGGTCTTGCTACGTTGCTCAGACTGGGCCTGAACTTGGATTCTTCTGCCTCAGCCTTCCAGAGCACTGAGATTACTACAGGTGTGTGCCATAGCACCAGGCTTAAGAGGCCTTGGTTTTTGTACTTTAGGCTGCAATTAAGTGTACTGTTTTTCTGGGGGGTGGGGGGGAGTTTGAGACAGGGTCTTGCTTTGTGGTTCAGGTTGGCCTTGAACTCACAGCAATCCTCCTGCCTCAGTCTCTCAAGTGCTGGGATTACAAGCGTGTACAACCACGTCCAGCTGACAATTAGTGTGCTGTTATTTTTGATATGGATGAAACGTATTTACAGCTAGTTTAAGCAAAGGGGAATTTACTGGCTTATATAGCAGGTAAATAAGAGGTGCTACTGGCTTCAGAAATGACTGTAGTGGTGGTCTTATATCTGCTGCAGTTGTGCTTTTTTCACTGAGAAAGGGAGGACAAAGATGCTAGTTCCCCAAGTTCACACAGTGATCACTGAGCAACCCCAAAGCTTAACTGCTGACCCCAGAGAAGACTGCCACAGCCTGGAATGCGTGTGTCCCCTATACTGTGATAAATGGGAAATGGAATGGGATTGGGGAAAGAAAATAGGGAGACAGAATGCACAAAACTCACAGATGGCTACTAGAAAGAGTGAAAGAGGTAAGGCAGAATAAAAAACTGTCTCCAGAGCCAGTGGATCAGTCAAGCACTTTGTTCAACTTTAAAAATAAAAACAAAACAACTTTATTTGACAAAAGACAAAAACAAGTTATTTACAGTAGTTGTTTGCTCAAATAATTGAATGGGACAACTGCTTGTCCTCCAGGTGTGTCTTATAACCAACTCTACAACTCTAAGCAGAGGCTGCCCCACCCCCCAGGCACCCCACTTTACCTAAGGGGGGAATGCCAAACAATGCAGCAGCATGGCTCCCTCACCCCTCATGACCTCCCCTGCTTGGGTCCTCTGTGGGAAGAGAAAATTCGGTTCAGCCCAATATACTCCAAGTCCCCTGCTACTGGCATCCTGCAACAGTCACACTTGACCTGGGCTCACTCACAGATGGCTGGGTTGGACGAGATGGGCAAATAGCAGCTTCAGCCAACTCTGAAGCTGCCATGTATTCACCCTTTACCACTTGAGCCTCAGGATATGAGGACCCCCTGAGGCACAGGAGGAAGGGGCTGGAGGGTGGAACAGAAAGCCCAGGAATCTTGCCCACCCAGAGAGCAGAACCCCTTTTCAGTTAGGAGGGAAAAAAAAAAGTCTATTCCCACAGCAAAGGATGGGCCAAGCCACTCAAGAGAGGTAGGGGAGCCTTCCCAAAGGCGGCAGTGATCTTTCTAAAAGGGCAGAGCATGTGTTCTGCCTTTCTTCTGGCCAGGCCCACTCAAAGTCAGTCAACACCCAGGAACCCCTTCCCCTTGTACCCAACCTGGCAATTTCAGGAACCTACAGGTTGGGGCTCCTGGCCTATTTTTTGGCCCAGTAACAATGTTATTAAGAACAAAAATATGCTGGCTAATAAAAACCTAAGATTAGTGTTTCTTAGAATATATAAAGATGGTGTATACTGCTGCTGAACACTATCAGCAATGAAACAGCAAAATAAAAAGGGAGAGAGTGAGATGCAGACCAATTATGGTCTGTTTCACTGGGAAATTCAGGTAGGCCCCTGCAACTCCAACTTATAGAAGGATGAAACAAAGACATTCAGAGCTACAGTATCAAGCTTTTAACCCATTTTCAGCCCCAGTTGAGGCACTTCCTGCAGAAATGCCTTCCTGCCTGGGTTGTGGGAAAGCTGACTGGTAGAGTAGCTACAAGGGTTTCCTGACCAGCAGATGGCTCACTTCTCTCCAAGAAGGGGATGCTAGGAGCTTCTGATGTTTTAGCCAAGTTCCTAATGGAATCCAAGTTCCTAAAGGGACTCAGGACTCAGGGTGTACGACAAAGCCTTTGAAGAACAAAGAAGGGGAAAACATTAAAATGGAAGAAAAAAAAAAAAAACACCCACTGTCATAGTCTAGTTTACATCCCATACTCCCAAAATACAGTAAAAACAAAAATAAAAACACTTCTCTGGTTTTATCATTTTTCTCCACTCTAACTCTAGGTTTTGTCAGATTCTATTGGGCTCTTCCTTGGTTGTGGCTTTATCCCCTTCTGTGCCTAATGCAAAACAGCCAGTGCCCATGTGTCCCCCCACCCTTTTTTCCAGAGATAGGGTGGGGAGATGGCATAAACCAAGACCAAAACAACCATTTGGAATTTTGTGGTACTGCAGAAATTTAGCTGGTCCCTAAAATTACACGTACTCCTTCCTTGTACAGCAATCCTTAGTTGCCATGGTGTGTCATTCTGTTTATCAGACTTATCATGCAATACTTTCATTCCCCACACCGGGGATAACTACCGCTATTAATGCAAACCACAGCAAAAAGGGAAACATTAAACAGTTTAGCAAACACCTAAACATTCAACTGGAGTCAGCCCCGTTACGTCTGCTGGGTTCCTCTTTTGTCCATACTTAGAACTTGGAATGTCCACACCTGGCTCGACAGAAAGAGGCACAGCTCAGCGGAAGCTTGAACCCAGGGAGGTCTGAACTTGGCAGGTTTCCTGAGCCCAGCCCAGGAAAGCAGGCTGGAACAAGAGTGTCCTGGAGTTGTCTGGAGAAGCAGCAGCAGCACCATGCCCGTCTCCAGTCCCTTGTTCTCTTCACTGAGGAGGCCTGGAGAAATGGCAGAGTCAGCAGAGGAAAGGTCCCCATCACAATGCGATGACGCCAGCTGGCATCTTCCCGCTGAAGACCTCTGGACAGAGGAGATGATCCTGATGCTTGGCAGTGATCCACAGAAAACCCTCTGTAGGAAGGAAGCAAACTGGGAACCCAGGACAGCTGGCTCCAGCCTTGAGCACCCCTGCTGGCAGATGCCTACTTGGGGTTCTCGGAGACTACAGGAATGGGAGTGTGCAGTAATGGGGGTGCTGGGTCCTGCTGCTTCTGAAGCTCCATCTCAGCAGCTCTCTGCAGTGCCACTTCCACCAGCAGTTGGAAGCTGCTGAAGTCCTCCTTGTCCTGCTCTGGGGGTGTGGGTGGCGGTGTGTTGAAGAGTCCACCTGTGGGGCTCCCAGCCTCAGCTCTGGTCATCAGGGTGAGTGTACCACCTGGGGTGACCAGGGGCTTGGGGGGCTCGAGCTCCCCTTGTGGGAAGGGAGCTGTTGGCTTTTCCCCCTGGCCTGAGTGGAGTGGCACAGAGCACACGGACAAAGAGAGCACATTGGTGGGGGCTGGTACAGACACGGCCAGCACCGAGGGGCTGTTACCACGGGGAAGGGTTACATCTGAGGCTTTCCCCCCACGGCGGGAAATAGTGAACTGATTAGGGTCTTTGCCATCCTTCCGAAGCATGTCGGGGAGGAGCCGCCGCCGGGCGTTGATGAACCAGTTGCATATCTGGAACGAGTACAGGAGACTGATCAGTTTATTCCATCTAAAACAGACACGAAGTAGTGTTCCAGGTTCCAAGAACACAGCAGCAAACAACATGACAAGATCCCAGCCCTCCCAGAGCTTCACTGAGGAAGGGAGAGTTATGTAAGAAGCCACAGAAGCTGAGCCAGGTGTGGTGGTACATACCTTTAATCCCAGCATTAGAGGCTGAGGTAAGATTATTGAAAGTTTCAGGCCAGCCTGGGCAACTTAATGAGATCTTGTCTCAAAAGAAAAAATTAAAAGGGCTATGGATATAGTTTAGTGCTTCCTGGTAATCCCTAGGACTACCCCCACTCCCCCCAAAAAAGGCTGGACATGGCAGTGTATTCCTGGGAGGGCCGAGGAAAGAAGATTCCAAATTTGCAATCAGCCTGGACAATTTAGTAACTTAATCTTGGTTTCAAAAAAACCAGTAGCCTAGGGTGGCCTTCAACTTGTGATCCTCCTGCCTCAGTGTCCTGAGTCCTGGGATTATAGGCATGTGCGACCATGCTTGGTGGCCAAGGAGGTGGTGCACACCTGTCATCCCAATCCTTAGGAGGCTAAGGCAGGAGGACTGAGTGCTGGGCCACCCCGGGCTACACAGTGAGTTCCAGGCCAGCTCAAAAACTACATAGCAAGACCCTGTCTCAAAACATCAAAAAGGAAAAAAGCTGCGGGGGTGGGGTGGGGCGGGGGGGGGGTGGGGGAGGCGTGGCGACGCCCACCTGTGCTGGGGATGTAACTCAGTGTGAAGGCCCTAAGAGAAAGAAAACAAGTCACATAAAATATAAAATTGCAACTGTGTTAAAACCAATAAAGGGCAGGTACAATGGTACTTTTGGAAACAATGGTTCTAGTCTCTCCTGTGACTCGGGAAGTATTCCCTGAAAAGTGGCTGTTTAGTTGGCTTGTCTGAAGGACAAGCAGTTGTCGAGGTGGGAGGGAAGAAGGGAAGAGTGAAAGGTGGCAGCAAAGCACCAAAGAGAAACTCAGAAGGCAGCCCCTGTGGCTGGGGACCAGAGCGCTAACTACAGAGATGGTTTCTTACAGTAAGGATTTGGTTCTTCATAGGCAAGTGAGAGCCAAGGAGGTCTTTTTGTTTATGGCATTGGGGCAGAACCCAGGGGCTCTCTACTGCTGAGCTACATTCCAGCCTTTACTTTTTACTCTGAGACAGGGTTTCACAGGTTTGCCCAGGGTGTCCTTGAACTTGTGATCCACCCACCTCAGCCTTCTGAGCAGCTGAGATTACAGGTGTGCACCATCACGCCTGACCCATTAGGAGGATTTTAAGCAAATGGTTGACTTGCTATGTGGACAACAGATTGGAAGCAAGGAGTCAGGCTGGTAGTTCAAGATTGTATTAAGGGATGTGGCAAGAAAAGGACATATATTTAATGAAATAGAAGCACCTGCTGCCCAGATGGGTATGGGTGGGTGAGGAAGAGGGGTAATGCTCTGAGTAATTCATTCCCCAAAGGCTGGGAAGCAGTCTTGCTGCAATGCATAGAAAGAGCCACAAAGGCAACAGCAGGCTGACAAAAAGAAATTTACTGTTTCTAAGCAATACCAAGACTACATGGCATGAAATTTCCCACTGGTTGGCTGCAAGGCCCAAAAGTACTTGTGGTTTGGGGGACACATCTGACACTGCCCCATATTTGTCTGGCCTGTCTGTGTGTATACATGGTACTGAGGATTGAACCCAGAGCCTTGGACACTGAGCTCCACTGCCACCCCCCTGGACTCTTAAATAGCTTCTGACATCGTCACTCTCCACTTTGCCCTCATCACTCATTGTCAATCTCTACTTTTTCCCTTCCAGTACTGAGAACTAAACTCAGGACCTCACACATGCCAGGCAAACATTGTATGACTGAGCTATACCTTCTACCCCTTTTGAGACAAGGTCCTGCTAAGTTACCCTGGTTGGTCTCAAACTTGCAATACTCCTACCTCAGCCCTCTGGAGGAGTGGGGATTATAGGCATGCATCACTGTGCCAGCTGGGGATGCCTTTTAGCAGGCATGCACTGTGCGCTGTGGTGCTAACAGTCCATCTAATCATGTGGACTAGCAATAAACCAGTAGGTGAGTGACCATCATTAAGTGCCAAGAAGGAAGCAAAAACAAAGGACAGTGTATAAAAACAAGCGACTTCCCTAGATGGGGGTCAAACCTAAAAGGTAAGGAAGAACCAGCCACAGAAAGAATGTTCTAGACAGAAAGGCCAGCAAATGCCAAGGTCCTGAGGCAGGAAAGGGTTTAAGAACTGGGTAGGTGGGTGGGCTCATTAATGGGCAGAGCTGATTGCACTAGCCTGGAATACTGGTAAACTGCTAAGTGACTTGACTGAAACATCACAGTCCAGGAACTGCTCCTGGTCTTCTTTCTTCACTTTAGTTCATCAGCAGATACTATACTTAAGGACTTATAAGAAATACAGACTGCTGTAGCAGAAAGAAAAGATAGGAGGTCCCTTCACCTCCTGTGTTCTGCGAAGTAGGAAACGTGAGGGCTGCAGTAGAGTCTAGCATTCCTCTAAGGTCTGTGGAGTGCGTCAAGGCCTAGGTCTTGTACTAGTTTCTGTCCCTGGCTATTAGCAGGCTTCTTTCTTGATCTACAGATCTGGCCAAGCCCTTGGTAGCATCATCCCATCAACTCTGGGTGGCAAAGGGAGAACCACCTGTTGGTTGATCCAGGTGGTACCTGCAGCTGATCCATTCCACAGTTGCTCCAAAGATAGCACCAGGCCCATCAGACTGGAAAGCCCCAGGGCAGAGCCAGAGATTTCTGTGGCCCTTCTCTCCCTCCCTCTCTTCTCCACCCTGGATGGACCCTGCCCCTGCAGCTCATGTTCCCCTCTTCACCCCTGTGCTCCTCCCAGTAAATCGGGCATGTGAACAGCATCACTAGATACTGACTGAGCTGACTCTGGACGAGTTGCAGGGGGGCCCCAAACAGAAGTAGGCTGAACAGCTGGGTGAGAGGAAGGAAAGAAACTTATTAAACACTTTTGATATCAGGTATCATCATGCCAGCCATCTCACTTGGATTATGTTTAATCTGCATACAAGCCCTTGAGGAAATGAGCAGTGTCCCGAAAGTACTGCAGCAGGAACTGGAGCTCAATGACATGAAAGAACTTGCCCAAAATCACATGGCCTCTGAGTGCAGAGTTGGACTGAAACCCTGTCTCTTGGCTGTAGGGGCCCCACTGCTTCACTCTTCTCCTACCAAACAGGGTTCAGATAGGATGGGCAAATAATCATCCTCATAATCCTAATAGCAACACTTGAACACGAAACATCAGGTGGTATTCTATTACACATATGAACCTTCCAGCAGCCTATGAGGTGCGTTCTGTGATGCTCTCCTTTGGAGAAACAGAGGCCCTAACCAGGGAGGTTCAGTAATTTCCTCAAGGTTACATGTGCAGAGGCTGCAATTCGACCAGACGGCTGGTTCCAGGCATCCATTGCCGCCAGCATAAAAAGTTGGCCTGAGGTTCTTTCTCCTGGCTCCAGGGCAGCAACTTCCATCTTCCTTCCCTGTCTCCCTCCCTCCTTCCCATAGCAGCCTCCTTAGCTACCTATACTACATAGGGGAGCATAGCCTCTCTCCACCTCACTCCTGCATGCAGGGAAATGGTGGGGTCACGGTCACCTGGGTCAGGCAAAATCGAGTCAGGGACCGTGGGGAAAGTCTCAGGGAGGGGGCCTGGGTGCTGACTAGCTGCCATGTGGGTACCTAGCCCCTAGCTCCACCTCTCATTTTGGCTGATTCAGCAATGAGAACAGAAAACGCCTCCTTTCATACATCCCCAACTACTCACCCTGGTCCACAGAAAAATAAGTAGCCCACGGCCTGTCCGATCTCATCCCACAGGACGCACTGCTGAGGGGCCCAGCAAGGGTGGAAGGCCCAAGTGCATCAGTGCATTGTGGCCTCTTCCAGCTGCCTAACCAGCACCTAAATCAGTAAAGAGCCCTCACTCAGGGTCCTCAGAGAAGTGTGCCAAGGTGAATTTTATTCTATGGTTAGTGTGGCAACACACAGGCTAGGTAGACCAAAAGCCTTTTTCTGCCATCAGATTGGCTCATGTGAGAGGCTGCTGCTATATCAGGACTTTTTTTTTTTTTTTTTAACATCACTGGCAAATGGGGAGTGGGAGAGGACCTAGGCCATGAGTATGGAAATTGTGTAATCAGAGAAGGCAGACAAGTGTTTTCATTCTAATATCTTCTAAGCTGGGAAAGATACAGCAAAAAGGGACAGAAGGCAGGGATAGGTCTTTCCCAAACACCACAGCATTGCCCTATCTGTCTGGTGACCACCCACACCTAGGTGTTTTTTTGAGACAGGGTCTTGTTATGTGATTTGAGCTGGCCTCGAACTCATGGTGATCCTCCTTCCTCAGCTTCTCGAGTGCTGGGAATACAGGCTGCACACTAGGCTCCCTGGTGTTTTTAAAAGCAGCTGGCAGGGGTTGGGGATTTAGCTCAACTGGTAGAGCGCCTCTAAGGGCAAGGCCCTGAGTTTGATCCTCAGCACTCTCTTCTCCCAGAAAAAGCAGCTGGCTGAGCTAGGCCTGGTGGTGCATGCCTTTGTTCTAGAATGCTGGGAGCCTGAGGCAGGAAGATTACAAGTTCAAGCTCAGCCTGGATGACTTAGTGAGACCCTGTCTCAAAAAATTTATGAAAGAGCTGGGGTTCAAAGGCCTGGGTTCAATCCCCAGCATGGGATGGGGGGTCAGCTGGCTGTATCAGAATCACCCTAGGGCGTTTTATTAAAAAAACCCCCAAAGCTGTAAAATAGCTATTTCTTATCTGCTATATAGATCCAGCGGGGTTTGGGTCAGGGTTGGGAACGTGTAGTTTTAAGCAAGCCATCCAGAGGGTTCTGGTGTCCAGGCTTAGGAATCAGTGGTTTACACCAATGGTGTAACATGTCCCTGGGGAACAGCCTTTTTTTTTTTTTGGTGGTGCCGGGGATTGAACTCAGGCCCTTGTGCTTACAAGGCAAGCACTCTAATCACTGAGCTAAATCCCCAGCCCCGAACAGCCTTTTATTTAAGCAAAAAATCTTTCACAGGAGCTCAAAAAATATACAGAGATGAAAGGCCTTGAGGTGGAGAGTCAGAGCCTGGCTGTGGGAGGGATCTCAGAAGACAGCTAGCTCTGAGGCAGGGAAGGAGAGCTGGGACAGAAAGATAGGCACTGGATGCCCTGCAGGGTAGGTCACTCTCCCACACAGCCAACCCTCACAGCCTCTACACCAGGGTTTCTCACCTTAGGTCCCTCACCATACGGCCTGCTCTTCCTGCCCCCACGAGGGCTAAGGCAAAGTTGTTCTCAGAGAGGGTCAGGGAGGTGCCTATTTACCACTGTTCCCAGCACAGAGCACAGCCGTTCTGGAGTGCAGGAATGAAGCCCAGAACCCTCCCAGGCAGCCCCATAGACTAGAAACCACAGATGGAATCCAACCAATAAACTGGGCTTAGTAGAGGGTGTCACAGGGAACTGTGAAAATCCTTCATAAGACTTTTTTCCCCCTTGTCTTGCTCTCTCAACTGCCTTGCTCTGGGCAAGTACCAGCAAACCAGTTGGTTAAATGACTCATTGACTTGCTAATGAGATAGCTCCTGGGCCAGTTAAAAGAGACAATCAAAAGGGATGCCCCTAGGGAGAGCTAAAACAGGCCTGGCAAAATGTGGATACCTGTTGAAGCCAGACACATTGAAGATTCACTGTATTACTCTCTTACCTTTCTGGGTATTTGAAAATGTCCTTAATAACAAAACTTTAAAAAGTAAACACAAGGAAAAGAGATGTACAAAGGGACTTCAATTTTTCTTGACCAAGGGGCCTCTACAGTTTCTTACTTCGGACATTTCCAACACTACCATTGTTTTCCGTCATTTCGACCGTTTTAATTACTGAGCACCTACCTTCCAGATACCAAGCACTGAGCTAACAACGAGGATATAGTAATAAAACTACATCTCTGCCCTTCACATCTCCAGAATTCAGTGCCATCTAAAAAACAACCAGTAGTTGGGTGTGGTGGTACATGCCTGTAATACCACCACTCTGGGAGGCTGAGGCAGGAAGATCACCACTAGTGCAAGGCCAGCCTGGGCTTGGTAGTGAGTTCAAGGCCAGCCTGCACTACACAGCGAGACTGTCTCAATAAATCAATCAGATTGAATTTCATTATTTTTATACTTAGCCACTTTGGAAAACTTTGATTTTAGGGTTGTATATAAAAACAAAAATAATTTTTTTACCCAGCTTTATGTTTATAAATACTTGACTGATATAATAATAAAGTTACTATCTTTTTATCTGTAGTACTGGAAATTGAACTCAGTACTTTTGTATTGGGTCTGTCTAAATTGCCCAGGCTATGCTGGGGATGGTGGAGCACACCTGTAATCTCGTCATTCGGGAGCCTGAGGGAGGAGGATCACTGTGAGTTCAAGGCCAATTTGGGCTATATATTGAGACTATCTCAAAAGCAAAATAAATAAATTTCCTAGGCTGGGCTCAAACTCACAGTTAACACCTTGAGGGGATGCATGTCCATGGGGAAAAAAAATTCTTTAAAAGGAACTGGTACAGGGCTGGGAATTTAGCTCAGTGGTTAAGAGCGCTTGCCTAGCAAACGCAAGACCCTGAGTTCGATTCCCACTACCAAAAAAAAAAGGTACTATCCAAGATCCAAGATTTGAGAAACTGTCTCTGACAAAAAGCAACTGTGTGACAAGTGGTTTCACAGGACAAGTATGAGATGCACAGGGAATACACAGCAAAGACTCCAACCCTAAATTATGGATCAGAAAGTACCTACATAAGAAAGAGGTGCTAGCCAGGCATACAGGCACACGCCTGCAATCCTAGCACTGGGGAGGCTGAGGCAGGATAATCACCACTAGATCGAGGCCAGCCTGGGCTACATAGTGAGTTCAAGGCCGGCCTACACTACAAAGTGAAACCCTGTCCCTAGAGCCCCCAATAATTAAAAAAAAAAAAGAAGAAAAGAAAAGAGATGCTTAAATGGAGCAAGCCCAGTAAGGAAGGTCAGGGTGTGCCTGCCTATTTACAGCCAAGGACAAAGCACAGGGGCCTAAGGGCTCAAGGGCCAGGTCCTGGAAGAACTGAGAGATGAGGCTAGAGAGAGTCCTTAGAGTCCTAGACTCTATTCTGAGGACAGCGGGCTCCAGAGTATGCGACAGTGTTGGATTTGTGCTTTTGTGTTAATGGACTGAGCCAGGCAAGGTGGGATTATGCCTATCATCCTAGCACTTTGGGAAGCTGAGGCAGGAAGAGCACAGGTTCAAGTCCAGCCTGGGCAACTCTGTGAGACCCAGTCTCAAGATAGATTGAAGTTCGATCCCCAGTACCAAAAAAACAAACAAACAAAAAAAAAACAAGAAAAAGATAGATTGAAGGAAAAAAGCTGGAGGCAGGAGACAGGCAAAGAGCTATCTAGTAATTCTGGCTCTCAGGCTCCAGGCCTTTACCTATGCAGTTCTACAACCTCAAAGTTTCAGGCCGCCTCCTCTGGAAGGTCTTCCTGAGGCCCTAGATCCTGCCCTGCCCTGGGTCTGTGCCCTCTTCTATGCCAGCAGGGCTCACTTTAGCAAATATCAGTAGCCAAGCCTGCCTTTTGTCCCCATCTCGGACTAGATACTCCCTTGGGCTGTCCTTGAAGCAGGGGCTGGGCACAGTTGGGGGCTTAGGAGGTAGCTGAAATGCTTCCTGCTGCTGGGCACACCAGGGCTGAAGTCCAAGCTCTCCTGATCTCAGGAGAGAGGATGGGAACAAGAACAGAAGCACCCACTGTGTGCAGACACCTCAAAGTCAGCTTTAAATTCTCAGTCCCTCCTTCCTACATCCTAGGAAAGTGCTAAGATCATCTCCCTAGTTTCAGATGAGGAAGTAGAGAGGCTCAGAGAGACAGCAGTGAGCTGGCTGAGGTCCAGGCTTCCTCTTAGGGAGAGGATGGAACCTGAGTCAGGATCTGTAATCTGAAACCCTTTCTCACAGACAGACTTGGATTAACCACTGCCCAGCGAGTAAAGCCAGTAATAGAGGTCCAAGGCTGAACACTTAGCTTGTCTCTCTTCATGGAACAGGGAAAGGAGCTGGGAAGCTGGGGAGAAGTAGGACGTAAAGGATTAAAAGAAGGGTAAAGGGGGCAAGTGCCATAGATAAAACCAATGGGTGATGAAAGGGCAGATGTGCAAAGCAAGGAGGGAGGCTTGGCAGAGATGCTGGGGTGGCTCATGCAAGTAGTGGCATCCAGTGAGGCAGAGGGTGAGCCCCCAGTGCTGGTCTTAGGCCCTGTGTCTCCCAAGGAGTTGAAAGCCAAACTGGACACAAGGCAATGGCAGTCCAGGGAACCCTGCTTGAGCACTGGTGAAAACAGAACAAAAACACCTGCAGGTCAGCACCAGGGATAATTCAAATTCAAATGAGACACTACTTTGCAGCTTGACACTTGTTGTTTTATGGTGCTGGAGATGGAACCCAGGGGCACTCTACCACTAGGCTGCATTGTCTGGGTGCTGGGGATCAAACTCAGGGCCCTGCGCTTGCTAGGCAAGCGCTCTACCACCTGAGCTAAATCTCCAACCCCCTAGCCCTTTTTATTTTCACACAGCAGCTTGCTAAATTGCCCAGGCTGGCCTCAAAAGTGCTACCCCCCTGCCTGAGTAGTTAGGGTTATTGACATGTGCCACTGTGCCTGGCCGACACCATGTATATGGTTAAGAAGCACTTTCCAATTCTGAATCTACTCCTCACAACAGTTCACAACAGTTCACAACAGTTCCCTCACTCAGAAGGGGAATCTAACCTTCACTTTATAGATGGTTAGCACAACACAAGGTCTCAGTCTTTATAGATGAATCTCACAGACTATGAGGGAGCAGGTTAACTCTAATCATTTCCTCAGACTTCTGCCCTTTTAGTAAATGTGCTGCCGGGGCTGGGGATTTACCTCAGTGATTTAGAGTGCTTGCCTAGGAAGCACAAGGCCCTGAGTTTGATCCCCGGCACCACAAAAAAAAAAAAAAAAAAAAAGTAAATGTGCTGCCGAAGCGAGCACCTTCTGCCCTTTTTTGTTGTTTGGATTTTTTTTTGTTTGTTTTGAGATGGGATCTCAGTACACAGTTTGGGCTGGCTTTGAACTATGTAGCCCAGGTTGGCCACAAACTCAGTGATTCTCCTGCTTCAGCCTCCCGAGTGCTAGGGTTACAGATATGCACTACCACGCCAGGCCTTCTGCCCTTTCTTTGACTATGATTTCAATTCCTTTTTTTTTTTAAGTAAAAAATTTGCATTATTACATGTTTGCAGTACATAATGATTAATTCATCATGGGAGTTCGGGTACATGTACTTAACACATCTTAATCCTTTTTACTTTCCCTTCTCTCCCCAATTCATTTCTTAACCACACCACAGAACCCCAGGATCCCAGCTACTCAATGCCTTTTCACCTTCCCAGGGCCTCCAAAGTTCATGACACCCAGACAGTAACGACAATTCTTTGCCTCTCCAAGGTCTGAAATCTACCTGCAAAGACCTCACTTTGTTGTCTCTTGAGGCAAGAGAGTGAGTGTTCTTACCTGACCTAAGAATAAACTAAGGCCCAAAAGGGGGCGGTGACTGGCCCACGGCCACACTGTGTGAGTCAGTAACAGGGCTGGACAGGACTAAAGCCCAGGTCCCCCACTTACCTGCAGCACTGAGAGGTTGGTCTGTCCGGAAAGGCTCAGTTTCTCTTGCTCGGAGGGGTAGGCGTTGTATCGATGCAAGTACAACCAGTCCCGGAGGATCTTCACTGACTCCTTGGGCAAGTTCCCCCTGCGCTTCCTCTTGCCCGCCAGGGACAGGAGGCCTTCGTCCTCACCTAGATCGCTGTCAGACATGGTGCCTAGGGGCGAGGCTGGACCTCCGGTGAGCCTGGGACAAGTATACAGGGGAAGGGCATGTCATGGTGATGCACTGCCTCTTGCCCTGTCCCTTGTCGCCAAACATTACTACAGTGTGGGACACCACAAACTTGGTCATTCAAAGGCTTGGGCTGTTACCATAGCCTGAGCAGGCTAGAAGGGAAAAGTCCAAAATGTCACTATTTCGTGGCATGGGTGGGTAGGTGACTCCTGAAACAAACAGCAGGTCGTTCCTAAATTGGAACAGGACTAGAAATAATTACAGCTACCACTGATAAGGGTCTGCTCTTTCCAACGTTCTTTACTAGGTACAAATGTTTCACATCTATCACCTCATTTAATTCTTGTAAATTCTTTTAAGGGAAAAATTATTCTTATTTTATTGATGAGGAAACAGATTAAGAAAGCCATCAAAGGTCCTATTATAGTTAACATGCAGTTACCAAGCAACCTACCAATTCCACTCCTAGTTATCTACCCAAGAGAACTATAAACCTGGGTGCACACAAGACTTTGTACACAGATGCTCAGGATTATTTGTAATAGCAGCATTATTTGTAATAGCCAAAATGTAGAAACAACCAAGTATCCATCAGCAGATGGTTAGGGAAGCAAAATATGATCTATATAGACAATGGACTATTATGTAACTATAAAAAGAGTTGAGTACTGATATCTGCTACGAGATGGACAAACTTTGAAAACATGCCAAGTAAAAGAGACTAGTCACAAAAGACTACATTTTTGTTTTTTTGAGACAGGGTCTCACTATGTAACCCAGGCTGGCCTCAAATTCATAGCAGTCTTTCTGTCTCTGTCTTCTAAGTGCTGGGACCACAGGTGTGCTCCACCATGCCTGGCAAGACCACACATTATAAATTTCCGCTTATAATGGGACATCCGAAGAAATGACTCTACAGACACACAGTAGATTAGCAGTCAATCAGGGCTGGGAAGGATAGAAGTATGACAGCTAAAATATGTGGATTTTTTGGGAGGGGAATAGAGGCAGGATAATCATCAGTTTGATACTAACCTGAACAATTCAGGGAGATTGTGCCTCAGAATAAAAAGTAAAGGCCAGGTAGTGGCAACACAGGCCTGTCATCCAGCACTGAGGATGCTTAAGAAGATAGAAAGTCCAAGGCCAGCCTGTACTACACAGTGAGACCGACTCAAAAAACAGAAACAAAAACACGGGTGGGTATAGCTCAGTGGTGGTGAGCTTACCTAGCAAGGCCCTGGGTTCAATTCGGCATCCCCCACATGCCCCAAAATTGACCGTAGTGATGGTTGTACACAGTTGTAAATATACTAAAAACCACTGATGTAATACTTTAAATGGGCAAGTTTTATGGTGTGAGTTAAGTCACAATAAAATTATTTAAAAAGATCCCACCTCCTGGATATGTTATCAAAGTAGGATTTGGATTCAGGTAACTTGCCTCCCCTCACACACCTTGTGGGCTCTACATTATCCTGCCTCCCAGGTGTCTGAAGCCCAAGAGGAGTCTGGAAACTCTATAATCACCATGACCTGCAGCAACCCATGAAATATTTGCTGAGCACCAACTGTGTACCCTGCAGGAAAGAGCAGTGAGTCATTCCTCCTGGTTGTTTCTTAGACCTTCTCCTTGACAGCCTGATCCCAGACTCAACCTCTCAAAATTCAGATGAAGTGTGCAGGACTGGGCTCTGGTCCCTGTCCCAACCTCCACTTGGGTCGTGGGACCCCCGGGTAAGTGTCCTCCCCTCTCTGGGCATGAAGCCCACCCTCCTTCACCTGTCAAATGAAGCTAAGTTTTTCCCTAGATATGCCAACTTAGTTGCTCATCTTCCCCAAAGTTCTTGTTCACACAAGCAAAAAAATTTACATTTTAAAAGCAAAAATTCTAGGCCAAACCCACGCCAGAATCCGAGGCTCCTCCTTTCTCAGCCTTTTAACAGCTCCCCAGCAGGCCGGGCCAACAGACTCTGGCATCTCCCAGGTTTTGTTTCCTCGACTTGGGCCTGAGCCCAGATCTCTGGGCCGGCTAGGCCAGGCTTTCGAGGGAAGGGTCTACCCTCAGCCAGGACACCTGGAAGCGAGACAGGCACTGCTCAGAGGTGCCACTCCTCAGAGAGCACCACCAATGGGCTGCATTCTGAGGTCAAACATTTTGAGCCGCCAGGGCAGCTGGGATCTGAGCTCAGGGATGCAGCCCTGGCAGGCCGTGAAAAGTTTACTCAAGGTTATCTGTACAAATTCCACCCTGGCTGCCAGCCAGAAGCGTCTGTGGGGTTCCAGGGGTGGGCCCTGGGGATGACCCCTCAGTCTGCAAAAAACTTTCCACCTCGGTGTCCTGCACCCCAGGCCCGACAGTGGTCCAGCAGGTTTCCTACACATACACCCCATACTCGCACACTGCCACGCCAAGCAATTTTAACAGCGCACGGATAACTGACCCCCCCCCCCCGGCCCAAGCCTCGCAAACCCCGTGATTTTCAGGGACACAGACACACAGAAACAGCTTGGAACCCCACACCCGGGACCAACAACTGTGACCCACATAACTAGCCCAACTCTTGCACCCGCCCACCCACGAACTCCAACAGACCTGCCCACCCACGACCTCCCTGAAAGGGGAAGCGTCGGACGTCATCACACCAGCCACCAGTTCTGTGGCAGCACTCCTACGACACAACGTCCCATGCACCGTCCTACACACTCCCACGACGCCACCTGCAGCCACTCCCGCAGGAACTTTCTGACAACTCCCCCAGCTCGGCCGGCATTCCCCCGGGCCGCGCACTGGCGCTCGCATTCCCAGCAGTTCACACAAAGCGCGCAGCCTCCCCCGCGGCCCAAACGGAGCAGAGCACATGGCTCCCCGGGCGGTGAGGGGTAGACAGACGCTCGGGGCGCCCGCGCCCCCGGGCCCCCACCCTGGTCACAAAGCCCGCAACAGCTCCCCCGCGGGCCCGCAATCCCGGGAGAGCGAAGGCTCTGGAAGAAAGAAAACTCACGTGTCTGTCCCGGGGCAGGAAAAAGTTTGGGTCCCACCCCCTTCCCCGGCTGCTCCGCGCAGAATGACTCTTCGGGGCGCGGGGCCGGCGGAGCGTGCGCGCTCGGCTTTGTGCTCCAAACTCGGCCCGGAGGGGGAGGGGAGAGGAGGGGGCTGGGCTCCCACCTCCGCACCGCCCCCCCAGTCCTGCGCCCAGACTCCATGTTGGCCGCCCCCGGCCCCGGGGACCGCGCGCCTCGCTCGCGGCAGGCTCGGCTCCCCCTCGTCGGCCCCGAGGGTCCCAGCCGCACAAACTTTCTCCGGGTCGCCGGCCCCACGCGCCCCGCTGCCTTGGCCCGCCCAGGAGTGACAGATGCCTCGGAGACAGACTTTCCTTTGTTCCAAAGGAAAGGGGAACTCGCGCGGGCTCCCCAGCCCTCCCCTCTCCCGGCCCTTCCCGCGGCCCCCACCCTCAGCTGTCACTCTGCGCGGCCCCCCTACCCGGCTCGGCTGCGGGGGGGCCCAGCCGGCGGTTAGCAACGTGCACTTTTGAAACCAAACAAACCCGCCCCCCGCGCGCTCGCCCAGGTCCAAGGCACTGGCGTCCGTCTCCCAGGGTGGGATCCTAGGGAGCTGGACTCCCCAAAAAGGGGCCCGAGCGAACTCCCTTCGGGGGGCAGGCAAGGCCCCCTCACCACACTCAGCAGTCCAGACTCACAAACACAACGGACCTCACACACCCACAATCGCACGCGCCTGGACGACGCCCCCTCCCCCGCAGGGCCGCGAAAAAGAAACTTTCCAAGTTGTCCGCGCGCCCCCACCCCCATCTCCGCCCCTCCGGAGTCCCGCACTGACTTCTCCCGGCGGCTTTCGGGCCCACGCGGCCTCGGGCGGGGTGCGGGGCGTCCCGGCCGGGGGCGGGGTGCGCCGGGGGCGCGCGCCGCGTACCTGCCGGGCCTGACACCCGCCTGACAGCTCGCGGCTGGAAAGCACCTCGCGGCCTGACGTCAGATCCCCTCTCCTCCCCTCAGCGCGCGCCTTGCCCTCCCCCACCGCCTGGAGGCAGAAAACAAACTTTGAGTGAGCGCGGCCAGCTACGCCCACCCCCCCGCGGGGAGGGCCGGCAGAGCTGGGGGGCTTGGCCCCGCCCACCGCGGGAGGGGCGGGGCCGGCACCTCCTTCCTGCGCCCACCCCCCTCAGGAATGCCACATGGCCTCGTGAGGAAAGCGGTGGGACCTCGGCTCGCGCAGTGCGCTTGGGGGCAGGAAGTGGCCCGCTCCTCCTTTCGGAGAGCGTTTCCGGAGCACCTACTGTGTGCTCGTTGCTGGGGTGGGGCGTTCCAAAGAGAAATAGTGCCAGACCCGACGTTAGTAACTTTGCTCCCAGCAGCCTCCTCGGCAGGCGCTGGGATGCCTCCCGTTGCTTGGAGGGGAAACCGAGAGACCCTTAGTCCTGAGACTTAACCTCCGGCTGGCTCAGGATGCGATGGCTCTTCTGTCCTCCGGGACCCGCGGAGTCGGGAAGAAGGCCATCTCCGACAAAAGCCCGAGCAGGTAGCCCACTCACGCACTCGAAGGGAGGTCAGGGGTGGCAACTGGCAGCGCTCAGGGAGCGTTGATGACGCAGCCAGGCTGTGCCCGCGCTTCGTGGGCATCATCCCGTGCACTTCGCGGGTTATTGGGTAGGTGCCGGTTCACGCGGAAGCCGCACAGAGGCTCTGAATTTGCTTTTGTCAGAGGCCGCCAGTGTCATCTACCCAGGTGGGTCTGACGGCGGAGCCGAGTTTTCCCCGTGGTGGCTGGCCCTGCTCGGAGGCAGAGAACCAGGTGGGAGCTCGCGGCGGTCCTGCCTGTTTTCTCTTTCCTCCTCTACCGGCTACCCCGCCTCCCCCCGCCACTCCGGGTCTTCCTTGGCCTCCCGCTACCCATCAGCGCTCTTCCTTCTTTCTGCGCCACGCTGAAATACCTGCTGACGGACCCCGTAGGCGGCATAACGAAACTCAGACTTGGGAAGGCCTTTCCTGGGCCTGCTTCCTCATGTAGGCTCGAATAGCTAGGGTCCTGTGCTTGGAACACAACTTTTGGTCTCTCTCTCTCTCTTTTTTGGTGTTTGGTTTTGTGTGTGTGTTTTGTTTTTTGAGACGTGTCTTGCCATGTAGTTCAGGCTGGCCAGAGTGGTTTTGAACTCAGGTGATCCTCCTGCCTCAGCCTCGCAAGTACTGGGGTTACAGGCGTGTGCCACCACACCAGGCTCTTTCTTTAATGCTTTATTATTTTACTGTTTTAAAAAACGAGGGCTTGTTATGTTGCATAACCTGGTCTCGAACTCCTGAATCCAAGTGAGCTTTCTATCTCAGCCTCTCAAGTAATGAGGACCACAAGTACACCTGTGTACCCAGATCAGTTTTGGTCTTTTTGCTTTGTTTCTGTTTTTGAAACAGAATTTTGTTATGTAGTCCCGGCTGGCCTTGAACTCTGGATTCTCCAGCCTCAGCCTCCTACAGTCCAGTGCTGGGATTATAGGTCTGTGCTCTGTCTCCATGCTCAGCTTTAGTTTTTTAATCTTAATTGCACTTAGCAGCTGAGAACTCTGGGAAGGACAGCCAAATTCTCCCCCACCCCCAAGAAGCTCCAACCAATCAGGATGCTGATTGAATGACTCTTAAGATTCACCTGGATTCCACAAAAGCCAGACTTCTTTACAAGTTGAGCTCGCTGCTGTCTATCCAAAATGTCAGCGATACTACCAGCTACTCTCCATTGCACATGTTGGCAAACTGAGGCGTAGGGTGGCAACCATAATTTCTTGGCCAATTGGTGCTCCATCCACAGGTGTCTGAGAGAACAAGGGAGGCCTGGGCAGTACTAGGTAAGAAAGATAAAGGCAACTGGGTCCTGGCTACTGGGGCACCACAAGAGTGGGGCAAGGACCTCCAGGGATGGGAAACTAGAACGGCATCACCAAATGAGCCTGGAGTCATGACTCTGTCCTTGCCTGCTGAGGGAACCAGCTCTAGGCGTTGTGCCGTCAGACTGAGAGCCAGACGCTGCCATTTTGGGGATTCACTGGGGACCTGGTTAGACCCCACAGACCTCCCCACAAGTCCGGCCATTTGCAGCCCTCAAGGGCTTCCCAAGTCTGTGCTCAACTGGGGAGATGGAAGGGAGTGGCTACAAATCTTGGAGCCCTTTCCCAACCCTCTTTGGGGGGTGGAGGTGGGTCATGTGTCTAGATTTCACATTGTAACTAAATTAGCTCTAAATCTACTCAAAATTTGAGACTGACCTTGTCAGGTCAGGTTTCTCAGCTAGTACCAGAATTTAAAATGTGTGCATATCTTTAGTCAGTAATTCTACTTTTAGGACTGAATTTTGAGAAATAGTTGCAGAACAGAGATGCTTGTATGAGATTTTTTTTGGTGGTGGGGTTTCGGTTTTTTGTTTTGGTTTTTTTTTTGGTTTTTGGTTTTTTTGAAACAGGGTCACACTATGTAGCTCAGTCTGGTCTTGAACTCACTGTGTAGCCCAGGCTGGTCTCAAACTTGTGATGACCCTCCTACCTTAGCCTCCCGAGTGCTAGAGTCTTAGGATTACAAGTGTGGGCCACCACGTCTGGCCTTGTATGACATTATTCTTTACCACTTTATTCGTTCTGGAAAATTGCAAATGACTAAATACTGCTCACTGGGAGCTGACTGGTTACAGCAACTCTGGTACTGCTGCACATCAGGCTGTTATAATAGGGTAAATCTGTAACTGTTAACACTGGTGGAGGGGGGAGCGGGAATTGGCCCAGGTGTGTGTACAGACACCTGACTGTGTCCCACCAGAAGGCGCTTTGGGCATGCTTGATGAGAAGGTTGACAGGAAAACTTTTTCCAGCTGGTACGTTATTTTTGTTTTTGAGATGGGGTCGAGGCTGGCCTTGAATTCCTGAGCTCAAGTGATCCTCCTGCCCTCAGTTGGCCGAGTAGCAAGGACTGCAGGTATGAGCCACCGTGCCCAGTGGTTTATTTTTTTTTTGTTATTTTTTCATCTTTTTCTCATCCATTGTTTTGTTTTAGTGAGGCAGGGGGCTTACTATGTTGTCCAGACTGGTTTCTAACTCATGGGCTCAAGTGATTTTTTTTTTTTTTTTTGCTTTAGCCTCCTGAATAGCCGGGACTACAGCGTTTGCCACGACGCCAGGCTCTCTCATTCAGTTTTTTGTTGTTGTTGTTGTTGTTTGTTTTTTGAGACACAGTCTTGCTATGTAGTTCAGGCTGGCCTCGAACTTGTATGATACAGGCTGCCAGGCTAGCCTCGAACTCCTGGTGATTCTCCTGCCTCAGCCTCACAAGTGCTGGGATCACAGGTGTGCACGACCACGCCTGGCTTCCCATTCAATTTTGACATATTTCCTTTCTAATTTAAAAAAATTGTAGTGGCTTTTGTAGGTAGCTCAGCGGTGGAGTGCTTGTCTAGCATGCACGTGGCCCTGGGTTTGATCCCTAACACCACCCGCACACAAACATATTTGTGGCAAGAAACAGCTCTCCATTTTCCTCCCATATAAAGAATCTGCTCCTGAGAGAAGAGACCTGCCTGATAATCAGTCTGGGGTTCTGACCTCTGGGGAACATCTGGGGCAAAGTGGGGGAGATGGAAGTGGTGTGCAAGCCAGGCCAGCCTAGGTCATCTGACATGGGGCCTTGCCAGTGGTACAGTTTTTTAGGGTTCTGGGCACACATAGGTGCAAATAAATGTCCTGTGAATTTTTGTTTGAGATGGGGTCTTGATATGTGGTTCAGGCTTGCCTTGAACTCACTGGGTAGTCTATGCTGTCCTCAAACTCACAGCAGTCCTTCTGCCTCAGCCTTCTGAGTGCTGGCAACATAGATGTGTGCTGCCCTACCTGACTGAATCCACTTTCATTAAAAAAAATGAGAGCCAGGCGTGGTGGCGCTTGCCTGTAATACCAGCACTCAGGAGGCTGAGGCAGGAGGATCGCCATGAGTTCGAGGCCAGCCTGGGCTATGTAGCGAGACAGTGTCTCGGAAAACCAAAAAACACAAGCAGCTGGCTGATCCCCTTTTTATAAAAGTGGGGAAAGGGACCAGTATTCACTGATTGCCAAGATGAGCCAAGTCTAGGCCTCAGGATAAAGGGTATGGGTAAGAAAAAAATGACAGGCTGTGGGGTTGGGGGTGGGGGTAGAGAGGTGTGTTCAGCAAAGGCTAGGGCAAGTGAGCAGTGCAGGAAACAGCTGGGTTCAGCTAGGTGGGAGAGCCTTAAAAAATGGGCAAGAACCTGGATTTGGCCTTGCGGGCCGCAGGAAGTCCTGGGCAAGTTCCTGGGCTGGTGGCTGAGGAGAGGTTTTGGGAAGAGGCTGGCGCGGGGCAGTTGGTGACTCAGTGCCGATTGAGCAGTAGGGATTCTGGACACCTGCCAGGGGACAGGGATCTGTGGCTCCTGTGCAATTCTGCATTGTCACCCATGTGCATTTTCACTTAGCAGCATCCTAAAAGTCTCCTGCTAGCTTCTGAGTCGACCGTAATTGGTTTAGTTTTCTCCTAGTTGTTGGGTATTTATCCATTTTATCTAATTAGTCTTTCCCTCCCTCTCGCTTTGTTTTTGTTTGTTTTTTTTTTGAGCTAGGGATTGAACTCAGGCCCTGGTACCTGGTACATGCTAGGCAAGCGCTCCACCACTGAGCTACAGCCAGCTGCATTTATTTTTGAGTGCCTACGTTGTCAGACTGTGCTCGAGGCTGGGGAGCCACTGCCTGGGCCACCCCAAAGCCTCTAGCCGCGGTGTCTTGTGGGAATTGTGTGGCACTCAGGATTTGAAGCAAATCTGCCAAATGCTTTGAACCTGTTTTCTCACCTGTGAAAACACTGGGCTTTGGTGAGAGTCAAAACAGCCTCGAAACTCCTTTGTGAACGGCCTAGGACATCACAGGTACAAGTCTCATGTGAGCTCTGCCTCTGATGGCTGTGTGGCATTGAGCTACATGGAGCCTCACCTGGCTCTTAGCTTGTCTTCGTCTGAGAAAAACGTTTGGACAGGACGAGCCTAAAAGATCTCGTCTTTCCTTGACGATCTGCCATCTTAAGTGGGTTTTTTTTTTTTTTTTTTGTCTTTTTTGTGTTTTCGGTGTTGGAAATTGAACTCAGGGCCTTGTACTTGCTAGGCAAGTGCTCTAACCACTGAACTAAATCCCGAGCCCAGGCTTAAGTGTTTTTGAAAGATTTTATGTGTATATTGTATATGTTAATATGCACACATATTTGCACGTGTATATGTGTGTTCCTTTTTACTCACAGCTTAGGCAACTCTGGAGGTTTTTTTTTTTTTTTTTTTTTTTGGGGGTTTTGGGGTTTGAACACAGGACCTTCACACTAAGCAAGATCCCTAGCCTTTTTTATTTGAGACAGAGTTTTGCTAAGTTACCAAATTACCCAAGCTGGGCTTGAACTTTTGATCCTCCTGCCTCAGCCCAGAGTGCTGGGGATTACAGGTGTGCGTCACCACACTGGGCTTATCTTTTTTATTTTTTTATTTTTTTTATTTTTTTTTGGTGGTGCCGGAGATCGAACTTAGGCCGTTGTGCTTGCAAGGCAAGCACTCTAATCACTGAGCTAAATCCCCAGCCCCGGGCTTATCTTTTTTACTTCATCTCTGTTGGTTTAACAAATGAGGGATATTATTAAAAGCGGAATGTGTTTGGCATGGGTTTCTTTTTAAATTTTGATTAGTACATGTTTGCAGTACATAATGATCACATTCATTGTGCAGAGTTGGTACATATACATAACAAATCTTAATTCTTTTTACTGCCCCCCCAGTCTCTTGATCCCCTTCCCATTTGCAAAAGATCCTTCTCCCTGTTTCCTAACATCTGTTTTTTATTTTGCTCTTCGAATTATTTAAATTTTGGGCTGGGTGTGGTGGTGCATTCCTATAATCCCAGCACTCAGTAGGCTGAGGCAGGAGGTTCACCAGGAGTTTGAGGCCAACCTAAGCTACATAGTGAAACCTTGTCTCAAAACAAACAAAATATTTAAACTTTGGGTTTGAGAAACCATGAGATATTTAGGCTTGTGTGTCTGATTTTTTTAAATTAACATTACTGTTACAAAGTCCATCCATTTTCCTACAAATGACTCGAATTTATCTGCCTTTTTGGCACAGTCGTATTCCACTGTGTATAAATACCGCATTTTCTTTGTCCATTCCTCTTTTTTTTTTTTTGAGGTGGGGATCGAATTCGGGGCCTTATGCTTGCAAGGCAAGCACTCTAACCACTGACCTAAATCCCCAGTCCTGTCCATTCATCTCTTGATGGATATATAGGTTGTTTTCAAGATTTAACTATTATGAATTGTGCTGCTATAAACATATGCATGTATCACTATAACATGATTTCTTTAACTCACTGGGGAAGATACCTAGAAAGGGAATTGGCTGGGTCAAGTGGAATTTCTATTTGTAGTTTTTTGAGGAATCTGTATACCGATTTCCATAGTGGTTGTACTAGTTTACATTCCTACCAGCAATGAGAAGCCCCTAAATGTCATAACTGCATTTGTTATTTCAGTATTTGATTCTTGAAAACAGCCATTCTTTCTGGAGTAAGATGGAATCTCACTGTTGTTTTAATTTGCTTTTCTGTAATGATTGGAGGTGTTGACCATTTTTTTTACCTATTTATTGTCCACTTCTACATCTGAGAAATAGCTGTTCACATCAGTTGCCCATTTTTTGATTGGGTCTTTTACTTTGGGGGCAGTTTCGATTTTTCTTTTTTTTTCTTTTTTTTGCAGCAGAGTCTTGCTGTGTAGCCCAGGCTGGCCTTGAACTCCTGGGGATCCTCCTGCCTCACCCTCCAGAGTGCTGGGATTATACATGTGCACCACCACCCCCCCGGCTGTAGTTGGAGCTTTTGAGTTCCTTATATATTCTAGATATTCATCCTCTGTGTGAAGAGTAGCTGGCAAAAAAATTTTACTGTTCTGAAGGATGTCTCTTCACTCTTTTGGTTCCCTTCTTTGCTGTAAGAAGCTTTTTCATTTGATGTCATATTTGTTGATTGTTGGTGTTACTTCTTGTGCAGTTAGGAACCTGTTCAGAAGAAAGTCCTTGCCTGTGCTTATGTCTTCAAGAGTTTTACCTTTTTTATCTTCCAGCAGATTGTTTCTGTTTAAAAATTTAGATTTTGGACCTATTTTGATTTTATTTTAGTACATGGTGAGAGATATGGGTCTGTATTCATTCTTCTGCAAGTGGATAACCAGTTTTCCCAGGACCATTTGCTAAAGAGGCTATCTTTCCTGCAGCATGTTTTTTGTTGTTGTTGTTTTTGGTGCTGGGGATGGAACTCAGCATAAATGTTTGGCCCCTTTGTGGTAGATCAGATAGCTGGAATGTGTTTGGGGTTGTTTCTGTATCGCCTGTTCTGTTCCTTTGATCCACATGTCTGGTTTTGTGCCAGTACCATGCTGTTTTTATCACTGGCTTTGTAATATAACTTGAAATCCAGAATTGTCATGCGTCCTGCTTTGCTCTTGTCCCCAGCTGGGTTTCTTTTGGTTCCACATGAAGTTTGGGATTCTCTAGTTCTGTGAGGAATGCTGTTGGTATATTTTGATTGGAACTGTGCTGAATCTATGTATCAGTTTTGGAAGTATGGCCATTTTGACAATATTGCTTCTGCCTATCCAGGAACAGGAGATATCTTTACAGTTTCTGATGTCCTCTAATCTCTTGATTTTTGAGAGTACTGTAGTTTTCGTCGTAGAGGACTTTCACTTTGTTACATTAATTCTGAAGTAATTTTTCTTGAAGGTGGTGTTTTCCTCGTTTCATGGTGATGTTTTCCTACTCTCTTTCTCAGTGGATTCATTATTAGTGTATAGGAATGCTATCGATTTGTGTGTATTGATTTTGTATCCTGTGTTTTCTCAAATTACCAAGCCAAGCTTTGTTCTACTTAGGTTTGATGACAGGATTTTCTTTCTGCACACACTTTGCATCAAAGGCATATTTCACATGGGCTTGTGCTGGAGCGTGGTAACTATAGTGTTGCAGGGTGTGGTGTGACCTGTACACAGGGGTGCCAAAGTCATTCCTCTTGATATCTTTTGGCTTCTTGACGTAGATTAAGTACAGTAGTGGGTGTTGTGCATTTAATTGAGGAATGAAAGTATCCTTTCTGAGCCAGGTGTGGTGGTGCATGCCTGTAATCTCAGGCTGAGGCAGGAGGATTGCTGTAAGTTTGAGGCCAGCCTGAACTACATAATGGGACCCTGTCTGAAGAAGAAGAATGAAAAAATCAGCAAGTGAGAGAAAGCTCTTGTGGGTCAGGAAGACTTCATGGCTGTATTTTCCCTTATTGTTACTATTCTTTTTTTCTGGTGTTGAGGATGGCAACTTTTATTTACTTTTCTCATTACTGAGACAAAATACCTGACACCCACAAGTGAAGGGAGGAAAGGATTATTTCAGCTTATGGTTTGTAGAGGTTTCAGTCCATAGTTGGCTGGCTCCAAGGCAGGGTGACATGGCAGACAGGGATTGCAGAGGAGAAAAAGTCCATGGCCAGCAGAAGATAGCTAGTAGCAAGTAGCAGCCTGCCTTCCCTCTTTCTCTTTATGGTCCATCCAGGCTATAAACCTGCTGATTGGTGCCACTCACACCCGGGGTGGGGCTTCTGTTATCCACACCCAAAACTATGCTAATTCCAATCAGTGGACTGATTTAGTACTAAACATCCTTCATCGAACTATCACCAGCCCTCAATCCAGCCAGCTCCAAAAAAGCCCCACCTATGAGTGCATGAGCCATTGGGTGGACATCTAGATATAAACCATAACAACTACTAAACTACATCCCAACCCTGGATTTTCTTTCTTTCTTTTTTTGTGTGTGTGGTGCCGGGGATTGAACTCAGGGCCTTGTGCTTGCTAGGCAAGCACTCTAACCACTCAGCTAAATCCCCAGCCCTCTTTCTTTCTTTTTATGTCTTTTTGTGACAGGGTATCACTATGTAGTTCAGCCTGGCCTTGAACTTGCTAAGTTGCCCAGGCTCCCCTCAACCTTGGAATCATCCTGTCTCAGCCTCCTGAGTGCTAGGATTATAGGTGCATAACTCATGGTAATCTGATGCTTTTGCTGGTCAGTGACCTAATGTTTAACGTTTAAACCTGTGGGCTGTGATTGCAGTGTGTACCACCATGACTGGCCATTCTTTTGGTTTTTGAGATGGGGGTCTCCCTATGTAGTTTAGGCTAGCTTGAAACTCACTGTGTAGCCCAGGCTGGCCTGAAACTTGCAACGATCCTCCTACCTCAGCCCTCTGAGTGCTGGGATCACCAGCGTGCATCACCACTCCTGGCTCCCAGGGAAACACTATATTTTTGTCCTGTCCCTTTAGGCGATGAGCAGATTTTGGCGAGAGGAGTCCTTTGAATTTCTGGAGTGGAGACAGAGTCTCTCTTGTGAAGCTAACAAAGTTCGTACTTCAAAGACCCTACTGGCCCACGGCTCATTCAAGACACTGAGAGGATGCGTATATTTTTAGCACCCCTGTCATCCCAGCCTTCAGGAGGCTGAGGCAGGAGGATCACTGCAAGTTGTAGGACAGCCAAGGCTACAGAGAGTTCAAGGCCAGCCTAAACAACATAGAACCTGTAACAAAACAAAGCATCACACACACAAAAACAACTAAAGAAAACACAACATTTTTTTTTTTGAGGAATAGTCAGTTAAGGTTGCTATCTTATTCCACTGTGGTTTCTCCTCCTCACTGTAGCCTTCTGTTGGGTGGCCTGGACATTTTGTGCAGCTGGCCAAAGGTTGAGTTAGCAGCACACTTAGTTTGGTTTATTTGTGTGGTTTGAAGTCACTTCCTGGGTAGTTCAAATCTGGGGCCTGTCCTGGTACGTGAAGGGCTCTTGTAGTGCAGAGTTGTACAGCAGAGGTGGACACATGATATTAAGGGTCCTTTAAGTGCACACCAGAAATGTGTCAGTAAAGGAAGAGAACTAGGGTTTGTTTTGTTTTTTGTTTCTTTGAGACAGTGCCTCAGGCTGGCTTTAAACTTACTGTGTAGTCTACACTGGCCTTGAACTCATGATCCTCCTGCCTCAGCCTCTCAAGTACTGGGATTATAGTTGTGCGTCATCATGCCTGGTTGGTAAGGTTTTTTTGTTGTTTTTGGGTGCTGGGGATGGAACTCGGGGCCTTGCACTTGCTAGGCAAGTGCTCTACCGCTGAGCTAAATCCTCTCCTTTGTGCCTGGTGGGATCACTGAGTCCTACACTTTTTCTTCTGTTGGGTATATATTTGATAATACAGTGCATATAATTATAGATGTTCATGTTAGAAGAAAGACTGAATTATTTTCTCAATATAAAATGATATTACAAGACCACTGTCATATGAAGGACAATAAAAGGCTATGCCCAGCTGGGCACAATGGTGTACCTGTAGTCCTGGCTACTCTGGAGACTGAGTCAGGAAGATGGTATGTTCCCTGGCCACATACACAGTGAGACAGAGTCACAAAAAAGCACAGCTGTCCTTCTGCCTCAGCAGCCTCCTAAATGCTGTGATTACAGGTATGCACCACTTCACTTGGCTACTAGAGACCCTATTTCTTAAAAAAAGCACTGGGTGTGGTGGTACATGCCTGTAAACCCAGCACTAGGGAGGCTGAGGCAGGAGGATCACTGCGAGTTCAAGGCCAGCCTGGGCTACATAGTGAGTTCAAGGCCAGCCCAAACTACATACATACTGAGACCCTGTCTCTCAAAACCAAAAAAAAAAAAAAGGGAGGGCTGAGGGTGTAGCTCAGTGGTAAATGTACTTGCCTAGCATCCTCAATCAAGTCCTTGGGTTCCATCTCCAGCACTGCAGGAGTGGCCGGTGCAAGGATGGAGTGTAGTCTATCTTTTTGGGTGTTTTTTTTTTTTTTTTTTTTTTTTTTTTTTTTTTTTTTTTTTTTTTTGTGCTAGGGATCAAACTCAGGGCCTTGTTCTTGCTAGGCAAGCATTCTACCACTTGAGCTAAATCCCCAACCCCTAAGAGTATGTTCTCAAAAAAAGTAGGAAAAAAGATTTATAGAGGTGTTTCAGGCAATTAATAATAACAATACTATGTTATTTTTCTGAATTTTGTGATGTTTGTGAGTTTTTAAAATTTATAGTTGTTTATAGGTGTGGTGAAGCACTCCTGTAATCCCAGCACTCGGGAGGCTGAGGTAGGAAGATAGCTCCAGATTCGAGGCCAGCCTTGGGTACATAATGAGCTCAGGGCCAGCCTGCTGCATAGCCAGACCCTGTCTCAAAAAGAAAAAAAAATTATAGTTGTTTCTATTTGAATAATCAAATTTGTACCAGATTTTATATATTTAACTTTACATTATTTTCCTAATGAGAGTTCTAAAAGTTATGTGTTTCCATCCTACAAAACTTGAATTTACCTTCCGCCCTCACTGAATATCTTGGCAAAGATTATGCCTTCCTCCTTCAGAAGATCAGGTTGTAACTTGTCTCCTCTGGCCCTTTGGAAAATTAAATTTCTTGCCCTTCACCCTGATTTTGATTAAAATAAGACTTTAAAAGGCTGAACTGTTTGGACTTTGAGGTGTGACAGCAAAACTAGCACCAATTTCTTTTTTCTTCACACGTCCATGGGTAGAAGGTTCACACTATAGATGTTAGCAATATCAGCATATAATGATTTTCCTTTTCTTGTTTTTATTTTTGCTTGTTGGTTTTTTTGAGACAAGATCTCACCACATAGTTCAGGCTAGACTTGAATTCACTATGTAGTCAAGCTGGCCTGGAACTCAGGGCAATCTTCCTGCCTCAGCCTCCTGAGTGCTGGGATTAAAGGCCATCAGGCCTGGCTTTCATTTCTTGTTAAGTCAGGAGTTTTTACCTTTTCATTCCAAGGAAGCACTTTGTGGCTTCTCCTTGGCAAATCTGAATTACCAACATCTCCTGTGCTTGGGAGCCATTATTTATGTGTTACTTGAACATAGACACTGCAATACCACCACAGTCATTCTGATAACCAGGCTGGCTACCAACTGGTGGGTAGTGTAGACAGGGTGGATACAGAGGACAAAGGGACGATTTACATTCTGGGCCAGACCAAGCAGGACAGTGTGAAATTTCATCACAGCTACTCAAGACAACAAATGATTTAAAGTTACGAATTGTGCTTTCCTGGAATTTTCCATTTAGTATTTCCTGACCAGGCTTGGCTGTGGGTAAGTGAAACCTTGAATGAGACAGGACTGTTGTACCATATGTGTCTTCCTACTCCTGGGTTGTCAGATCTATTCTAGGACTGCTGTCACAAGCAGTCATGTGGTTAGTCATCTTGTCCATGCTTCATTTCACAGTACACTTGTAGCTGTAGGATAAAGTCCTAGTATTTGTACTCCCCTTTGCAGAGGATGTGAGAAAACTGGTGTGGGCTTATGCCTGTGATTCCAGGGAGACTGAGGCAGGAGGATTGCTGCAAGTTCGAGGCCAGTCTGGGCTACATAGAAACATCCTGTCTCAAAAAAAACAAAAACAAAATCAAATCAAATTTACTCTTTTGTGGGGAGCAATAGAGTTGCTCACAGTGTTGCCCAGGCTAGCCTTGAACTTGAGATCTTTCCTCCTAGGTCTCCCAAGTAGTTGATATCACAGGTGTTCATCACTGCATCCGGCTTAAAATTTACCATTTTTAAATGATATTAGTACACTTCCATTGTCTAACCATTCCCAACATCGATCTCCAGAATGTTTTCATTTCTCAAGCTGGAACTATGTACCCATTAAACAGTAACTTACCACCTCTGCCCCATCTGCCGGTAACCTCTTTTCTTTTCTTCTTTTTTTTGGTTTCTGAGACGAGGTCTTGCTAGTTGTTCAGGCTGGCCCTGAGCTCACTATGCAGCCCTGGGTTTATTTTCTACCTCTAGGAATCTGACTACTCTAGGTACCGCGTATAAGTGGAGTCATACAGTACTTGTCTTTTTGCGAAGGCTGCTTGTTGGAATAATGTCCTCGGGCGTTGCCCATGTGGTAGCATGTGTTGGAATGTCTTTCCTTTGTAGGGCGGGGTGATCTCCAGTTGTGTGTGTTCTGTGCACCTTGCTTAGCCGCTGTCCCACGGGGTGCTTGGGTTGCTTGTGTTCACCTTCTGTCTTTCATGAGCAGTGATGCCGTGAGCTGTGTTCAGCTATCTGAGTCCTCGTTATCCGTCCTTTTAGGGGTGTGTGAGTTTCTTCAGATTTCTCCCTTGTCTTTCAGATGTCAGTGTTGTAGCTGGGAAGTCCTGGGTGATCTGATTACTGATACTTTGTACAAGGTGTGGTGGAAAAAATACAGTAAATGCTTAAATTTTAAAAACTTGGGGTTGGGGATTTAGCTCAAGTGGTAGAGTGTTTGCCTAGCAAGCACAAGGCCCTAAATTCAATCCCAGCACTTAAAAAAACCCAAAAATTTATTATGAGGGTTGGGGATTTAGCTCAGAGGTAGAGCGCAAGAGCAAGGCTCTGAGTTCAGTCCTCAGCACTGCAAGAGCAAGGCTCTGAGTTCAATCCCCAGCACCTCCCCCACAAAAAATAAAAACATATTATGGGGCCAGGTGTGGTGGCACATGCCTGTAATCCCAGCACTTGGGAGGCTGAGGCAGGAGGATCACCTCAATTTTTTTTTTTTTTTTGTGCTGGGGATCAAACTTGGGTTCTTGTGCTTCCAAGGCAAGCACTTTAACCACTGAGCTAAATCCCCAGCCCCCCTCAAATTTGAGGTCACCTTGGGCTACATAGTGAGTTCAAGGCCAACCTGGACTATGTAGCGAGATCCTGTCTCAAAAAATAAAAAAAATAACTTATGGTAAAAGACACATTGCCATTAATCCCCCTCAAAAAATTGCCCCTTAAACCAGGTGCACATGCCTGTAATCCCAGTACTCTGGAGACTGAGGCAAGAGGATGGCTGTGAGTTGGAGGTCAGCCTGGGTTACATAGTAAGTTCAAGGCCAGCCTGAACTACATAGCGAGACCGTGTCTCAAAACAAAAACATAAGAAACCAAAATTGCCCCTTGGCTTTGAATACATTTGTCCCAGTTCTTGCTACATTCTGAAGTAGTTCTGGAAGTCATCTTTCACGATTTCTTTTGTCGTACTGTCCTGGCTGCCTTGATGCCCTGAATCGATTCAAAAGTGTTTACCTTTGGTGGTCATTTTGACTTTGGGAAAAGGCCAGAAGTTGCATGGTGCCAGATGTAGTGAACAAGGTGGATGAGGACACACGGTAATATTTTCCTGCATGAGTGTCATGTAATCTCTGGCTTTGTTGTCTTCTCCCTCTCCTGTGCTGCAGTCCCCTTGTCCTGGGTCTTCTGCTGTTATTGGTAGCTTGCTTCTAAAAAGTGGCTCACCGACTCGCCTTAGCAGTTTCTGGGTTGCTTGCTTCTCCTGGAGTTGGAGTCCAGGTTCTTCTTGCCTTGAACAAAGAATTGAAGGAAACGAGCAAAAAGCAGTGGCAGAATTTATTCAAGAAAGCAAAAATGAAGAGTGGGAGAAACTGGCAAAGCGAGTTTGGACCAGTAAATAGAAAAAAAAAGGTGGAGAGCAGAGATAAAAGTACACGTGGTGTCTGGGAAACATAGTATGGGCTCTTGCAGAAAGTCTTGATAGCAAAGCCTTCAAGACACTGATGTCTTTTTATGCTGTCTAAATCTCGAGGAAACCCTGGAGAACGTCTCCATATGGGTCCTGAGAGGCCTCCGGCTGACGTCAGGTCTGTGGCCCCCTATGGAAAACCAGCTCAGGCTCTCCTGAGAAGCGCATGTGCAGGGCTTTGGGAGCCGTTCTGGGCATGTGTTTGAGATCTTTTAGTTAACAGGTCACACTTACTTTCCCAGCCAGCTTTTGCCATGCCCTAATGTCCTATCTCACTACTGTTTTCTTTTAAAAGTGCAGGGTTGCAGGTGGGTGTGGTGGCACATGCCTGTAACCCTAGCACTGGGGAGGCTGAGTTGGGAGGACTGTTGTTGAGTTTGAGGCCAGCCTGGGCTCCCTAGTGAGCTGCGTGAGCTGGGATCGACCAGGGCCCTGTGCGTGCCGGGCCAGCATTCGACCACTGAGTGGACCCAGCCTCTTCCCCTTCTTTGGAGACGGGGCTCAGTTGCCCAGGATGGCCCTGAACTGGGCACAAGTGATCTTCCTGCCTCAGCCACTGCGTCTCTGGGGCTGCAGGCACACTGTGCAGGATTTAAAGTCTTTAGTGAGTTAGAAGCTCTATCCATGCACGTGCCCGAGAGTGATCCTGAGACTGCAGCGAACTGGGTGGGTGAGGAGAGCAGTACGGCTGGAGCCCTACAGGCCAAGGAGAAAGTGGCCCACAGGGCAGACGACGTGAGGCTGCGCAGGCTGCAGAGGAGTTTGTGTCCTATCCCACACCAAATGGGAAGAGCAGGAGGAGGACCCACAGTGTCATCAACTTTTAAAGTTGTGGCAGTGGCTGCTGTCCCTGAAGCCCGAGACTGTGTGACTGGGACAGAGCAGGGCTGGGAACAGGAGGTGAGGCACCCCTTGTGTTACAGTTGAGTGGGCCAGCAATAGTCCAGGTTCTTGTGTACAAGGAGGAAAGAATTTCAAGCGCACCCTCCGTGGTAGGTAACTCCAGGAAGGTAGCAGCCAGGATGAGGGAAAGGGAAAAGGGTAGGAAGGGTAAAAGGGTAGGCGTATGCCAGTGAAAGAGAATGGCAGAATGGCAGAATGGCGTGCAAATGTGGTGCGAATGCGGGGGAGGAGGGCCTGCTAACTCAGGCTCTTTGGATTTAAAGGGTAGCTGGCTCTGACTTCTGGGTGCCTCCCACTGAGTCTCTCACTGGCTACATAACCCTGCCCCCGAGGGTGGGCTGATAGGCTTTTGTTATTATGTTTTGTACTTCCCCTAAGAAGATGGGCTGTAGATAATCCTCAAGATGTTCATGTTTATAGTTAAACTTTTGGGGAAGGGAGTGGCTCACTCAGTTCCTTTGTTTCTAACTGTACTACTTGAGTCTGAACTGGGTTGGGAAGGTGCCGCAGCCTCAACACAGATGGGGCAGCATGAGATGTGGGGAGGGGAGGCTGAATGTGAGGCCAGGCAACTGGGAGTGGTGGTGATGAACTGCGCTTGACTGGTTTACCCTGGTTTCCCTTTGAGAGAAGTAGTCTGTGTCTTTTGTCTCTGGCAGTACTGAGGATTGAACCCTGGGATTTACCACTGAGTGAGGTTTTCGCTAAGTTGCTAAATTGCCCACACTGGACTTTAAGTCAGATCTTCCTGCCTCAGCCTTCCAGAGTGCTGGATCAAGAGCGTGTGCCACTACACTGGCTGAGAAGAATAGTATCTTTTTAAAGAGGAGAGAAAACAGAAGCACAGAAGTGAGCTGTCTGAGGTTACACACTGGTGACTGGAGGAGATGGTTTTTATTTCTCTCGTTAGCAGTAAAACAACTGTTTCCATTTCTGATTCTAGTAATTTTGGGTCTCCCCCTTTCTAATTTGTTTTTACATTAAATTTTTTAATATTTGAGGTCGAGGCCTAGAAAAGCCTTCTCCTTTTTTCTTGGTTAGTCTAGGTAAGAATTGTCAAGTTGTAGGAAAAAATCTTTTTTGCCGGATATGATGGCACATACCTGTAATCCCAGCACTTGGGAGGCTGGGGCAGGAGGACTGCCATGAGTTTGAGGCCGGCCTGGGCTACACAGTGAGTTCAAGGCCAGCCTGAACTACATAGCCAGACCCTCTCTCAAAAAACAAACACATTTTTCAAAGAACTGATTTTTGGTTTTATTAATTTTCTGTTTTTCTTTTTTTTTTTTTTGGGCGGGGATCGAACTAATTTTCTGTTTTTCTTTTCTCTATTTTGTTAATTTCTTTGTTACTATGTTCCTTTTTCCCAGAACCTTAAGATAGAAGATGAAATTATTGATTTGAATTGTTTTTGGTACTAGGAATTGAACCTAGTGGTATAGAGAAAGTAAATGTAACTCCCTGTCAGATAGGCTGAGTTCATGCTCCCCAAAATGGAAGTTGGCCTCATGGCCATCCTCCTGCCTCAGCCTCCTCAGTGCTGGGATTACAGGCGTGTACCTCTACACCTGGCCCTTAGTAGGCCTTTGTAGCTATGAACTTTCCGTCAAGTGCCGCATCCCATTTCTCTTACCATTTCTTATTTGACTCAGTCATTGGTTATTTAGGAGGATGTTTTTTAATTTCTGCATTTTTGAGGTTTCTAGGTTTTTTTTTTGTTGTTGTTATTCCATTATACTCGAAGAACATACTTTGTATGATTTCAGCCCATTAAAATGTATTGAGGTTCATTTTATGGCCTAGCATAAGCTCTTCCCTGGAGAATGTTTCCATGTGCTCTTGAGGAAGATGTGTATTCTGTGGTTGCTGGGCTCTGTTGATATGTACTAGATGTATTCAACTCAAACTTCTGTTCTCTTTTTCCTTTTTTCCCCCTCATGTTGGAGATTGAAACCAGGGTCTTTGAATTGAACCACATCCTGTCTTTTTTTTTTTTTTTTTTTGGAGACACGGTCTCCCTAAATTGCCAGGCAGGTCTTGCCCTTGCAGCCCTCTGCAGCAAGCAGAGGCTGGCACTGTCTACCTTCTCTATCCTCGGCATCTGCTGGTCCCCCAGCATGTTTGGTCTCCACAGGCCCCAGCCTGCCATCATCCGCCCCTGGCTCTAGTCTCCTCTTCCCTCCCCTGTCCAGCACTCTTTCCTTTTCCTGCCCCCTTCCTTTCTGGAGCAGAGAGCAATTCGCCCTCTGCCCATGCAGAGCCATTTAATGGCTGTTTTGTTGTCTGTTTCTTTGGCCTCTCAAGGGTCAGGCTGTGAACAGTCTACTTTGGTGAATCCCTGAGAAACGTCAGAGAGTGTAGGGGCCAGCAGTATGATAAGGAGACTGTCCTGTAGCTACCCATGTGGGTTTTTTTAATTTTTTAATTTTTTTTATTTTTTGGGTGCTGAGGATTGAACTTGGGGCCTTGCAACTTGCTAGGCAAGCACTGTACCACTGAGCTAAATCCCCACCCTGCATATAGGGTTTTGTTACCCAACTTTTGCTGTGGTTGAATGAGATATTGATAGTTTCTTGACATCTGGGTTATTTATGGGAGTAGAATATTTGAAGTCAAGACTTTCTAGAAACTACTCAAAGGCTAGGGAGGGCTTCCAGTGGCCCTGCCCTGGGATGTGCCTGGTGGGGCCTGGCGAAACAGATGTGAGTTGACCTTGTCCCATTCCCTTCCCCTCCCTGAGTCCAACTTCCCATCTGGGAAATGGGAATAACAACACTGTTTCCTCTCAAGACTGTCCTGAGAGATAAATAACAGAATGAGGCTGGGAGTATAGTTCAATAGCAGAGTGTTTGCCTAGCATGTGTGAGAGACCCAGGATTTGATCCCAGCACTGCAAAAAAATAAAAATTAGTAAATTAAAGAAAGAAAAGAAAAACAAAACAGAGCTTTGCTGGGTGTCACAGTATACAATTGTCATCCCAGCAGTCTGGATAAATGAGACAGGAGGATCAGAAGTCCAAGACCAGCCTGGGTGACTAAATTAATTAAAGTAGGAAAAGAAGTACACCCTGCAGGGGCTGGGAATTTAGCTCAGTGGTTAGAGTGCTTGCCTAGCAAGCACAAGGCCCTGAGTTCAATCCCTGGCACCAAAAAAAAAAAAAAAAAAAAGTACACCTGCAGAGTGTGATGTAGGAATAGGCTGTGGCCAGACCTGGCTGGGAAGATGGACATGACCTTGGGAGAGTGGCCTTGACCTGACGTCAGCCTGGGGTGTGAAATTCCAATTGCCCCTCTTCTCACGGGATCGGAAGACTCTTCACGAGAACAGAATCCAGATAAATGTGAAGGACGCCATGAGCTCTGCCCCTTTTTTTCTATGGTGCTGCTAGGGAAGGAATTCTTCTTGCTCTCTCCCGTGGAAGATGATGTCTATGTACCCAGCGCCAAGGCCTTTTGCTGGTAACCCCTACCCTGTTTTTTAGGCCTGGTGCGCATTTTGCTGCTTCTATCGTTATGCTAAACTTTCCTTTTCTTCTTTTCTCTATAATTTTAAATAAAACTTTAGAACTACTTTCTGTCCCTTTCATTCAGTTCTTTGTTCGAGGAGGGGAAGAACCCAGGAATATCGGAATCTACCTGATTACAAGTAGGCCACTGGAAAGAGAGAAAATATGGTAGCCAGGAGTTTTATTTTCCCCCATTCTGGCATCAGATCTAGACTGTCCTATCAGAAACCTAGTTGATCTCATGCCAGAAGAATTGAAGATAGCAATTTCTGATTGGTCCCAGGTGCAGGGCTTGGGAACTATTCTTCTGAGCATGTGTCCTGGATCACTTGTGATTGACAGGTTACCCAACATGCCCAGCCACTTTGTCACGTCCTAATCATCTGCGTCAGGGGCATACTCTGGGAGGCTAAGGCAGGAGGATTGCCATGAGTGCGAGGCCACTGTGGACTATAGCGAGACCCAGTCTCAAGAACAAAAGGGGCTGGGGGTTTAGCTCAGTGGTTAGAATGCCTGCCTTGCAAGCACAAGGCCCTGAGTTGGACCCCCAGCACCAAAAAAAACACAAAAAAACAAATAAAGCTCAGTGTGAAGGCATTGGGTTCAATCCTGGTACTGGGGAAAAAAAAATTCTTTGGCTGTGCTGTGCTGAATGCTTGGCAAATAGTAAGGGAAAGCTACAGACAAAATCTTCACTAGTCATATTTTATGACTTCCTGCAATTATCTCATTCGTGTTTCATGAATCAGTGTGTGTGTTTTTTATGGGAAAGATTGGCTTCTGTAGTAAGTCAAGTTGACAGCAAAAGAACACTTATATTTTGCATGGAATGGCAGGAAGTGCATCAGAAATCTGTCGCTTTTGGTAGAGGGTAAAGCATATGTCCACACACTTGCATGTGATGTTCATAACAGCCTTATTCATCATAGCCCACAGCTGGAAGCAGCCAAGTGTCTTGTTTTTGCCACAGAGACAATGCTGACACCTGCAGAGTAAAGGAGGCAGGGTTTATTTTAGCTCATGTTACAGTCCCTGGTCAGTTGACTGCAAGGCAGTACTGTGTGTCTAGGCAGAGGGGCTCAGCAGAGGAGGAGCTGCTTGTGTCATGGTGGTGGAGAAACAGAGAGGAAGGGAGATAAACCCTCCAGGCCACGCCCGCAGTGATCTGCCTCTTTGGACCAGACCCCAGCTCCTGACAGCGAGTCAGCTATGAGCCCCCCGCAATTCAGTCACTTTCAAAAGCCTAACCTATGGTCACATGAGGCTCTCTGGGGACATCTAGATATAAACCATAAGTAACATTCTGTCCCTGGTCCCCAAAAGATACAGGTACATCCCTTAATACAGAATGCATTTATTTAGTCTATCTCTAAGAGCTGCCAAAGTCCTTACAGTTCCTGCATTGCTGAAAAATCCAAGTCCAAATTCTCTGAGATCCATGGCAAAATCTTAGCTGAGAGCCCTCATAAATATCAAAAAGAAGTTAAACACTGCAGACATATGATGATACAGAGTTAGCATTACCATTTCACAAGGGAGGAAATAGGGGGATAGAGAAGAATTGTACAGTCTGGGAAGGGTTGTATGCCATGCCATGCTGTGCCACACTAACATCCTGGGGTGGACCACACGCCACTTCTCTGCTGAAGCACATGGCTCCTGGTGATCCTAAACCTAGTGTTGGCAAAGAACTAAAGAAGCAATTTAAAATAAGACAATTTATTTGAAGATGGGCAAGGAGGAAAAGAGAGATGACAGCTGTTCTGGATGAGTAGGGAGAATTCAAAAGTGAATTTCTCATGGATCTCTTGTCTGCCACTTCTTTTGTTGAGCTCCTTGTCCCACATAGGCTCCTGGAATCTGATTGACTCCTGGCTTGTCTTTCATCCTAACCTTTGATTTCTTCTGGCCATACCACCTTTTCCCTGTCCTTGATGGAAGGTAAGGTGGGGGGTTTAAGAACAAGTAGTTCAGGCTAAAGTGAAGGACAAGTTTGCAATTTGAACTTGAACCCAAGACCTGGGGCTCAAACTCAGGACCTTTAAACCCTCTACCACTGAGTTAAATCCCCAACCCTGAAGTTTGTGATTCTTATGTTAATTATGCTGGCTAGGTACTTCCCAGTCCTGAGCTCTTTGCCTTTGTCTTCCTAATTGCTTGAATCTGGCTGCAGAGGTTAAAAAACTGCCTTATTAATTTTATTTATTTATTTATGGTGCTGGGGATTTATTTATTTATGGTGTGAGGCAAGCACTCAAACCACTGAGCTAAATCCCCAGCCCTGCCTTATTAATTTTTTTTTTTTGGTGCTGGGGATCGAACTCACTTATTAATTTTAATGAAAAAAAATTTTTTATTTTTTGTTTCTTTGAGTCAGGGTCTCACTTGGTAATTCAGGTTGGCCTTGAACTCACTATGTAGCCCAGGCTGGCCAACTTCAGGCAATCCTCCTGCCTTAGCCTTCCAAGTGCTGGGATTACAGGTATGCACCAGCATGGCCTGGCCTTATTTTTAATAAAGCTCGATGAGGCCTTCATCCTTTTCTCTACCTGCATTGTCTCTTGTCCCTACAGAATGGGACTAAAGCAGGACCGTAAACTCAGCAGGACAAACATTAAATCCTATAGGTCCGTGTCCTGCACTATGGGCAAGTTGTGGCCATAAGATGTGAACTCCAAAGGTCTTGGGTGGCCCTGCCCCTATGGCATTGATATATGGGAAAATATAACGCCCAACCTGCTAGATGTCAGATGTACCCTGAAATCGAAGAATGAATTCTAAGGAACAACAGAGGTTAAGAGTAGGAAAATTTTGCCGGACCTGATGGCACACACCTGTAATCCCAGTACTCAAGAGGTTGAGACAGGATTGAGGTGAGTTCAAGGCCAGCCTGAACTACATAGCGAGGCCTTGTCTCAAAAAAGCAGACCAAAAATAGGAAAATTTATTGGAGAATAGGAATGGGGAATAGGACTAGCTCCTGAGAGACAGGAGGGGTCCCAAACGGGTTGCCAAAGAGCTTGCTTCTCTGAGAAAGTTTTATAGAGCAAAATTACAAGGTGGGTCAAAACTATAATCTATCAATAAGATTACAAGTACAGCCATTTGGCAAATATTGGCCCAGTAGTAGCAAGGGCACACGGATGCCATCATTAACCTTGGTCGATAATCTAGTTTCACTCTTGTCTTTAGTCATAGTCTTGGTGGAAGAAGACGGCCCACCCCTAATGAGATAATGGTTTATTTATATGGGAAATCTCAAAAGGATGGTACCAGTGATCTCAAGCGTCTGTTTATCCCTTAAGGGAATATGTAAATCTGGCCATCGTTACTTTACACTGCTTCACATGCACCTTCAACCACAGTTTTCACACGTTCTCATCTTCTGCACTGACTTCCTGGAGGGCCCAGCCCTGTCTGATTGCCTCTATTTCTACCTAATTTAGCTGTCTATAATAGCATTGCCAGTGGTTTATAGCCTTTGTTGCTGTTCTCTCGGGCTGGCTTTGCTCACTCCTTGTGACTTCTTTCAGACATTACCTGTTTCTGGCTTCTCCAACTTCCTGGGGTCTCCACTGTACTTTTGGCGTCACACTCACAGCTTCATACCCTGCCTTCTTGGGCGCACTGCCTGGTCTCCCATGCCTTCTGAAATCTGGGTGGAAGCCTCCTTGACCCTGCAACTCTTGCATTCTGCCTGCCTTTAAGTTCACTACATGCACAACACAAAGATCTGGTGCCAGCTCCGGTAGTAGCTGGGCTCTTGTATTGTGATGCAGAGGTCTCCAAGTACCTGGTTGTCTGAGCATTATGAACAGAATCCTGGGGAACAAATTCCCTAGGCAGCCACTGTTCTGGAGCACCTGCACCCCTCCTCAAAACAAGTCTTTCATTTTTGCAATTTTGAACCCGCCAAGAAGGGTGGGGCCTCGCTGTCTCCTCAAAAGTCCTCAAGGTGTTTTTCCTATTGTTCTGATCTAAAGTACTTCTTTTTCATGCTAATCTTTTGAGCAGCTTTGTTCTGTGCTTCATTTCTGCAGACACTTTCCTTCTGGCAAAATTTGTAAGATGGCCTGGTAGCACACACCTATAATCCCAGGACTCTGGAGGCTGAGACTGATGGATGCAGTGAATTCCAGACCAGCCTAAACTGCATAGTGAGACCCTGCCTCTAAAAGCACCAAAACAAAAAACCAAAATGAAAAAAAAAAACCTGGAAAACTTCTAAAAAGCACTTTTTGCCCCTGATTTTCATTATAAAATAGGCTAAAAGCCACCTCCTGCTGGGCATGGCTGCTAGGTCCCCCAGCCTGGGCTACATAGTGAGTTCAAGGCCAGCCTGAACTAGATAAAACAACCCTGTCTCAAAAAAAAAAAAAAAAAAAGGTAACCCAACAATATCCATGCCACAGCCACAATGTTGGGCTGCTGTGAAATATCCTCCGCCAGATCAACTAGTCCACTGTCCTTAATGTAAGTCTTCTGCAAAGTCTTAGGACATGAGCAAAATACAGAGAAATTTGCATGTGGTCTGGAATCCACCTGCCAGTAGAGTCCTCATTCCCAGCTGAAACCTCCTGTGCCTGATTTTTTCCATCTGGATTTCTATGAGTATTCTGCTCTTCTGAGCACTGACCAGACTCTCCCATGAAGTTTGGCTAATAGCATTCTGGGTCTGCTTTTCTAGCCAGCATTTCCAAATCTTTCCAAACTTCTCCTGTAAGCCAGTTCAAACTGTGTTTCTTATGGAAAAGATAGGCTTCCATAGGAAGTATAAACCACGTGGTCAGGTAGTGTAGCAACAACCCCACTCCTGGTACCAGAATCTGTCACTTTCCTTGTCTCTGAGACGCAATGCTTGACACCTGTAAACTAAAGGACAAGAGGTTTATTTCAGCAGCCATGTTTACAGTTGATCAGCTGGCTCCAAAGCAGGGCAGCATGGCACAGGGACGTGGTAGAGGAGAATCTGCTCACATCTTGACTTGGGGAAGCAGAGAACGAAGGAAGGAGCTGGGGAATGAGATTCTGTGCCATACCTCAGTTACCTGGTTCTAAGACCAGATCATCACTAAACAGGGCAGTGAGACCCTGTCTCAAAAAAACAAAAACAAAAACGTGTAAAAGAGCTTCACTGCCAGATGGAAGCATGGGACAAATTTGAGTGCTTGGGTGGGATTCTTGACTTTAGTCAGTGTCATTGTTTGAAGAGAGCTTGGGAAAGGCCTTGGGGCAGAGAGGGGGCAGGATAGGGGAAGTCAGGGGAGGTTGGAAAGGTGAAGGTGAGAATTTCTGATTGTGGTGCAGGAGCCCTTACTGGATGAAGCTCAGGGGGATTCTGCTGGGAAGTCGGCCAAGCAAGGGCTTCTGTTGTCAGGTGTCTTGGCCTAGCTGGGGAGGCTGCATCAGGTGCAAGGATGAGACCAGACAAGGAAGTGGCCCTCGTCCTTCACCCTCCGCAGACACTCTTCTCCCAGACGCTTCTGCCCCTTGCAGTGACCAAGAGACCTGGTCCAGCCTTCCCGAGTTTGGATATGGTTCTGCTCTTCCTGGCAATGTGATCCTAGACAGGTTGCTTTACCTGTTTAAGCCTCAATTTCTTTTGGTGCCCAGGATTGAACTCAGAGCCTTGTGCTTGCTAGGCAAGTGCTCTACCACTGAGCTAAATCCCCAACCCCAAGCCTCAATTTCTGTAAGGTAGGGGTAATAGATACTACCTTATTTGATGACACAGGACTCATTTGCTCCCTTTTCTAAGAAATGGGTTCTGCTGCTTTCTTGCTGCCTTGCGTCACATTGCACATGGAAGAGGATGGTGCATAGTATGACCCTGGGGTACCCTGGGCTGGAAAATCCCTTCATTTGAGCTTTTGAGGGCTCCTTGGGCTTGGGGCTGCTGGTGCCTTGTGATAATTAGACCTGGAGGGACCCTACCTATCCTGAAGGGGCCCCTGGAGGCTGGGAATTCCAAGTTCTTGGTCCTCTGTTCACCAAGTGACCTTGGGTGACCCCTAGTGGCAAAGTGTATATGTTGGCTGCAGCTTCATTTACCCCCAAATCCAGTGTGTTTTGTTATTTATGATGTAAAAGATCACTTTTTTAACTTTTGGGATTTTGTTTTCAAAACTTGTGATTTCCAACCAGAATCCTCTGAAATGAATTTATGTAACCAAGATTTTTTTTTCCTATAAACCACTTTAGGATCATATTCTTTTTTTTTTTTTTTTTGCTGGGTATTGAACTCAGGGCCTTGTGCTTGCAAGGCAAGCACTCTAACCACTGAGCTAAATCCCTAGCCTAGGATCATATTCTGAATGTGTGTATTTGCGGTACTGGAGACTGAACCAAAAAACTTCATACTAAGCTACATCTTCAGCTTTTTTATATATATATATATATAAATATATATATATAAATTTTATATATATATATTTTATATATATATTTATATATATATTTATTTATATATATTTTATAAATATATATAATATATATTTATATATATAATATATATATTTATATATATAAATATTTATATATATATAAATAAACATATTATATTTTTATATTATTTATATTAAAAATTTACATAAATAAAAAATATATATTTTTTGAGTCATGGTCTTATTAGGTTGCCGGGCTGTGCTCAAACTTGTGATCTTCCTGTCTCAGCCTTCTAAACTGCACCATTATAATTGTGCACCACCATACCCCACTTCTCTATGTGTATTCTAAAATTCATTTGTTTAATAACTATTGAAGTGGCACCAGGAATTGGTATACATATTAGAAACTCATTTAATCCTGTTGACAACTCCCAGAGGTAGATGTTACTTTGCCCATTTTAATAGATGAGAACTGTGCCTCAGATGAAACGACTTGTCACTGTGGCTGGACTGTAGCTCCGTGGTAGAGCACTTTGACAGGAGGCATTAGTCTCTGGCTTTAGTCTCCAGCACCACAAAACCACAACAGAGAAAACCTGCCCAACTCTACACAGATAATAAATGTTCTTTTAGTGACTCTGTTGTATTCCTTCTGATCTCAGTATTACTTTTCCAGGTTTCCTTGTAAATCAGGAGGCATCTCATGTGCTCCTGTATTGTGTACACCAGTAAGGATGGCACCTATCAGTGGCCACGGGCAGCTTCACCTGTTAGGAGAATGAGCAAGATTCCTTCTGAACATCAGCTGAACTCTAGTCATTATTGTATGCTTACTGAATGCATGCGTGCCTGTTCTTGTGGGGAGGTGTGATTTGGGTAAGAGTGAGTTTCAGGCACTCCTCACTGTTTCTCTTTCCCAGTCCAGGTGGCCCCACCTCCTCCTTTCCTTCTCAGTCCCAGGATGTCATGCTGCCATCAGGACGCCTGGCCCGCAGTGTGTGTTCAAGCCTCACTCCTGTGCCCGTTCCCACCTTAGAATCCACTCTTAAGTGTTTTATTTATTTTTTTTGAGACAGGGTCTTGTTATGTAGTCCAGGCTGGCCTCAAACTCACTATGTAGCCCAGACTGGCCTTGAACTCGCCATGATCCTCCTGCCTCAGCTTCCTGAGTGCTGGGATTATAGGTGTGCGCCACCATGCCCGGCTTACCATGTGAATTTTTAGTTCATTTCATGATCCTCAGTCCCTCCAGCTCCCTGCTAGCTGTCCTTCTTCTGTGAGGGTTCAAGCCTGATGTACGCTCTGCTTCCAGCTGTGGAGTTGCAAAATCACCCTTGTTCACAGGTGCTATCTGGCTGCTCTCCTGCATGTTTGCAATCTTTCCTTCCATCACCCCGCATGCGATGGGTGATGCTTCTGTGCCCCCTTGGCCCCCCATTCAGTCAGTGGTGACTGAATGTAGGGCTTTTACGCTCAACTGCATCCCCAATTCTTCTTTATTATCATTATTATTCTCTTTTGAGACTAGGTATCACTAAATTGCTAAGTTGCCCAGATTGTATACAACTAAATTGAATTATAATTCCACAAAATGTTTCAGTATCAGCAGAGGATGCTTTTTTTGATCTGTCAGTTTAAAATGTCCAAGATCCAAGTTAACTACAAAGCCCTGGACTGGGGCTGGGTATAGCTCAGTGGTAGAGCGTGTGTTTAGGATCTTTGAGGCCACGGATTCCATCCCTAGCACCAAAAGACAGAACACTTGCTATGCAAAGCCCTGGCCTTAATCTTTTTGCACCACCAAAAACAAAACAAGAGTTTTCTCTCCCTCCTCCCCTTCCCCGTCCTTCCATCCCTGTCCCCCTCCCTTTTCCCCAAGCCCAACCCAACCTGAAGCCTGCCTGGAAAAAAAACAAAAAAAAAAAAAACAAGACTGGACTGACTGACTAATGGACTGACTGGCTGATTGGTCTGGCGGTACTGGGGCCTGAACCTGGGGCCTCCCTGTGCTAGGCCAGCACTGTACCTGTGAGCTACATCTCCGGGCGTTAGGATAATTTTCAAGGAAGTTAACAAGTGGATAAACTTTGGATATTTGGGTAATTTTTAGGCAAGATACACAATTGTGAAATATTGGTTACCAAGCATCGTTTTACTGTGTATATGCCTCTGCTTCTTTTATATGTTAGAGACCTGCTGTACCTTTAGGTCATATTAACAGATGTGTTCATTTGCTGTTTAGGAAGATACAAACGTGATGAGTGTGGCTCTTAGATGTGTTTTCTATTGGATGCACTTTGTTGGTTAGCTAAAATATTTGCATATGACACGTAGCCTTCTATTACCTACTATTTCACCGTTTCTGTGAAATAAAAGTTGATTTGGCTAGGTGCAGTGGTACATACCTGTAATCCCAGTACTCAGGAGGCTGAGGCAGGAGGATTGCCACAAGTTCAAGGCCAGCCTGAACTACGTAGTGAGACCTTGTCTCACCAAAAAAAAAGTTGGTATAGTTAGAAGTTACTATTGATGTAGGGATTGAGACTACAGTGGGAACAATAGCAGCAAAGAAAATATATGAGATATATTTTTCAGTAAGACAATAATTTATTTAAGAGTAATGCTTCTTACCCTAGCACGGTGGTGCCCAACTCTAATCCCAGATGGTGCTAGGGTGAGAGGGCAGACTGGGCAACTTAGTCCCAAAATAAAAAATAAAAAGGACTGGGGCATAGCTCAGCATTTCCTGGGTTCAATCCAGAAAAAGAATTTTGGTTGGGACAGAATGTGAAAGAAAATAGTGGAACCCAACTTGCATAAATACAGAAAGTTAGAAAAGGTTGCAGAATCTTTTCTGCTTTGATGTATGATGCCTAGAGTGAGTCTGGAGAGAAATGGCAGTTGAAGTACATTTAAGTTTTGGAAAAGTCTGTTCAGTTTCAGTGAGTTTACTTGTAAGAAAAAAAACTTGTGAACACTTACTGCCAAATGTAATATTAATGCAAAACTAGAATTTGTGTTTTTTCTCTGTGAAAGTAACAAGTTGATCTTGGAGTAATGTTGTTATTACCATGACATCTATAAGAGAGCTTTCTAATTCGTTGTTTTTTTTTCAGAGTAAAGAACATTTTTTATTTTTTTTAAATTAAAATTTATCCAAACAAAAAAAATTTATCCAAAATTACACAAACTTATAAACCATCATACATTATGCCATTTGCATATAACAGCAAGCAATGTAAACAACCACGTAGATTTAGTATTAAGTTGCAGCTTTATAAATTTGATTATAGTACATAATGTACGTGTTACTGTTTTTTTACGTGTTACTGTTTTTAAGTTTGGGTTAGTAGGTTCTTGTTTTTAGGATATTTTTATTCCTCTGAATTCTCATTCCCCTCCCTCTTTGCCCTCTTATTTCCTTGGACCCTTTGCCCACTGGGTGAGATCTGTCCCCTTGTCTTTTTTTTTTTTTTTTGGTCCCGGGGATTGAACTTGGGGCCTTGTGCTTGCAAGGCAAGCACTCTAACCACTGAGCTAAATTCCCAGCCCCCCTCTTTTTAAAAATCATTTTCTTTGTATTTTGCCTCACTCAAATGAGGGATACCATATGGTATTCAAGCTTGAGAGTCTGATTTATTTCACTTGACATTATGTTTTCCAGATCCATCCATTTTCCTATAAATGACTCTAGTTGGCCCTTTTTTATAGCTGAGTAGTATTCCATTATATATAGATACCACATTTTGTTTATCCAGTTATTTGTTGATGGGTATATGGGCTGCTTCCAGAATTTAGTTATTAGGAATTGTGCTACTATAAACATGGGTATGCAAGTGTAACTGTACTATGATGTCTTTAGCTCTTTGGGAAAGATACCTAGTAGGTGAATGGCTAGGTCAGTGGTTTTACTAGTTTGCATTCCCACCAACAATGTAGGAGTGGTTCCTTTTTCACCACAGCCAGGCCAGCATTTGTTGTTTGATTTCCTAATGATTGCCATTTTTTCCAGGGTAAGATGGAATCTTAGTGTTGTTTTAATTTGCATTCCTGTAATGGCAGAAGATGTTAAACATTTTTTCTTGTATTTGCTGGCCATTTGTATTTCTTCCACTGTGAAGTGTCACTTCATTCCTCTATCCCATTTCTTGAGTGGGTAATTTTAGGTGGTGTAATTTTTTGAGTTCTTTGTATATTCTAGGTAGTAGTCCTCTGAGGAGTAGCTGGCAAAATTGTTTTCCCCATTCTGTAGGTTTTTCTCTTCATTCTACTAATTGACTCTTTTGCTGTACAGAAGCTCTTTAGTCTAATATAGTCTCATTTGTTGATTCTTACTGCTATTTCATGTGCAATTGAGGTTCTGTTTAGAAAGTCTTTTCTTACTCCTCTGTCTTCAAGGGTTTTACCTATTTTGTCTTCCAGAAGGTTTAATGTTTCTGTTTTAATGTTTAGATCTTTGATCCATTTTGATTTTAATTTAGTATATGGTGAGAGATATGGGTCCAGTTTCATTCTTCTACAAAGAGATAACCAGTTTTCTCAACACCATTTGTTGAATAGGCTATCTTTCCCTCAACATATGCTTTTGGACCCTTTGTCAAAAATCATATATTTGAATATGTCTGGGGAAGTTTCTGTTTCCTTGATTCTGTTCCATTGGTCCATGTATCTATTTTTGTTCCAGTAACATGCCGTTTTTATTAGTATTGCTTTGTAGTGTTGTTATGGGGGGTGCACAGCTGTACTCCAAGTTCCAGGTTCTTTTCATCCCAAACAAAGAATTGGACGGGGTGAACTGAGGGCAGTGAGAAGGTTTATTTAAGTGGCAAACAAAAAGAGGCTGCCATTAGCAGAAAGAGGGAGAGAGAGCACAGGAGCTAGCGAACAGAGACAGGAAATAGAGAACGAGAGCTTCATGACATTGCCTCTATTTAATCTTGTCCAAGTTCTGTGAGAAGGCACACTTGGATCTTGTGCCCCAGGCTGACATCAGGTTTAGGTTACTCCCTTAGGTCATGTCTATCTTCCCAGCCAGCCTTAGCCACACCCTATTCCACCTCAGTATAGTTTGAAGTCTGGTATTGCTATTCCACCTGTTTTGGTCTTATTGCCCAGTATTGCTTTTGCTATTTGGGGTTTCTTCTGGTGCTGTATAAATTTTAGGATTGTTTTCTCTAGATCTGTAAAGTATCCTGTTAGTATTTTGATTGCGACTGCATTGAATCTGTATAACAGTTTTGGAAGTATAAGAGCTTGCCTTATACTCCCCCCCCCTTTTTTTTTCCAGAAGTTGGTATGGTTATTTGTGACTCGTTACTCTTCGTGCGTATATTTATGATTTTTTTGGTTTTGGTGGTACCGGGGATTGAACCCAAGGGCACTCTTATCACTGGGCTACATCCCTAGCCCAGGCTAGTCTTTTTTTGTTTTTGTTTTCTGAGACAGGGTCTTGATTTGTAGGGTAGGCTGGCCTTAAACTCACAGCAATCCTCCTGCCTCAGCCTCCTGGGATTACAGGTGTGTGCCACCATGCCCAGCTCAGGCTTGTCTTGAATCTGCAGTCCTTCTGCCTCAGCCTCCTGGGATTACAGGTGTGGGCCACTGTGCCCAGTAATGTTTGAGATTTTGAAAAAGACTTGCAAGAGTATTAATTGGAATTAAAGTGAGTTTATACATGAGGTACAATGTTGAGCTGTTATGTTCATGAACATGGTATATAACTTCTGGTGTCTCAACTTTGTCCTTTAAGAGTCTATCTCTTGGGACTGGGGATTTAGCTCAGTGGATAGAGTGCTTGCCTCGCAGGCACAAGGCCCTGAGTTTGATCCCCAGCACCAAAAAAAAAAAAAGAGTCTGTCTTCTTTTATTTTTGGTCCTGGAGACTGAAGCAAGGACCTTGTGCATGCTAAGCCCATCCTCTACCACTGAGTTACACCCCCAGTCTCAGCAGAGTCTATCTCTACTTTAAAATATTTATTTATTTACTTGCTTATTTAGGTTTTGTGAAACCCCGTCTTGCTATGTAGCTCAGGCTGGCCTCCTATGATCTCCTACCTTGGCCTCCTAAATGCTGGGATTACAGGTGTGCACACTGCACCCAGCTCTTAATGTTTTTATTTCACTGTTATTGCGGAAAGATACTTTTCCTGGAAAACTTTCCTAGGTTCATCATTTTCTTTCAGCACTTTATAAAACTTTTGTCTTCTGGCTTCCATTGTTAGCTTGAAGTCAGCTTTGTTCGAATAGCTTCTTTCAGTGTGATCTGTCTTTTATCTGCGGCTCCTTGTAAATTCATCCTTAATCTCAGAGATCTAAGGATCCCTGTGATGAGTCTAGGTGTGGGTTTTCTTATTTATGCTGCTTTGGGCTAAGTTGTGCTTTTTGGGTAGAGTTTAACTCTAGGCAGCCATTGTGATTTAAATACTGTCCCTTCTCTATTTCTTTACTCTGAGACCTAGTTTAGGTGTAAGTAATGTCTTCTTGTCTCTCTGTTCCATTTATTTCAACAATTACATTTTTCTTTATTCTGCATCTGGTATTCCCAATATCTGCGGACTTCTGGAGTTGGTTAATTACTGTTTTTGTTGCTTCATAGTGGCTTTCCTTTTGCAGTTGTTGCTTTTTTTTTTCCTCCCAGTACTGGGGATTGAACCCAGCCAGCGACTTCTCACTGAGCTACCTCCTCAGACCTTTTTATTTTTTATCTTGAGATAAGTCCTTGTTAAATTGCTACGTTGCCTAGACTGAGCTTGACTTTGAAATTCTCCTGCCTTAGCTTCCCAGAGTGCTGGGATTAGAGGTCTGAGCCACCACACAATTTTGAGAAAGAATAAAATGGGAGCAATTACTCTATCCAGTTTTAGAATTTAGCATATAGCTGCAGTAAAGACAGTGTGTTACTCAGGAGGCCAAGGCAGCAGGATCACTCCAAGTTTGAGACCTGCTTGGGCTCGGTAGTGAGTTCAAGACCAGTCTGGACTACGGGAGACACTGTCTCAAAAAAAAAAAGAAATTAATTAATTCCAAATGGACTGTGGGCTTAAGTGTAAAACACATAATCATCAGACATTTAGGAAAAAAACAGGAGAAAATCTTGGGAACCTAGGAGTAAAAGTTTTGGAACAGGTAAAAGTTATGGTCCACAAAAGGAAAAATTGATAAATTGCTTAATTAAAATTAAAAACTTGGGCTGGGGATTTAGCTCAAGTGGTGGCTCAGAGTTCAATCCCCAGCACCAAAAAAAAAAAAAAAAAAAAAAAGCAAAGAGCTAAGTACAATAATTAAAATTATGAAGCCATTAGGAAAAAAAATTGCAAATTTTAAAATTTTATAACGATTTTGATGTGCTTGCTTTGGCAGCACATATCTAGTAATTTTGAGCACTCTGAAAATGTTTATGCCAGGCATGGTGGTGCATATCTTTAATCCCAGCACTCCAGAGGCTGAGGCAGGAAGATTGCTGCGAATTCAAGGCCAACCTGGGCTACAGAATGAGTTCGAGGCCAGCCTGAATTACTTAGCTAGACCCTGTTTAAAAAAAAAAAAAAAGTTGCTAAGCCCTTAAAATGTGCATAAGTGTTTGCATTTCTTCTGTAATCCCCTTCCCTTTTACTTGCCCATTTTTTCCTGAATTGTCTTTTTCTTGTCGAATTACTGAAGCTTTTCATAGATTAGTACCATTTAACAGGTTTCTTGTTAAATACATTGTCATCTTTTCCCTGTTTGCATTTGGCTTTAATTTTGTTTATGGTTTCTGGAGTCCTACAGTATGTATTCAGACTTCGTGCATTTAAATGTCGTTCTCTAACTCCGTGGCCTCTGGGTTTTGCACCAGACTTGGACAGTTCTGGGAGTGCCTCGCTGTGACCGCTAAATGTTGCCTGAGATGAATCTGTTAGTTCTTTTAAATTATTTTTTCCTCTGAAAAGCTGCTAAGATATTAATACATTGGCTCATGGCACGAGAAACCACCTCCTTCCCCACCTTGGGAGCATGGGCATCTCTGCCCTAGTCCTCCAGGCCCAGGAGGTCGCCACGGCCCCACCCACCGTCCCAGCAGGGCCCGGGCTGTTGGGCTGCCTGTCCCAGCTGGCAACTTACCACCTCGTTTGCTTCAGACCCTTCAGCCCAGACCCGAGTCTGGCTGAGACCGACTAGGCTGCTTCTGTACCCTCCCCACCTGGACGTGAGCCGTTTGTTAAGGGTGGAGGGTGGACTCCTGAGGAGGTTTGTCCCTAACATATCCCTGCCTCCTTCCTGGAAGGTCTGGGGTGCCACAGTGGTTCTGCCAAGAGGCCCCGAGGCCAGTGCTGTGGTTGCTCAGTAATCTCCTTGCTCCAGCGGTGTAGGTGGCGTCCGAAGCTGCAGGGCCCTGCGTGCAGGAATGTGGTCAGGACTGAGTCTGGGGCAGTTATCTGGGCCTGGTTTGGACCCTAATATGGGTTGGCTTCAAGACTACAGATTTAGGGAGCTCAATTTGGAATGGAGAAGAGTTGCACATGGCCCACCCAGGGCTGGTGTGAGGAGCCCTGGGGTCCTCTTGCTCAACACTCCCCAGGCATGACCTTGGGCTGTGGCTTCTTGCTCCCAGTGACCTCTATGGAAGTCAGCAGGACCATGCTAGGTCCAGCAGCAGCTCCCTGACTTTGCCAGGTTTCAGCCGGGACATTTGCAGGCCTCTCTGCCACAAACCCTCTGTGTGGGCTTGGTCTGTCCATGTCCCCACCCTTCAGACATGCCCGCCGTGCATATGGACTGGTAAAAGGCTGCGGCCTGCTACCTACCCTTCCCACTGTGCTGCCTGGAGCTGATGGCGAGAGACAGCTGGAGCAGGTGATGCTTCTCTCTAGCCTCCACCATGAGCCAGTGTGAAGCCCATCTCGTCACTGCTCCAAAGTCTCCCTTTCTCTGGGACTACCTGGCTTTCTCAGAGCACTGAAGTGACACAGGGACCTGCCCTTGACCCCTGCCCTCTAGGGGCCCAGCTCCTCCTCACTTTGCCCTCCCCCACCAGCCGAGCATGGATCCCCTGCTCAGGGCACATGTGGACGGGGGTCCTCCAGGCCAGGAAGGGGCTGGCTGGGGAGGAGAGGAGAGGCAGGTATTTGGGGTGCAGGGTCCCTGATTTCATCCCAGTCACAGACACACAAACCCGAGGCAGTGCTCAGCCTTCTATTGGAGACCCCACCTCCCTGGGGGCAAACATCCCTCTTCACACAGCCTCCTAACCTCACGCCTGGGTGTGCTGTGGGAGCTGACAGGGCATGGAGGGGTCTGCTGCCCTGGCGCTGAGCAGGGATGCAGTGAGCACAGTGTCAGTGTGGGGAAGCGCGTGGAGTGGTGTGTGACACCAGGGCACAAGGCCCCTTACCCCTGGGGCCGGTGTCAGCCCAGGGGTGGGCAGGCCATAGCCAAGGCCTGGGCTCTCTCGAGGGACCTTCTGTGTCTCCTGGTCCTCTCCCCAGGCATTGGTCCCTTGGTACAGGGCTTGGAGGCGCCCCTAGGTGTGGGGGCCATGGTGGAGCACCTGCCTCAGCCGCCTGTGTGCCCCTTGCCTGGCCCTGTGCTTCCTGTGTTCTGTTTCTACCTGGGGAGCTGGGACCCTGACCCCGCAGGGGGATGCCAGGTCTTGTTGGCATGGGGCTGGTGCACATGAGTGTGTGGGGAGGGGTGACTGGGTGGGGCCAGCCATCAGTAGGGCTCTGGAGGCCTAGTCGTCTTTATCTTTGGCGCCATGTTTGAGGATGCGGGTGAACTCCACGTAGTTGAAGTTGCCTTTTTTGTCGATGGGTGCCTCACGGTACATCTCGTCTACTTCCTCATCTGTGAAGCGGTCACCCATGGTGGTGAGTAGCTCCCGTAGGTGGTCCTCATGGATAAAGCCTGGGGGTGGAACAGGGTCCGTGAGAACAGGGACTCAGGCTGGGACATACTGAGCACCCTCACCCCCCAGGTCCTGCAATTCCTTGCAGATCACATGGCTGGAGAGGGGGCCAGGAAGCCCCCTTCCTGAGCTGCGGTCAGCTCGAGGACAAAGGACATGGGTGGGAAGGCTCAGGAGGGGTCACCAGGCCCTCAGAGAGGAGTTCTGAGGGGGGGCTGCCTACAGGCTGTTTCTCTGGGCCTGTGGGTTGTGGGTGCAGAGGAGCTAGGTGGTTTTGCCTCCAGCTGGCTGATCTCCATTCTTCCTAACCGTGTGACCTTGGGCAAGTACTTAACCTCTCTGGGCTTACTTGATCTGGAAAATGGGGGTGAAAACAGGCCACTGTGGTGGGGGGCTGTTTGTGGTAGTCAGGAGAATGTCATGAGCGTGTTGGGCCTGAGCCTCAGAGAACAGTTAGTCTCTCTTTGTTATTCTGCCTGTCCCTGGGAAAAAACTCATGCTGAGATAGGAGGATGATCTGAGGATGGGGCTGGTTCTGAACCTTGTTGGAAATAAAGCTGTGAAATGGTTTCATTTCCAGAAAGACCTAAGCAGAGGGAGAGTGTGCTGGGCTGGCAGGTGAGCAGAGGAAGCAGGGGGCCTTGGAGGATGTGAGCCATTTCACTCTACTGTTTTGGGAGAGAACAGGAAGCTGCTTGGTTTTCAGAGTTGGCAGCAGAACCAGGAGCTGGTGACATGGGTTCTGGCATGTGGACAGGGCACTGAAGACCTGGGATACTGGGCCCACTCCGTGTGCCAGTGGGGTGCCCGCCCCTGCCTGTGCCCGGGTCCCGCCAACCTGAGGCCTCCTCATCAAAGCAGGCGAAGGCGTTGCGGATCACGTCCTCAGGGTCCGTGCCGTTCAGCTTCTCGCCAAACATGGTGAGGAACATGGTGAAGTTGATGGGCCCCGGGGCCTCGCTCATCATGCCCTCCAGGTACTCGTCCGTGGGGTTTTTCCCTGTGGTAGCACATAGGGCATCGGTTGCTGCTGTCCCTGGCCTGGGTGAGCCCGACCCCCTGGTGAGTTTTGGGAACCCCGAACAGTGGCTCCTGCGCTCCCAGCCCGGTCCTGGCTGCTCGAGGCACAGAGTGGGTGTTGCCCTGGGTGTTGCTGCATTTCACTGTGAGGGCAACATTCTTACCCTCTGAAGATAACGTTCTTCTTCTTCTTTTTTTTTTTTTTTTTTAAAGGTTTTTTTGAAGTGGGGTCTCACTTAATTCAGGCTGGCCTTAAACTCACTATGTAGCCCAGGCTGACCTCAAACTCTCAGTGATCCTCCTGCCTCAGCCTCCTGAGTGCTGGGATTACAGGTGTGCACTACCACGCCTGGCTGTGAAGTTAGCATTCTTACCCCACTTTACAGCTATGCAACCAAGGCACAGAGAGGTGAGGCAGCTTGTCCAACATCACACAGCAATTAAGCAGCAGAGCTGGCACTTGAACCCAGGCAGCCTGACTCCAAATTCCAGACAGTTTCCAAAGTGGTTAATCAGTGAGCTCTGGTGGCAATACAGGCCTAGATTTGCATCCCAGCTCTGTACCTGTTTCCTGTGTCTTATAGGAGGATCATGAAGATGAACAAGACTGCAAAATGTTTCTAACAACCCCTGGCACAGCCCTTGGATGCTGGGATCAACTGCTGCTTCCTATCCCAGCTCTGCCCCTTAGGAGCTGTGTGACCTTGGACAGATAATACTGAACCCCTGAGCCTCAGTTTCCCTATTTGTCCAGTGGGAGTGGTAATCCCACCCACTCTACCCAAGATGACTGCTTTCAGAATTAAGATAATACCTGTGGAGCTTATTTTTGTTATTTATTTGCTGCTCTTGGTGGTTCTTTAATCCGAGAATGGCATTCTTAACTGGAAGGCTGTGACTGATGTGCAGGCCCAGTGACATGGGCTACACGTGCACATCATTCTGGGTACACATCTGGGGCTGTTACCAGGTCTCAGGGGTGTGAGGCCCTGGGTGCAAGGTGCTGCCTTGCAGATGGGTAGGGGCCTTCACATCACTGTGTCCCCATGGCATAGCCAAGGAAGCTGAGGCCCCGAGGGGCTGGGACCCCATAAGGACGGGGTAGAGGGCAGTTAGGACCAGCCGTTCTCCTGGCCTTAGTCCTCCCTTCTGTGGAGCTGGAGGCCCCCAAAGGAGAGCCCTGCTGTGTGGCCACTTCCTGCTGGCCAAGCTCCTGGGAGAGGGAGGCCTCGATGGGCCTGGGCTGAGCCAGGAGAGGGTCAGTACCCGGTGTGGGCATTGTCAGACGTCCTGCTCAGGGTGGCCTGGAGGCACCTGTTACCCAGGGAGGAAAGTGGGTGGGGGGCTGAGCCCAGGCTGTCCGGCCCAGTGCCAGTGGCTCAGCCATCACATGGCTGCCCCTCCGATGCTGGCTCTCTTCCCACCAGGGTCTGGTCCAGATGAAGGCTGTGCCACGAACTAGGACCAAGGGTGGCTATAGCCAGCAAGGGGAGGGACGTCCTGGGCACAGTCTCTGGAGGTCTTACCGCTGGGCCTCAGTTTGCCCATCTGAACTGTGGTAAACTGGACTTGATTCCCGAACCCTTTCAGTTCTAAGAACCTGGGGACGTCCCTCGGGTCAAAGGTGAGGTGCCCTGGATGCCCTTCCAGGCCTCAGTTTTCCCAACTCTACAATGCAAAGGCTACAGTTGAAACTTTGATTTAGCTGCTGATCCCTTTCTCTAAGTGACATGCCACTGCTGGCATGGATGAAGCAAGGGCAGCTGCTCCCCAGGGCATGGCCCACACGCCTCACTGCACGGGCGTTGCTCTGCCACCCCCCAGGGATGAGCCCTGCTCACCCAGCGAGGCCAGCATGTCGTGCAGATCCTCCTTGTCAATGAAGCCATCGCGGTTCTGGTCAATCATGTTGAAGGCCTCCTTAAACTCCTGGATCTGGGACTGGTCAAACATCGCAAAGACATTGGATGTAGCGCGCTGTGGCCGCTTCTTGGTGGTCTTGGCTTTGGCCCGCTTGCTGGACATCTTGGCTTCAGGTGGGTGGGGTTTCCCTGCAGCAAGGGGTGTGGGGTGTGACTCTGGGCCAGGGAATCTTCCTGCCACCCCCAGATGGCTTTCACTCTAGGCCTGGCATTCAGGGCTTCCCACGCCATGGGCCTCCTGCCACTCAGTTCTTCCCAGAAGCAGACAGGCAGGCCTGGGCTCAGGGATCATCAACAGCTTCCTCTACCTCTTCCAGCTGGGGTATCCTTGTGTGGAAATGGGGACAAGAGGAGTGCCCAGCAGCAGCGATTGACACTTAGTTCCCAAAGAGCACCTGGGAGGGTGCCAAGGAGGGAATAAGCTATTTTTGCAGTGACTGGGTAAAACACTTAGGATTGGACTAGGCACCAAATGTTAACGTGCTTTATCGCTTTATATCTTTAATCCCTAATAGCATAAATCACTGCCCATCTCCCTCTCTCTCCAAGTGACAAGTGGGGCCATATGGAGGAGGCAGGAGGGCTCTGCCTGGGCTGCCTTCCAGGCTCCCGGGACTCCAGAGGAGGGAGGTTAGCAGCCTGCATTCTTGACATTCCTCCTCCCCTGGCCTCTCCATCCCTCTGCACCCTCCTCAGCCCACTCCCCAGCCTTCAGGCTGCGAACCCAAGGTCCCTGTCACCTCTGCTCACCCAGCCTTAAGCTTCCAGCCAGTCCCTCGTTCCATTTGGACACAGACCTGCACTTGTCAGTTGGAGCCCCTCAAAAGTCCCCACAAGTCTGGTCCCCTTGGCCTGGCATCCAAGACCCTGTCCAACCCCTCCTTCCTGTGTCCCTGTGACCTGTCTCCTGCCATGCTGACCTCTGCTGTCCCGGGCCAGCTTCCTGCAGGCGCTTCCCTGTTTGGCCAGGCCCCGCCCCTGCTGTGCTCCCCAACTTTGTTTCCTTCCTGCACTGACACCAGGCGCAGCCCACAGGGGGCTCTAGAGGCTTGTTACAGACTGTGAGGTCAGCTGCCTCCACTGTAGAGATGGGGAAACTGAGGCCAGATGAGGGACTCTTTCCCTGTAGCCTTGCAGAGCTCATGAGGCCTAAGTGCCAGAAGACCTGGTGCCCTGCGTTCTCTCTGCTGGCCAAAGCCCCAGGATGGCTGTCACCTTTTTATCTCTGCCGAGTCCTTGGTCCAAAGTCTTCAGGAAACCTCTCCTCTGCCTGTGCTGCCTGCTTTTCACTCCCAGCTGTGTGGCTGAGAGGCCTCCATCCCATCACCCTGTTCAGGTCATTCATGGACCTCAGCTTTGATTTTTTTTTTTTCTTTTTTTGAGATGGGGGTCTTACTGTGTTGCCCAGGCTGATCTCATACTCATTTGGGTTCACGGGATCCTCCTGCCTCAGCCCTCCAAGTAGCTGGTGTGTCCAGCTGGATCTTGGTCTTCAGGATTTTAAACCCTGGCAGGGTGTGGTGGCACACGCCTGTAATTCCAACACCCAGGAGGCTGAGACAGGAGGATTGCTTCTAGTTCAAAGCCAGCCTGGTCTTACATAGTAAGTTCAAGGCCAGCCTGAACTACATAGTGTGAACCTGGCTCAAAAAACAAAAAAAAAAAGATGGTGTTGGGGATTTAGCTTGCTTAGCTAAAGTGGTAAAGCACTTGCAAAGGCCTTGAGTTTGATCCCCAGCACCCAAAAAACAACAAAAATAAAAAGATTTTAAACCCTGAACTGGGGTTTGGCCAGCTCCAGCAAGTCCCCAGGGCCACAGCTATCTGTATAGTCTTTGAGACTCTGGCTACCTATGACCCACCCAGTCTACACACCAGCCTCTTGGTGTGTTTGTTGCCTGGTTCCAGGTGTGTAGACAGAAACCCTTCTCACCCAGGGCCAAGATGGGAGTGAGGAGGACTGAGGCCAGGGGTGCTATTGTCTGCAGAGGCTGGCCTCTCTTCTGTGGCTTGGAGGTGCCAATCCTTCCCAAGCTGGCTGGTGGTTGGGGGCTTGGACTCATGGCATCCACAGAAGGATGCCCTTGGAGAAGCCCACTATGCCCCCTGAGAACAGATGGTGGAAAGAATTAGGTTCATGAACTGAGGTCCCACTGTACTTAAGAGGCTGGTGGGGCAACTGTGGCGAGGGGCCAAGGACTCTGTGTGACAGGCAGTTTCTGGAATTGGGCGCTTAGCCCTGGAGCCATCAGTTGCCCCTCCCAGGGTCCTAGAAACCATAGATCAGAGTGCTGGTACTTGGCCTGGCCGTGACTCCATGTCGTCTTTTCGCACTGGTGTCTGAAATCGCATCCTAAAAGCAAAGACCCACCCATCCCCCGGCTGGGCAGTGCCCGATACTGTGCTCTTAGCATCCGAGGCTGTTATCCAAGTTCCCTAAGAGCAGCTGGCGGGCTGGCTGGAGCAAGGACCCAGATCTCCCAGGAGTCCTTGTCGCCCCCTCCGAGTGAGTCTGGCAGGGCCCTTGGCAGGACTGACTCCCCACCAGCTGGGCGCGTGGCCCACACGGGAAGCCCTCGGCCACAGGCACAGGGCGCTTGCGTGTGTTGGGGAGAGTCCCCTGATCACCATCCCTTTCTCCTGCCCGGGGCTGTGTCCCTATCTGCGACATACACGGGTCTACCGGGTCAGGGAGCACCGGTTTGGCGCGTCTAGTTCCTCAGCCGAGGGACAGTCTGGACAGGCTCCTTCCCTCGCCGAAGGGCCGCTCTCGCTGCTGCCCAGCCTGGGTCGTACCCGGCACAAACTCCCGGCTTCTGCCCGTCTCTAGCGGACCCGTGACGGCCCCCTCCAGCCCCGGGATGGGCGGGTCTGGCCAGCCAGTGAGACTACCTAGACACCGGCTGGCGCTGGCGCGGCGCGGGCTCTCACCTGGTGCGAAGAAGGCACTTGCGGTGCGCAGCGCTGGCGGCTGTGGGCGCGTCTGGCTGGGGCTCCGGCTCTGGGCTCGGGGCGGGGCGGGCGGAGGCGGCCGGGCCTTACAAGGCAGAAGAATGCGTGTGGGGCGGGCCGCGGGCGGGGGGTGGGAGGGTGGGGTGGGACCGCAGCGGCCCAGCCTTATTTGGCCTTGATTTGCGGGCTGAAGTTGGGGCGCTCCTGGGCAGCGAGGAGGCCGCACCTCGAGGCTCAGTTCGCAGCCCCCGCGCGCCTGTGCCCAAGACCCGGCTGCCGCCTGTGTGCCCCTTTCCCGGGGGAAGGAGACCAGGCGTCTTCGGCCAGGGGCCTATACCCAGCTACAGTCCTTGTCATGGGTCGAGGCCACCTGCTGCTTGCCCGAGGCTGGGCCCTGGCATCCGCCGACACCCTCGCCGTCAGCCCGGGAAGGGCTTGTGTTTATGGAGGGCGATGTAGTGACTGCTGGCAGCGGGGAGGACTGAGTGGGAGGCGCGATCGCTTGTCCGGTGGCCCGGTGACTTCCCGAGAAGTGACATCCGAGCAGGGGGCGCGGCAGGGAAGGGCTGGGAAGCTTCAGGGACCCATGGGGGCTCCTGGGCCGCTGAGCAGAGGGGGAAGGTGAAGGGCCTGGCTGGGGCCACTCCGTCCCCCGGAGGCCTGAGGGGCGGGGCCCTGGGAATATTTCGGTGATGCAGTCAGTGGGATTTGCCGTGATCGATGATCAGTGATCCGAGCGGGTGTAAGATGAAGGAGCAAGGTTGACTCCAAGGTTTTTAGTCTGAACATCTAGAGAGAGAGAGTTGTGGCTTTCTAAAATGGGAGTGCAGCCGGTGCGGGGGAGCAGTTTCTGGGAGAGATCAAAAGTTTTGTTTTGGGCATATTAGTTTAAAAACTTTATTTGGTTGGGGATTTAGCTCAGTGGTTGGAGCGCTTGCCTTGCAAGCAGAAGGCCCTGAGTTTGAGCCCCAGCACCAAAAAACAAAACAAAAAAATAAATTTTATTTTCAAATAATTTCAAACTTAACAATAGTTACAAGAATTGTACCAAGAACTGCTGTGTACCTTCATCTAGATTCTCCAGTTAACATTTGACTTTATTACATTCATTTCAGGCTTCATATTGAAGTGGGAGTTCGAGCGATCCTAAGGACGCCCGGCACTCTCTTCTCTTGGGTTCGAGAAGAGACGCCGCACACTGACTATAAGCCAATTAGAGTCCGTTTATTAGCTAGCAGCAGAGAGTTCGCTGGTGCGTCAATACCTCTCGACATTGGTCTGTAAGGAGAGAGTGTCTTTTATAGGGAAGGGGGCATAGTTACATCTCATAAAAGAATCCTTTTGATAGTTACAAAAAGTCAGGAGTTTGTGTTAGTTACAAATAAGTTTTTTTTAACCCTGTATTATCTGACTCATGTCTGGCCAGGAGCCCTCTCGGGCAGTCACTAGTTAATAACTTATGAGCTTATTGTAAACCAGGTGGTGTAAGGAAGGGGGGTCCGGAGAATATAGAGTGCAGGGAGGAGGATTCCCAGGATAGATAAGGACTAGAGAATTCTTTACCAATCAACAGAGGTCTGGGGCCTTTTGAAGTTCCGGGCTAACTCAAAAATGGAGCAGGAGTTTAAGATGACAACAATTCAGCCATTTCAAAATACTGTATGTATTTATTTATCTCTATCTCCAACTGTTTAAGAGTAAACTACAGCCAGGCATGGTGGTGCACACCTGTAATCCCAGGACCTGGGAGGCTGAAGCAGAAGGATCACTGCAAGTTCGAGCCAGCCCAGGTTGTGTAGTTCAAAGCTGGTCTGAACTACAGGATGAGTCCCTGTCTCAAAACAAAACATCCAAAAAACTGTATACATCATGTCCTCTTATCCCAACTCTCTTTATATCCTTTACAGAAATTTGTTCTGACCCAAGATCCAATCCAAGATCATCTGTTGTAATGTTTCTTTAGTCTGTCTGGGTTTTTGTATTTCTGATAAGACATACGTAGTATAAAACTTGTCATTTTAGCCTTTCCCCCCATTTTATTTTATTTTGCAGGACTGGGAATTGAACTCAGAGGCTGCACAGTGAGTTACATCCCGACCCCTTTTTATTTTAAGACAGGGTCTGGATAAGTTGGTAAGTTGCCCAGACTGGGCTCAAACTTGCAATCTTCCTGCCTTAGCCTCCCAGAGTGTTGGGGTTATTGATGTGCGCCAGCCACCATGGCCAGCTTTTGCCCATTTTATATTATTATTTTGGGTTTTTGAGAGAGGGTCTCGCCTTGTAGTTCAGGCTGGTTTTGAATTCACTATGTAGCCCAGGCTGGGCTTGAACTTGTAGTGATCCTCCTGCCTCAGCCTCCTGAATGCTGGGATCATGGGCATGTGCCACCATGCCTGGAGCTTTTTGCCCATTTTTTTCCCCCATTTTTAAAAGCAGTGTTTTTTGTTGTGGTTGTTGAGTTGTAAAGTTTTTTGTGTATTTTGTATATTAATCCCTTATCAAATATATGATTTGCAAATATTTTTCCCATTTCATGGGTGTCTTTTTTTAAAGAAAAAACTTCAAGTGATAGAATTTACATGCCATAGTATTCATCTTTGAAGTGTACAATTCTATAGTCTTAGCATATTTACACAGTTAAACAATCATAACTAGAATTCCAGAACACTTGTCTGGCCCCCCAGAAGAAACTGTGCACATTCCTGTTCTCCCCTCCTCCCAGCCCCTGGCACCTGCTGGCTACTTTCACTCCCGCTCTTCTGTTGTGCACAGTGCTGCTGTGAGTATTTGCACACAAGTTCACATGTGTATGTTGTTTTTACTTTCTCAGGAATATACCTAGGAGTGGAATTGCTGGGTGTCTTAGCTTTTTGTTACTGTAATAAGTAATTTATAATCAATTTATAAAAAAAGGTTTATTTCGGCTTACAGTTGTAGAGGATGACAGGCGTATTGGGCAACCTATAATTCTAGCTACTCAGGAGGCTGAGGCAGGAGGATCAAATATTCAAGGTAGCCTGAGCAATTTAGGGACAGGGAATGTCGCTCAGCACTAGAACACTTGCCACACATGTGAGGCCTTGAGTTAAATCCCCAGGACTGGGGAGGAGGGTCCAGGCCGCCATCAGTTGGCTCCATGTCTTGGAGCGTCACATTGAGGCGTCACATCATTGCAGGAGTATGCGCAGAACAAACCCACTTCAGGAGCCGAGGAGCAAGGAGGGGACCTGGGTCCCAGGACCCGGCCAGGTCACACCCCCAACGACCTAAGGGCCCCCAGTAGGCATTAGGTGCTGTCTCTTACGCCTACTGCGCCTGCAGTAATGCCCCGAGGACCAAGCCTTGAACCTCTGGGCCTTTGCTGGGTTAGCCACGTCTGAACTACAGCACTAAGTGTAACCTTCTAGGACCTTCAGACTGTGCCGCGGTTCCCACCAGCAATGCTTGAGGGTTCCAGTTTTCTCTTCTCTGCCACCGGTGCCTGTTGTCTGTTTTGCTTCTGGCCATCTAATTATGTGTTGAAATGGTATCTTTTTTTTTTTAGTGTCTCACAGCGTTGTCCAGGCTGACCTTGAACTTGCAGTCCTGCCACCTCTTCCTCAAATCTAGGTCTACAGGTGCGCTCACGGGGCTGTGAATAGCGATGTTGAAGGTCCTCAGACATTTGCATATCTTGCTCAGAGAAATATTTATTAGAGTCTTCACCCGTTTAAAAATTTGTTTTTGTTGTGAGATTGTATATTTTGGATAATCCCTTATCAGCTATGTATGTGATTTACAAGTATTTTGTTCTATTCTGTAGTTATCTTTTCACTTTCTTGATCGTGTTCTTGAAATCACAAATATGATGAAGTTTTGTTTTTTTCTTCGACTGTTTTTGGTGACATATATAAGAAACTATTGCCTAATCTAAGGTCATGAAAGATATTCTTTTCTGAGAGGTCTATAGTTTGAGTTCTTTAAAGTTAGGTTTTCAGTCCACTTCGAGTTAATTTGTGTGTTGAGAGGTGAGGTGCTAGTTTTCTTCATTTGCATTTGGCTCCAGTTGTCCCAGCGTGATTTGTCGAGATTAAATCAGTTGTCCCTAAATACGTGTTCATTTTTGGACTCTCAGTTCTATTTCACTGATAGGTATGTCTGCCCTTTTGCCATTACCATACAATCTTTTGTTTTGTTTTATTTTTTTGGTGCTGGGGATTGAACTCAGGGCCTTGCGCTTGTGAGGCAAGAGCTCTGACCACTGAGCTAAATCCCCAGCCCTACAATCTTGATTACTTTTGTAGTAAGTTTTGAAATTGTGTATAATCCAACTTTGTTCTTTTTCAAGATCAGTTCAGGGTACCTTGCATTCCTTATGAATTTAGGATCAGCTTGTCAATTTCTGCAGAAAAAGGAGCTGGGGTGGTTTTATTCACTTATTTATTTATTTAAGCACTGGGGATTGAACCCAGAGGTTTTGCACTGTTTCTAGCCCCTCCCCTTTTTCGGTTTGTTTTTATTTTTGGTTTTTTGAGATAGGGTCTCACTTTGTAGTGCGAGCTGGCTTTTAACTCCCTAACTCCCTATGTAGCTCAGACTGGTTTCAAACTCCCAGTGAGCCTCCTGCCTCAGCCTCCTGGCTTCTGGGATTATTACAGGCATGTGCTACCGGGCGTGGCTCCCAGCCCTTTTTAGATTTTTTGTTTGAGACAAGTTCTTCCTAAGTCACTAAATTACTCAGGCTGAGCTCAAACTTTTAGTCTTCCTGCCTCAGCCTCCTAGAGTGTGTCACCATACCCAGTAGGAGCTGGGATTTTAATAAGGATTGTGTTGGATCTGTATGTAGGTTTATTTGGGGACATACTGCCACAGGATGCCTTTGTATTGTATCTTTTATTTTTTAATTATATCCTTTAAGATTTCAAAAATTTTTTTTTGTAGTTTTCAGTGCACAAAATCTTTATTTATTTTTTTTTTTTTGTGCTGGGGATCGAACAAAATCTTATTAAATTTATTCCTCAGTATTTTATTCATTTGGGTACTACTGTACCTGAAGTTGTTTTCTCAATTTCATCTCTGGAGTGTTCAGTGGTAGTTGAACTTTTACTCATGGTATTTCTTACACCAAATATGAGGATTTTCTCCTCACACCAACCAATTCTTCAACTCTTTGAACACCAACTGGTTATCCTACTGTTCAGTTCTTTTTTTTTAAATTTTTTTAATAAAAAAAATTTTTTTGTGTTCAGTTTTTTTCTGACACTGGAGTTCACGTAAGACACTACAGGTTTAGGGCCTTAGTCTCACAAGACTGTTCTTACTTCACATGCCAGTCACAAGTATTAGGTCCTCAGGTTACCTGTGCTTCCGTCCAAATTGGCTATAAATCTGGCATTCCCACAACCCTGCCCAGCTTGCTAGGATAGCTCAGGTTAACAGATATGGTAACTACTATTACAAATATAAAGGATACAACTCGGGACAGCCAACTGCAGGTGCCCGGGGCAGCTACTAGGGTGATGGTGCATGGAGTTACCAGGCCCTCCCCAGGCTGCCGCACTCTTCAGTGGCTCAGTCTGGAAGCTCCTCACGTCCTGTTATGTAGGGGTTTTTATGGAGGCTTCATTATACAGGTGTTGTTGATTAAATCACTGGTCTTCGATTAGTTTAATTTCCAACCCCTCTTACCTCCCAGAGGTTGGAGGAGTGGAGCCTTTCTGGTGCCGAGCTCCTGTCCAGAAGATTATAGGACTCAGCCTCTATTGTCTCAGGAGCCTACACAGGACACTCGGCACCCTGGGGATTCTAAGAGCTTTAGAAGTTAGATGCAAGGAACCAGGGACATCACAGTAGGGTATAGAAATACATTTGATTTTTTTTTTTTTTACATTTGATTTTTATGTATCAATATCCTATCCAGCGAACTTTACTAAAGCCAGTTATTATTTTAATAGTTCATTTTTTCTTTTTTTTTAAGTAGTTCTTTTGTAGACAACCTTAGGATTTTCTGTCTGAAAAATCATGTTATCTACTAATAGATACAGTTTTATTTCTTAATTTCCAGTCTGGATGCCTTTATTTATATTAGTTTTTATTTATTTATTTATTTTTTGGTGCCAAGGATTGAACTCAGGCCCTTGTGCTTGCTAGGCAAGTGCTCTGCCGCTTGAACTAAATCCCCAACCCCTAATTTTAATTTTAGAAATCATTTTCTTGCCTTAATTGCCCTGGCTGGAGCCTCCAGTGTTGAATATAAGCAGTGAGGGAGGATGTCCTTGTCTTATTCCTGATTTTAAGGGAAACTGTCTTTTCCAGTAAATATGGTGTTAACTATGGATTTTCTGCTTGAGGTTAATACCTTTGTAATGGCTTTATAGCTTGAACAAATCGTTCTAGTTTGTTTTTGGTTTTTGTTGGAGACACATTTGTCGTTCCCATTACTGGTGATAATTTTGATCACCTAGTTAAATAGTGTCTGGCAGGATTATCTATCATAAAATTAGTAAGTACTTTTCCCCTTTGTAATTAATTTATTCATTAGTAATTTGTAGGATGCTACTTTGAGACTAAATATTCTATTCCACATCCAGTTTTCACCCATTACTCTTTTTTGCTTTTGTAAAGTTGTGGGTGGAACCAGGGCCTCATATGCACTAGGCAAGTGCTCTACCACTGAGCTGCATCTCCTACCCTTACCTGTTACTTTTAACATCTACTGATGATTCAATTACTACATTTCTGCTACTTTATTAGTTGGTGGGTGTGTTAATTTTCAAATTGATTTTTTTTTTTTTTTTTTTTTTTTTTTTTGGTGCCGAGGACCTTGTGCTTGCCAGGCAAGCACTGTAACCACTGAGCGAAACAGCTTGTTAGCCATCGAAGTGTAGATGTTGAATGAGAAGCGTGGAGTTCAGGAAGAGATACAGGTTGTTAGCTTAGATGTCACTGCAGTTGAGGTCCCTTAATGGTCTGTGTCCCCTCTTGGCCACAGGGGCTTCACTAGGCCTTGTCTCTGCCTACGTATTTTGGAGACAAACCCTAGTGCCATTGGCGCCAGAGGCTGGGACTGAAGGTTCTCGTTTCATGGTGGGGGGTGGTGTTGTGGCAGGAAATGTGCCTGATGCGTTTAAGGCTGGCTCTGGCAGTCAGAGACCTTGCAGGGTGGGCCCTCCCTGAGCAGCACAACCTCAGGTTTCTGCCTCTGCCTCCCCATGTTCTGTAATGCCCCAACCTGGAGTACTCCTTCCCATCTCAGAAAGCCCAGCGCAAATGTTGCCTTCCTTGCAGAATACCTGCCCCACCTTCCCAAGGTCATTGATTTAGGAAAGGGTTCTTGAGGCTCCACCCTGGACTAGGCACTGAGACACAATGAAAAATGATCCCTGTCTTCGGGAGCCTCCATCCCCTAGGTGGAGACAGATCCTAGCATATAACAACACGGGTAGAGATACCGGCACAGCAGCGAGAGCAACAAAGTGCCTGCAGGGGGCGCCTGACTCCAACCTGGCCCAAGCGGATGGTCGGCTCCCTGAGGACCTGCATCCAACCTAGCAGTGGAGGGATGAGCAGGTGCCAAGTGCTGAGGTTGGAGAGCCGCAGCACCTGCGATAGGCTTGTGGCGGCTAGGGGGTGGCCTGCAGGGCTACTGTCATCAGAGGTGCACCGGAGGTGACACTGGCCTCAAGGCCAAGGGGAAGAGGCTGGCTCTTCTCCTGTAGGTGGTAGGCAGTCTGTGAAGGCTTCCATGCGGAGTGATGTACCCCTCTTGGCACTGAAAAGTCCCCTTTGGCTGCCAGCCACATGGCAGGGGCCAGACTGTCAGTTGGTTTTGCAGCTTGGCCACAGATTGAGATGGGCAGGAGACACATCTTCAGGTTTCTGTCATGAGCTTTGTTCCACTGCTGCTGGAACAGACCATCTCAGTTGGTCTGTCCTGGATGGCATTTAGCCCCGCAGGCTTCACGTGGCCCTCGGCCCTTGGCCCTGGCTTTGTTTTGCTGCTCTGTGCTTAAGGCCCCTGGGTCCAGTGCCGTTCCTGGTAGCAACTGGGTTTCCTCTCCCTGCTCTCTAGGCTAAGTCATATGCTTGTCAAAATGGTTTACTCTGAATTTAGTCAAAACAGATAAATTCAAATTATACAGTAGTCCAAAAGATGCATGAATACTTAAAAAATATCACTATCATGAAAAATAATGATGTTTTCTATTCAGACATTTAGAGAAACATGGTAACTGAAAGCAGTGAGCAATCCTTAATAGGATCCTGCGTGGACAAGGGAAAGCATAAAGGCCACTGGTAACTTGGGGCCCCTAGAGTATGTCTGGGACTTTAAGTAGTATTAGTACTGGGCTGTGGGTGCTGTCCTGGGTAGAAGAGGTATAGGAACAGCCTAGAAAATCTCTTTGTTAAATTCGAGGGTTGTCAGCTAAGAAATGTCTTTGTTTTTCGGAGTTGCATGACGTAAATTTTGAAGGGAAAGGGGCAGGTAATGTCTGCCACTGTGCTCCACGTGCTGAGTCTAGAGGCCCAGATTCTGCGTGTCACCTCCCACCCCCTTCTCTGATACCAGGAGAGCCCCTCTTTTCCTGAGGTGTGATCTCACCTCAAGGTCCTTCCTGTGCCACAACAGACATCTTCCGGCTCTAAAGGGCTAAGGGTCCCACTCGGTCTTGATGCCCATCGGGGCTGGAGCTGGGCTGCTAGGTGGCTCAGTGCTGGGCATAGAAGTGTGGGCCCGGTCCAGCACAATTGCAACTGGAACCTCTTATCTTCAGTTCACCCACACGGGATCTCTGGGCAGGTTAGGTCTAGGGAGGCAGCAGCCCCAGGTGTTACTGAGAGCCACCCATGGTCACTGACACTCAGCCACCACTAACAAAGGTGTATTGGAGCCAGGGGTGGTGGCGCACACCTGTAATCCCAGCACTCAGGTTGAGACAGGATTGCTGTGAGTTCAAGGCCAGCCTGGATTACATAGACCCTATCTCAAAACAACAACAAAAAAATGGTACAGGTGTACTGGGTTCCAGGGACATGAGCAAGTGCTTTGAGTACAGGGTCTGGCCACACAGTTGGGAGGGCTCAAGGCGGCTTTGCCGGGAAGGGCTGTGCAGCGCGGGCAGACTGCCGGGAAAGTGGGACCTGTGTATCCCTGGACCTGAGGGCCCTGGTACCCCAGCTGGATCTAGGGAGGAGACAAGGTGTGCATGCGTCCAGAGCCTGGCCCAAGAACCTGCTGAAAGCTCTGTTCCGCCACCCAGGGCTGGCACCTGCTGCACCTTCTGCCTGCAGTTGTCCTTTCCCCAGCCCTTGAGCTGGTCGGTACCTGCTCATCCTTCTGGTTTGGACCAGAATGCTCCTGCCTAGGCCCAGCTCGGTGTGCTGCCCATTTCCTGCCACCGTATCCTGCCGCATTGTGTTTTCTGCTACCTGCCACACACTCAACTCTCTCCCTGACCACAGTGAGCTGGGCAGGCAGCCCGTGCATCAGTGCCCGGTGAATGTGTGTGGTGCATGCCTTTGTGGGGGGCGGGGTACAGCTGCTGGAGGACCCTGGGCTCCTATCCCAGATGACGTAGAGAGTCTAGGACTGGGAGTTGTCTGTCCATTCCTGGTTCCTGTTGCACCAACTATTCAGGAAGCACTTGTTGCTCACAGGAAGCTGGGAGAGTAAATATTACGCTCTTTCCAGCTGGAGACATGTGCTTCAGTTTCTTACCCAGGATTACGGAGCTTGGCACTTGATAGAGCTGGAATTGGGGTTTACACTTGTCAGCCATCTCCAAAGAGCTGTCTTTTGGGAAGGGTTCAGTTTCCTGGGAATGTCCACTGCCACCCTTCTTACCTGAGCCTGGCCCATCCCATGCAATAACACCATAAGCACATAGTACACATTACCTCATTTATTCTCACAACATGCCTGTGAGGTAGGGAGGGGCAGGGACTGTCCCCATTTTACAGAGGAGGAAGTTGAGGCACACAGAGGTCAAGTGACTTGCCCAAGGTCACAGACGGCGGCCAAGCTGAAATGGGGCCCCAGAGCAGGCCCTTGATTCACCCGTCACACGCACTAGACAAGATGATGTTGCCAATGCCCTCAAGTCATATACACAGTATAGAGCAGCCCTCGTGTACTGAGCTCTGCTGCACGCGGCCCCTGCCAGGCCCCTGACCTTGCCCTCCCTGCCCCGCCCTGCCCGGCCGGCCTGGGCCTTTGCAGCTCAGGGCTCAGGACACCCTGGGAGTGGGGGTGTAGGGTGGCGATGATTGGGGTAAAAGAAAAACTCAAGAGGCTGGGCTGATAGGAGGTAAGCCCCCCCCCAAAAAAGGGCTGCTTACACACAAGGTATATATTTTTACACACACTTATACACACACCTAGATATAGTACATGTAAAAATATATGCTATTCACATGCCCGCCTCCTGCCAGGTGCCTGAGAGCCGATGGCAGCAGCACTGGTGGGCATGGGTGAGCAGATGGGCGTTCGTTAAATATACACTCTAAGGTCTATGTGCATTATGTACACATACGTACAGACCGCCACCCGCCCTCGGGAACTGGACACGAGCGTGGCCAAGGACAGTCAACCCCCTGGAAGCCACTCCAAATCCTAAATCTGCTGAAGGAAGAAGGGGCTGGAAAGAAGAAAACGGGGGCTGGAGTCTGGTAACGTGGCTTCCCCTTATTTCCCCCAAGCCCAACACCTTTCCTCGTCTGCCGAGGGGCAGGCCCTGCCCAGGGCTGGCAGGTCGCAGTGGAGGGCAGCCCGTCTGTGCGCACGTGCAAGCGTGTGTGAGCACTTGGTGGGGGAGGAGGGATGCGTGTCCATCTCGCCGGTCTCTGGGCCCTCAGGCACAAAAAGGACTGAGAACCAGAAAGTCGCTGGCCTTGATGGTGACCCCTGTGTGAGCTCTGAAGGGAAAAGAAAAATGTAGAATGAAAAATCCAAGGTCAGAGCAGGATAGCTGGGAGGAGGAGGGACATGGCAGGTGCCCAAGGTTGCCCTTGGACTGTCGTCGTCTTGTAAACAAGCTAGTTTTAAGTTCTCATTAGATAGAACAAGTAAAAAGACTGCAGTCTGAGGCTGGGCCGGGGAGTTGCCGAAGTCCATCTATCTAGTCCACCACGGCCAGCAAGAGGGAAAAAAAGTTTTTTAGTTTTGTTGACGGTTTTTGTGTGAAGTCTTCATAATCTAAAGCTGGGAGGGACCCAAAAAAGCCAAATTGTGAGCCCTTGTATGCATCAATTTGAAAATTGGCTCAGGGTCTCTAGACAGAATAACCATACTAAAGGTTGATAAAATTTTGTTCCATCTGCATTAAGTGTTTTTTTTGTGTTTTTAATGATTTAAAATTGTTTCCTTCCTCCTCCATGGTCTCAGAGCCTGGTCTGGGCCTCAGGGACATAAATCTCGATGCTGTCTGCACTTTCTGTGGCCGAGTTCTGCCGCACTGAAGCTGCCCGCTTGGCTGCCAGGAGTCTCTTGCGGGCCTCCTGACGCTGCTTGTCCCCTGCATCTGAGGCCTTGTCACGGCTCACTGCCGGCTTGGATTTTGCTGGCTTCTTTGGGACCGGAGGGGGTGGTTTCTTCTCTTCCTTTAGTGAGACAGTGAGGAGGGAACAAAAATAAAATAAAGGTGCCACATTTGCTGTGGTGCTACCCCCACTATATGCTGGTGGCTGGAGCCGCCCACCCCAGCCTCCCGGCACAGGGCACAAGCAACACAGTTGGAATCAGGAAGCCACAAGAAGCGATGATAGTGGGAGTGGTGCAAGGTAGAGGAGCCAAAAGCAAGCTATTAGAATCCTAGAATGTTCTAGAAGGAGAGGACAGCGCACCTGTTCCCACCCCCACTCAGAGCAGTAGGGAACCTGGTGACCCTGCCAGAGATGGGACTTAAATTTAGGGCTTCTGACTCCCCAGTCACATTTCACATGCTGTCCTAGGGGATTAGAAGTTACAAGGGCCACAGTTTAACAGGATAGGGGTCACTGGGCCCAGACCCCAGCCCTGGCAGCAAGGTCCCAGGAGAAGGGACCACTGTGCTGCCTCCAAGGTTCCAAAAGCCATGTCTCCATGAGTGCTGTGGGCACGACTTTCCCAGGACCCCCTTTCCCAAACATGCAGGGCAGGATGGCATGCTTCAGGGGCAGCCTCAACTAAACAGAGCGAGCAGCATGCTGGACAAATGCCAAGCATGGATCCCGCGCAGTGATGGACGTGAGCCCAGCTCAAGACGACACACGGAGAAGGGAGCCAAGCAGCACTGACCGATGTGGGCAGCGTTATTGCCGACCAGGAATTTGTCCCTGGACTTCCCCTCCGCACTGCTCCATGCTCACCTTCCTCTTCTCGGGGGTCTCCACCAGCTGCCAGCTGTTGGCCTTGAGGTGGTAGAGTTCGTCGAACTTCATGCTGATGTCTTCGATGGACAGCTGTAGCAGGTCCCAGAACCCTGCCAGGTCCTGGGCTGTTGGACGTGGGTTGGCGTCCGGGTTCTATGGGGAAGACGGGGATCAGTGGGGCTGGAAAAGCAGGAGCCTGTCCTACCTCATGGTCCCCTGGCCCTGCCAGCACTGGGTGGGGGGCTTTCAAAGCCTACTCTTGCTGCCTGGTTCCCAATGTCCAGGTCAGTATCTGTGTGGGTGAATACAGCCAGCTCCTGCCTGGTGCCAGTCCCAGGAGAAGGGAACGGTCTCATCATGAGAATGGGCCCTGCACACAAACGCCATCCCCACTGCCACAGGGCTCATGGTGAGGCAGGCACTCCTCTCCTCATGTAGGCAGACCCCAGAGGTTCTCGGTTTATAGAGAAGAAACTCTTGGCCAGGGTTTCCCAGTAAGGCAGGGCGAAGCCAGACTCATTCCTAGGTAGGTGTATCATAGAATCCACATTGCTTCCCTCCCACTGTTCCTGTAAGTGGAACAGTGCCTATAGCCCCAGATGCCTATAGGTCCTGGAGTCAAATGCCTCCCACCGTCCCCACCCCTAGGGGTGCAGCCTCCTGGCTCACTGGAGAGACTCCCGCAGGAAATGCTGCCCAGGGCTTTGCTGGTCCAGCAGGCAGGTCCTCCAACAGGTGACCAAGTGGGAAAAGGAAATTCACCTGGATGCATGACACACTGTACATAAATTGTGCTAAGTGACTTTAAGTCTCACATGGCTGGTTTTGCAGGGGGTGGGAAGGGGTTGCTGGGGATCCAACTCAGGTCCTTACTGAGCTAAATCCCCAACCCTACACATGGCTGCTTTTACACTGGGTTCAGCAGCCTGGTTCAGGAGGGCTGTACCTGGGGGCCTTCTGGTACCACACGGAAGCAGCACCTTCCCTGCGACCAAGGCCTAGGGCCGAGGGCCTAGCTGGCACACAGCCCCATCCCTGGGGTCTGGTGGGCAGCCAGAGGCTGAAGCCGTGTGTGCAGGAAGCAGCATCGCACTCACCAAGTTCTGCTCACAGAGGCCCCGGAACTGCTGGAATTTCTGGGACATTAGTAGCTGGGCACTGCCCACAGCACTGAGGACCTTTCCTAAGACTGAAAGAGAAAGGAGGAAAAAGACAAAACTCAGCTGAACACAGGGCTGCTGGGGTGCACCACCAGCGGGCACAAGGTCATAGATATCAATCATGATTTATCATTTGGTGATGGCAGCTGCTCCTCACTATACACATTAATCCATTCTCATTATGAAAAATGGAAATAATACAGATAAAGTGGACTCTATTCCCTAGTCCTAAGGACATTCTCTGGCAATAAATTAGACAACAGCCTAAATGGAAAAAATTCCCAGAAAAACAAACTGCTACCATGCACTTAAGAAATAGAAAATCTGACTAGATCAGTATTTTTTCAAAATTGAAGCGAAGTTAAAAATCATCTCAGAAGTTAAAAGTCATCATGGGTGTGGTGGTGCATGCCTGTAATCTCAGTACTTGGGAGGCTGACGCAGGAGGATCTCCATGAGTTTAAGGCCAGCCTGAAGTGCACAGCGCGACCCTGTCTAGAAAAGTAACTTTTCTCAGTTGTCCTCTGCTTTGGGGTCAGTGTGTAAGTGAAGCCAGCCTGGTTCAATGCCAGCTCCAGAGCTGGGATCCCTGGCAGGAGGAACAGCCTCACTGGGTGAGGTTTTCACAAAACCTTCAGAATCAGATAATCCCTGCTTTACATATTCAGACTGTTCCAGAGATTAAATAGACATGGAAGATGATATGACTTATTTCAGGAACCCTGCAGGCAGACCAGTCTGCCAAGAACGGAGTACTTTTATTATTAACATAAATGTGAAATCAAAGTCTTCAATGAAACATAAGCAACAACTGAAGAATCCAGCTGAAGAATTTATGAAGTCCTTAGCCCAGGACTGTGAGGTTGATATTTTAACATGACTTCCAGTTTTAAAGTCATGGCATAAATAGTACCCCGTCACCCCACCAGAAATTACTGAAAAGCATGGAAAGCAGGAAACTGAAGTGCAAATCTCCCACAAAGCTCAAGCTTGATATAAAAGGAAGGTTGCCATGTGCACGTACAACTGTTGCAGATCATGGTTAAAGGCGGGAGGTTTGAGTTTTCTGAATGGTATGTGTAAGGCCCTGGGTTTGATCTCGATTACCACACACATAAAAAAATAAAAATATATGAAATAAAAACGAGGGGCTGGAGATTCAGTTCAGTGGTTAGAGCACTTGCGTAGCAAGCACAAGGGCCTGGGTTTGATCCCCAGCTGCCCCTGCCAAAAAAAAATGAGGCGTGGACTATAGCGCCAAGGACAGTGGGGTAGAGTGGGTTTTGTGTTATCTGTGGCCCTGTGGGTGTCGGAGGGTGGAGAAAAAGCCAAGAGAACTCACTGGGTACCCGCCTTTCCCGCCAGCTGGAGACGTGTCCTGGTTCCTTTCTGATAATTATCTTCTCTACTCATAAGAGCCCACGAGATGAATTTACCTCAGTGAGAAATCAGTAATGAAAAGAAACCACTACAGAAGCTAAACAAAGATGTCACAGGAACAGCTGATTGGCATATGAACATCTACCAGAGAACTCCTGCCAGGGACAGATGAAAATTCTGACATTTAACCATGAATTTTTTTTTTTTTTAAAAAGGGTTAAAGGCAGAGAAAGGTGTTCAATGACATAGAAGGTAAGTGAATGGAAGATTAAGCAGGGACACTGGAACCAGGGCAAGAGAAATGTCAGGCTATCAGAGGAGCGAGGGCGGCTGGGGAGCAACTTGGGGAGTCTTATTCTGTGTGAACTGCAGAGAGGACAGAGTGTAGGGCCTGAGAAGGCACTCTAGAATGAACTACTGAAGTTGCTTGAATTTCTTCTCCCCAGTCCTGGGGTTAACTCGGGCACTCTACCACTGAGCTTACATCCCCAGCCCTTTCCTTTCTTTGAGACAAGGTTGCACTGATTTGCCCAGGTTGGCCTTGAACTTATAATCCGCCTTGCCTCAGGCTGCCCAGTAGCTGAAATTTTAGGCCTGCGCTGCCTTGCCAGATAAACTGCTTAACAAAGCAAAAAATCATCTCAGACCTCCTCACCCCCATAATGGAGGTGTCACCTGGCTTGGTCTACAGTGGAGTGGGAACAAAAGGGGAAGTCTCTTAACATTCCTAACTGAGCTTGCACACTGTGCCTTATTATTCAAGAAGAAGCAGAAGCAGCAACTAAATGTATTAAAAGGGAGGGGCTATGAAAGAGATTGGTAGACATGGGCGAGAAAGAATATGTATCTAGCAGAGTTCTGAAAGAACAGTGTGGTGGTGTGTGCCTATAATCCCAGCACTCGGGAGGCTGAAGTAGGAGGATTGCCATGAGTGTGAGGCCAGCCTGGGCTACAAAGCAAGACTGTCTCAAAAAACAAAAACGACAACAACAGAATATTCCTAGCTGGGTGTGGTGGTACACGACTGTAATCCTAGTCCTCAGAAGGCTGAGGCAAGAGGACTGCCTCAAGTTCGAGGCCAGTTTGAACTACTCAGTGAGACTGTCTTAAGAAAAATAAAGAAAAAATAAAGAGGGTCTGGAAATCAGTGGCAGAGTGCCCCTAGGTCCAATACACAGTACCACAGAAACAAAAGGCAACTAAAAGGGGCTTGGGGTACTGCTGAAGCTCAGATAGATAGTGCTTGCCTAGCTTGCACCAGGTGAGGCCCTTGCTTAGATGGCCAGCACTGCAAAAAACAAAACGGAAAAGTAGCGAAAGGGAAAGACCACTGCCAAAGGAATGGGTAACATATTCATGATGTGACTGTAATATGTATGTCTTGCTGCCTGGTGGATCGAACCACCAGTGATAGAGGCATGACTGTCACTTCAAGCAGCTTTTTTATTAATTTTATTAGTTAAAAAAACTGAGAAAAGTGATTAGATCTGTTTGTACTACCAATGGTACAAGCCACCCAATGGGACAGTCATGCATGTACCACTTGTGGTTGAAGCTGGTGGAGACATAATAAACAACAAACTTCTCAGCCAGAACAATGGATGAAGACAGTTAAAGAAAAAAAAAATACTGTTGTGTCTAGCTCTCCCCCTAAAGCCTCATGTGGTCACAGGTGGGGCTTTTTCAGAAGTGGCTGGATCTAGAGTGTGTGATGCTGGGATTAAGGGTGTATGATTACTCAATCAGTCTGCTGATTAGTTTGGCACCACCCTAGCCCTGGTACCCTAGATAGAGCATAAAGGGGGCAGAAAGAAGCTGCTAAGGTTCCTTGCTGCTTGCTTGCTTTGCTACCTTCTGCCCACCATGAACTGTTCTCTGCGATACCCCTCTGCCATGCCACCCTTTCCTGGAGCCAACCAACTATGGACTGAAACCTTTACAAACTGAGCCAAATAAACCTTTCCTCCCTTAACTTTGGGTGTCATGTACTTTGTCTCAGCAGTGAGAAAAGTAACCAAGATACGTATCTTAGTTACTTTTCTAAGTATACACACACACACACACACACACACACATATACACACACATATATATATATATATATATATATATTAGAAAGAGGGAGGGGGCTGGGGATTTAGCTCAGTGATTAGAGTGCTTGCCTTGCAAGGACAAGGGCCTGAGTTCGATCCCCAGCACCACAAAAAAAAGAAAAAAAAAAGGGAGAGAGAGAGAGAGAGAGAGAGATACACTTTGGCAGTTTGCTATACTAACAAATGTTGAAGCTAATGGCCACCACTTTTGAACACCTCTTGTAATTATAGAGGCCAAACCTCAACAAATTTAGTATTAAAATATACAAATCTTTCTTTTCCTAGTGTATACATTTTTGGGGCAGGTACTGTGTGTATGTACATGCGCACACACATATGTTTATAACATTTTTTTTCAAAGTACTGAGAGGAAAGTACTTAATGAGTGTGAGTGGGAAAGAACAGTCTCTTCAACAAATAGTTCTGGGAGAACTTGACGTTAACATGTAAAAGCTGTTGAACCCTTAACCTACAATGTATAAAAAATTAACCTCAAAATAGACTGAAGACCAACAGTATAAAACTTTTAGATGGAAAAATCTTCATGATCTTGGATTTGGCAGTGCTTTTTTGGGGGGTGGGGGTGGTGGTGGTGCCAGGATTGAACTCAGGATCACCACAAGGTCAAATCCAGCCTAAACTACATAGTGAGACCCTATCTTGAAATTAAAAAAAAACACTAATATGAGATTGGATTCTGAGCCAAAAAATAGATATAAAAGGGTCATTAAATATAAAAGATTTGATTCATCAAGAAATTTAAAATAATTCTTACTCATAAGTATGTAACAACACAGCTTCAAAAGTGTAAAGCAAAAAGGGAGAAATCCTAAGTGAGCTATCATCAGAAGGGAAGATATTAACATACCCCTCCTAGTGGCTAACAGGTAAAGCAGCTCTCAAAATACAGTAAGATCAGAACATTGGATTCACTTACTTAACAAGCTTGATCTAATGGCTATACTGTGGAACACGAAAGCCATGACTTATAAAATAAGCCTTTGTCTCACACATGTATGAAACATTCACTAACGCCGGTCACATTCTCAGCCATAAAACACAGCTGTTAAAGAACTGAGGGCTGGGGTGTAACTCCGTGGCATGGCAGTTGCCTAGCATGTGAGAGGCCTTGGCTTCAGTCCCCAGCACTGCCAGAAAAGAAAGGAAAATGCTGACCCTAAAGTTCATATGGAAATGCAAGAATAAAATACATCCTGCAGAAATTCTTTGGAGAGAACCTGATAGCTGGCTAGAAACTTTTTTTTTCCCCTTTTCCTTTTTTGCAGTACTGGGGATTGAACTCAGGGTGTTTGCACACAGCTATACCTCCAGCATCCCCAAGCCCTTCTTTATTTTGCAGCAGGGACTTGCTAAATTGCCTAGGTGGGGTGCTTGAACGTGTGTGGTTTTTTTTTTTTTTTTTTTTTTTGGTGCTGGGGATTGAACCCAGGACCTGCTTGCAAGGCAAGCACTGTAACCACTGAGCTAAATCCCCAGCCCCTTGAACGTGTGATTCTCTTACCTCAGGCTCCCAGGGTGCAGGGATTACAGCTGTGTGCCACCATACTTGGCCCCAGGCTGGTCTTAAATCTCTAGGCTCAAGTGATCCTTCCACCTCAGTCTCCCTAGTAGCTGGACTATGGGTATGTGCTATCACTCCAATTTTAGTGTATATGCTGCCAAAGCCAGCACAGGTATGTGCTATCATGACCAGCATTAACTATGAATTTAAACTTGCATTTATGTTTGAAGAACGAAGTTGGTGGACTCATACTTCCCTATGTCAAAACTTTTTACAAAGCTATAGCAAATGTGATAGTATGGTACTGGCATAAGTATACACACGCACATCAGTGCTATGGAGTAGAAAGTTCAGAAATAAATCTACATATATGGTCAACTGATCTGTGACTAGGGTTCTGGGAATGGGGAAAGAACAGTGCCTTAACAAATAGTGCTGGATATCCAAATGTAAAGAATGACCTTAGACTCATATTTCACACCATATATAAAAACCAATTAAAATGACTTAAATATAAATTAAAATTATTAGAAGCAAAATGGGAGTAAATTTTCATGGCTCTGGATTAGGAAATATTTTTCTTAGATCTGATATCAAAAACAAAGTGTTAAAATTAAGTCAGATTTAATTAAAATTAAAAACAGTCTTCAGTGCAGCTTTGTGATAAGGCACACGCTTAGTCCACATATGCAGGACTTGAGTTCAAACTTCAGCACCACAAACAATAAATTTTTGGGGGGTGCTGGGGGTCCAACTCAGGGCCTTCTACTCAAGCTAAATCCCCAACCCCCACAAACAAAAAATTACAAAAAAAAAAAAAAAACAACAAACAGCCAAAAAGTAGAATAACCTGCTGTCCAACTGGTGACTAGACAAGCAAAGGTGACACATCCGCAACAGAGTATCATTCAGCAGTGGTACTGACACACTCCAACATAGATGAGCCTCAAAAAACAGGTAAAGAAGCTGAACACAAAAGAACACACACGATTCCATTCATAGGAAATACCCAGAATATGCAATGCCACAAAGAGTAAAGCAGATCAGTGATCTGCTCGGTGGTAAAGTGTATGCCTAGCATGTGTGAGGCCCTAGGCTCAATCCCTAACATCCTTCTAAAATTATACATCAATAGTGGGTTTTTCATAGAAAAAGAGTGGTTTTTGTTTTTTTTTTTGTGGTGCCGAGGATCGAACTCAGGGCCTTGTGCTTGCAAGGCAAGCACTCTAATCACTGAGCTAAATCCCCGGCCCAAAAGAGTGCTTTTTATATTTTCTTATTAATCTATTTATATTACATTATTATTTTAAAACAGGAATGAAGCCAAGCGTGATGGTGGATGCCTGTGATCCCAGCATTTGGGAGGGTTGCTGTGAGTTCAAGCCCAGCCTGAACTGCATAGTCAGACCCTGTCTCAAAAAAAAAAAAAAAAGTAATGTTCGGAACAAGCTAAATATGGTAGTAGATGCCTGTAATCCCAGCTACTAAGAAGGCTGAGGCAGAAGCATTACAAGTTTGAGGACAACCTGGACAATTTAGTGAGACTCTATCTTACACATGCGCATGCGTGCACACACACACACAAAGTGGGCAAAAGATGTATAGTACTGCCAAGAAAAAAGTTCAGAACTGAAACTACAAATAATTCAACTGTGCTTTAGCGGAATGGATTACAATGGTATAGTCATACAGCAGAGTGCTACAAATCAATGAAAAGAATGAACTACAGAAAGAGGAATTAACATGGGTGAATCTCAAAAATGTTGAATTAAAAAAGGCAAGCCTCACAAAGATACACTACACTTCCATTGGTATAAATTTCACAAACAGGCAAAATGAAAACAACCTATTCCTTAGAGATACATACACACGTGGTAAAACTGTAAAGAAAATCAAGTGTGTAAGTAGCAAAATTCAGGATTGTGCTCACTGCTGTTCCAGGGAAGGTGATACATTCTCAGCTCTTTGCACACATAAACCCACGTGTAGAAATTAGACTATGTTGTGTAGTTCTGAAATAAAAACCAACCAGATAAAACCTACAACCCCGGTACCATATATGCTGATTACAAGAGGAGATTTAAACGGCCAGCGAAAGGTTGAAAGGAAAAGGATGTAAAGAGATATAGCGGGAAGACACTGAAGGAAGGCCGCTCAGCACAACTCACAGGCAAACACGCACACATTCCCACAAATACAGGGGATCACTAAACATTCACCAAGAATATCCTAATTCTCATCTTAGTGCATCTAATAAATCTTCAATGCAAGCAAAGTCAAATTTGACAATTTTAGAAGTGGACAAACACCATTTTGTAGAAAGTGGTATGATAAAGACATTACCAAAACAGAGTGTAACTAAACTGAAAAAAAAAAATTTTAAATTTACTCTTGGCCTCCTGTCTGGCCCTTGCAACTGCCAGCCAGCTCCCTTACTCCCCTGCTTCTTGTCTGCTCTCTCCAAACACCTCTGCCCCACTGCCTCACTCTGAGAGGACAGCCCTGCTTCCTCTGCCACGGCCTGTGACGTGGAGCTGTGCATGTCCTCCTCTGGGCATTAGTTCTGTTCCTTCTCCCTTCTGTACGGACAACTCCAGCAACTGCTCTTTTTCTGTACAGTTAATTTCCCTTCTCTACCAAGCTCATTCTCAACACGTGAACATGCTTATATTGTTCTGTTAAAAAAAAAAAAAAACCACCACCATGAGCCACCCTCTTCGTTGTCCTTGAATCCCTCTGCCTTTCTGCCCCAGTGTACAGGAAAACTCAATACAGCTGTCACTACTTGTGCTCTCAATTACTCTCACTCCTTTTCCAATCAGGCTACCTGCCCTTGCCCCCCGGTTTTTTTTTTTTTTTTTTCCTTTTTCCTTTTTGGAGACAGGGTCTCGGTATGTGGAGTTCAGGAGTTCAGGCTGGCCTCAAATTCATGAAGATCTTCCTGTCTCAGCCTCCCAAATGCTGGGATTACAGGCGTGTGTCACCACTCCCAGCCCCTGCCCTCTCCCTTCCACCACCTTTCTACCAGAAGAGCTCTTCCAGGTCTCACGTCAGAAGCACCAGTGATTTGTCATCAGTCAAAACCACAGATGGACTGGGGATTTAGCTCAGTGGTTCGAATGCTTGCCTCACAAGTGCAAGGGCCTGAGTTTGATCCCTAGCACAAAAAAAAAAAACAACAAAAAAACAACCCCACAGATGATTTCTTATTACATTATAATTGTCACAGTTATATTGAAATACTGTTTATGATCATCACTACTTTGAAATGACAGTAATTCAATTAACTGATCTTGTTACTTAATTCATTAAAGAACTACACGTGTTACTGTGTCACAAATTTAATGTTTTGGCAACTGTAATTAGTGTTAAATGGTTCTTCTGTAATCTTGATATAATTTTTACTTTGTGTATGTATTTTTTGGGGGGTTGCTGGAGATCGAACTCGGGGCCTTGCACTTGCTAGGCAAGCGCTCTACCACTGAGCTAAATCCCCAACGCCTACTTTGTGTTATTTATTCTGGGAAAGTGTGAAGCCTACTGCAGTGGTTAATTTTGATCCTCTGTACGACTGGACTGGTAAATGCCTAGGGAAATTAGCAAAGTACATTTTTTTGGGGGAGTGCTGGGGATGGAACTCAGGGCCTTGCACTTACTAGGCAAGTGCTCTACCACTGACCTGAATCCCGAGCCCCTAGTAAAGTACACTTTTGAGTGTGTCTGTGAGTGTTTCCAAGACAATTGAATCAAGAGAAGTCTAACTTCGCCAGCAGATTAAGCTATGATGAGGTCCCAATCTGATGGCACTAGTGAAGGTAATGGAAACAGGAGGCTCAGTCCAGGCAATTTAGTGAGACTTTGTCTTAGAGTTTAAAAAAAACAAAAACAAAACAAAAAAAACCAACACTTTAAGAAGGGATGGAGGTGTAGTTCAGTGCAAAGGCCCTGGGTTGAGTCTAACCCCTGGGTTGAGTCATACCCTAACTCAAAAAAAAAAGAAAAAAGGAGTCACCATGATGTCATGATGATTACATAACACTGTGAATGTAATTAAGTGCTAGTAAATTATAGGCTTAAAAAGTGGTTAATCAGTGGTTGGGGATTTAGCTCAGTGGTTAGAGTGTTTGCCTAGCAAGCACAAGGTCCTGAGTTTGATCCCCAGCACTGCCTCCCCACCAAAAAAAAAGTTAAAAAGGTAAACTTTATGACACATGTATTTTACCACAGGGAAAAGTTACATATAGAAATAAGACCCCCCGGGGCTGGGGATTTAGCTCAGTGATTAGAGTGCTTGCCTTGCAAGCACAAGGGCCTGAGTTCGATCCCCGGCACCACAAAAAAAAAAAAAAAAAAACCAGAAATAAGACCCCCCACCAATTTCACTCCTAGGTACACACTAAAAAAGAACTGAAAACAGACATTCAAACAAAAACAAAATCTTTTTTTAAAAACAAAATCTTGTAAATTAATGCTCATGGCAACATTATTCAAAGTAGCTTTTTTGGGAGTGGTTTGAGATTGGGTCTCACTATATAGTCCAGGCTGTTTTTGAACCCATAATCCTCCTGCAGCAGCCTCCCAAATGCTGGGATTATAGGCATGCACTATCATGCCTGGCCATAACAGCTTTTATACTGTTATAAAAGAGTTCTTGTCCTGATGCTTAAGTAATTATTTAATCTTTGGTGTTATTACCAACACACTAGTATATTATCATGACTTCTGCTATTTTTATTGTTCTGTATTATTACTGCCACGCAGTGAGCTTTTGCAAACTCCTAAATTTTATTTAAATTTCTTTATGGAATTAAATTATAAAGTTATACAATAAAATGTGGAACTATGAGGCTTACAACAAAAGCAGCAGTCTCCTCCCATCCCTTTCTACCTATAAGTCAAAGCCGCACATTTACACATTAATAAAAAGCCAGGTGTTTTGGTACAGGTAGTCCCAGCACTTGCAAGGCTGAGGCAGGAGGATCATTAGTTTGAGGACAGCCTGGGCTACACAGTGAGTTCAAGGTCAGCCTAAACTACATGATGAGACCTTCTCTCAATAAATAAAGAGAGAAAAAGAGAAAAGGAAGGAAGGAAGGAAAAATAACCAATGATCACTGGACATTCCAAGAAAGCCTCCATTCCAAAAGATAAATTGAAAAAAAGAACCTAAATAAATAGACAATACAGGGATACAAGAAGGCAAATACGTTTGTGTGCGCACAGGGTGTGTGTGTGTGTGTGTGTGTGTGTGTGTATGTCTCAGAGAGATAAAAGATACTGTATCCAAAAAAACAAAACAAAACAAAAAAGATACTGTATCCAAAAAATAAAGACAGAAACTTACAAAAAAAGAACAAAATAAGCCTATTAGCTCTACTTGAATGGCCACAGTAAACTTCTGACGTACATATCTGAAGATAAAGTCAAGAAAACCCAATTTCAACAGATTTCTTTAACAAAGATACAGAAAAAGGCAATAGTACATACAAAGATTCTCAGTGTTACTGATTACCATGGAAATGCAAAATCAAAACCACAATACCACTTTATACCCACTGGGATGGCTGTAATAAAAAAGCTCCAGGGCATCAGAACCTTTACACACTGTTGTTGGGAATATTAAATGGCGCAGCTGTTTTGGAAAATAGTTCAGTTTCTCACAAAGTTAAACACAGAGATACCATATGATCCAGCATTTCAACTCCTAGGTTTAGACAAAAGGAACAAACATGTATCCACACTAAAACTTGTATATAAATATTCTTAGCAACATTCATAGTAGCTATAAGAGACATGACCCAAAATGTCCATGATTAGATGAATGCCTAATTAAAATGTAGCAAATCCATAAAGTAGAATATTTTTGGGAAAAAATGAAGTTCTGATACATACTATAACAGATAAGCCTTGAAAACATGCTATGTGAAAGGAGCCAGACACAAAAGATCACGTATTATATGACTCAATTTATATGAAATGTCCAGAATACGCAGAGACAGAAAGTACATTAATGGATGCCCGTGGATGGGGGATTGGAGGAGGATGGGTTATCCTTTTGGAGTGATGAAAATGTTCTAAAGTTAGAAGTGATGGTTATACAACACTGTAAATATGTACTAAATGTCACCGAATTATACACTTAAAAAGGGTGAATTGTAGGATATGTAAATTATCTCAATACTGCTGTTACAGAACTGAGCGTGGGTCTGTGGTTGCGTGCTTGCACAGCAGGCAAAAGGCCCTGGGTTCAATCCCCAGCACTGCAAAGCAAATAAATAAAGCTACTGAAGAGTGAATGATAGTTGGGCAGGTGGTGCCCACCATTAATCCCAGGATTCTGAAGGCTGAGGGAGAAGGATCTCAAGGTTCAGCCCATCCTGGGCAACTCAGTGAGAGCCTGTCTCAGAACAACAACAATGGAAACAATCAAAAGCAGTGAATGAAAAAAGAAAGGAACACAAAAACCTTCCAGAATGTATGGGAAAATACAAAATACAGAAAAGATGAGGGGTGCCCCAGGATTTAGCTCAGTGGTAGAGCACTTGCCTAGGCCTGCATTTGATCCCCAGCACCCTCACCCCCCACAAAAAAGGAAAGAAAACATGAGACTGATGATGATTTCATCAGGTCCAACATCTGACAGGAATTCCAGAGAGAAAAAAACAACAAATAGAAGTGAGGGAATTTTGTGTGTGTGCTGGAAATCAAACTCAGGGCCTTGCGCTTGCTAGGCAAGTGCTCCACCACTGAGCTAAATCCCCAACCCTAAGGGAATTATTATTATTATTTTTAAAAATTAATATATTGGGGCTGGGGATTTAGCTCAGTGGTTAGAGTGCTTGCCTAGCAAGCACAAGCCCCTGAGTTCGATCCCCAGCACCAAAAAAAAAAAAAAAAAAAAAAAAAATTAATATATGACTAGTTTGTGTGTGTATGTGTATGTTACTGGGGACTGAACCTAGGGACTTTTTTTTTTTGGTACCGGGGATTGAACTCAGGGCCTTGTGCTTGCTAGGCAAGCATTCTAACCACTGAGCTAAATCCCCAGCCCCAGGGACCTTTTCACTGAGCTATATCCCCACCCCTTTTTTTGAGTCAGGGTCTTGCCAGGTTGCTCAGGCTGGGCTCAAGCTTTTGATCTTCTTGCCTCAGCCTCCCAGAGTGCTGAGATTATAGACATATCCCCATACCTAGCTTATATGACTAGCTTTAAGGAACGAAAGACTTGAGTATCAAGGGGTAGAACCAGCCAATTACTAGCACAACAAATGAAAAAAAGACGTATTCTATGGTACATCACTGAGAAATTTCAGAAGACAGGCATGAAGCAAAGATCCTAAAAGCTTCCAGAGATAACAAAAATACAAAGCGGGGAGAACTGGAATGGCATCAAACTTTTCAGCACAAGTAATGGAAGCTAAGCAGAATGGAGACTTTAAGATTCTGAAGGAAAATTATTTTCAACTTTACATTATTTTTATATTTATATAGAGATCACATACATATGCATAAATACATATGTCTGTGCAAATACATATATTTTCAGTGCTTGAACATGCTAGGCAACTGAGGGCATTGTGCATGCTAGGCAAGCTCCCTACCGCTGAGCTACATCTCCAGCCCACACATGTCACACAGTACACACACATGCATCACTTATATTTATTACTTTCAACTTTATATTCAGTGAAACTGTGAGGTCTGAATAAAGACATGCAACGTGTCCAAAAAGTTCCTCCCAATTTAAGAGGTACTCTAATAAAATGACAGGCAAAAACCAAGAAAGCAGAAGACCACATGGTTTAAAAAGCAGGGTTCCCATTTCATTCCCACTGGTGATGAAAGCAGAAATCTCAGGTCAGCAGCTGGACAGCAGGCCAGAGAGCAATCAGACCAGATTTGAGCAGAGGTCAAGGGGACCCGACAAACAGGAAATCATGAGGTTAGCTGATGTGTTTGTACATTTGGAAAATATTATCGATGAGGGTTGGCAGATCTAGGGAAGCATGCAGAAAAATTGTAAGAAAGAATTTAGGGGCTGGTGATGTGGTTCAGTAGTAGAGCACTTGCCTAGCACACTGAAGGCCTTGAGTTTAATCCCAGTACAAACAAAACAAAACAAAACAAAACAAAACAAAAGAATTTGGGAAGTGAAGCTGGAGCTGGGTGAGGTGGCATGTGCCTATAGTCCCAGCTACTTGGGAAGCTGAGGTAAGAGGGTCACCAGTTGAGGCCAGGAGTGTGAGACCACGAGTTCTGAGTACTTGTGAGACCTCATTTTAAAAATAAACAATTTGGAAAGTAGTAATATAAAAGTAAGGTAACCATTTATTCTAAGAAAAAAATATATTAAACAGGAAAACAATATCTTAATATACTACTATGTTCATTAGATAAATTTACATAGAGTAAGCTGAATTATTTAAACAAAACCTGTGAGGTCATATGTGGAAGTGGAGATCAGAGATGGAGGTCATGTGGCAGAGCTGAACACTCATCTATTTTATTGGAAATCAACATATAATGACAATTAATTTTGGAGAGGAAATAGAAGGTAATCACATTGTAAAAAAGAAATATGAAGGCAGATGCCAGAACAAACAGCTGATCAGAACTGACAGCTGGGAAGATCACAGTGGGGCAGGCAGACACCGTCGGTGCTCTCTGATCCTTGCCTCTTGTTTGACTTTTTAAATATATTATCGTAAAAATTATTAGGCACGTATAGCAGCTCCCTGAACCCCAGTGGTGTGAGTGACATCAAAGCAGGGAACTGACCTAGAAGACAATGAAAACGAAAACTCCAAAGCACCCCTGGATCATCAGCTGCAGGAGCTGGGGTGCAGGTCTCTCCTACTGAACACTCTGAAGACCTGTCCTCCCGGAACCTTCTGAGCAGGAGGAGCCCCCTGGCAAGAGGAGCACAGGCCAAACCGGTCCATGCAGGGTGGTAACCTGCAGCTTCCCAGGGGCTTGCCTCTTTTTTTTCCTCTTCTTTTTGTAGTGCTGGGGATTGAATCCAGGACCTCCCACACGCTAGGCAAGTGCTCTACTACTGGGCTACATCCCCACCCCTTTTTGAGATGAGGTGTTATGGTTTATATCTAGGTGTCCTCCCAAAGCCTCATGAGCTCCTAGGTGGGGCTTTTGGGAGAAGACGTGATCATGGGGCATGATACTCATCAGTGGATTAGTCCACTGATGAGTTTACAGCTAAACATGAGTTTGGGAAGTGAATGTGGTTGGAGGAGGTGGGTCACTGGGGCATGGCCTGGAGGGCCTATCTCCCTCCATCCTCCCTTGATGTCTCTCTGCTTCCTGCCACTGTGCCATGAGCTGTTTCTCCTCAGCCATGCTGTCTTGCCTTCAGACTAAACTGAGACCTCTACAAACTGTGAGCCAAAATAAACCTCTCCTCCTTTAAGCTGTGGACATTGGGCATTGTGTCTCAATGACAAGACAGTAACTAAGACACAAGGTCTAACTTGCCTAGGCTATGATCCTCCTGCCTCTGCCTCCTGAGTAGCTGGGATTATAGGCGTACATCACCACATCTGGCCCCTAGTTCTTTCTAAACTAATTTCTTAGGGAAATTTTTGGAAACAGGCACTGTATAGCTAGAAACGTTAAGGGGGAAAGCAGATAATTTATATCTCACTCACAGATAGATTCTCAAGCCCTGTTGAGGCCCAGTCAGATCCTGGTACTTGGCACATGGTAAGCACCTACCAAGGAGCTGCTGAAGGTAGAATGTACCACCTTTCCGTCTCCAGCATTCCACCTGGTCCTTCAGACTGATCACCACACTTGATCCTGACAACATGCTTGAGTAGTTTCAGAGAGGATTAGGAAATGGAGGCAGAGTAACTTGATTAAGATCAAGGCACTAGGAAGGAAAGGCTGGGAATCAACCCAGATAAAGCCGCACCCACAGCCTTCACAAGCAGCAGCTGCTATCTGGAAAGAGGTTGGTTATGTAGGCCTGGCAGAAAGGGAAGAATGGAAGATGAACTCATAAAAACTGGCCCAAAACTGGGCATGGTGGTGCACGCCTGTAATCTCAGCACTTGGGAGGCTGAGGCAGGAGGATTGCTGAGAGTGAGTTCAAGGCCAACCTGAATACATACTGAAACCCTGTCGCAAAAAAACAAAACAAACTGGCCTAGGAGCAGAACCTGAGTCCCTTTCCACTCAGAGGCTTCCGAGGCTGGCTGGCCAAAAGCTAGAGACCAGCTGCGTACCCCAGTCCCTTTGGCCCAGGGCATCAACCTTGGCAGCACCCACCTTCTTCAGAGAGGTTGTTCTCTTTGGTCTCCTTGTCCATCTGGCAGCACCAGCCTTCCAGCCGCTCTGTTTCTGCCTGAAGTAGCTTCAAGAACCAGTAGCCATCTCGGCGGCAGGCCCCTGGCTGTGCTGGCTCTGCTGGGGAGCTGGAGGACGTCTCCAGCCAGGGGTCAGGCGGGGGCAGCGAGGATGCCTCCAAGGCAGGGTCACTGTTATCTCCATAGGAGAGGTTGCGCTTGATCTGGGCAATTTTGGGGGCCTGCCGGGAGCCGGGATCGATGGTGATGGAGTTGGAGTGTGGGGTACAGTCTGGGAGACTCCTCTCAGATGACTTACAGCTCGAGTCATTAGCATCCTGGGTGTCCGAGTCAGTGTCCCGTCGGGAGGACATACTGTGAGAGGGGGCGCTGCTTCTGTGGGTGAGGGATGGATGGGGAGAGGACAGAGGGAAGTGAGTCACTAAGAGGGCCAGAGACCAGAGGCCACTTGACCCGGACACACGGGAGACAGAGAAACAGATGCATCATCTGCTCACCATGCGCCTGAAGCGGGTCCCACAGCCCCCGTTTCATTCTCTGCTCAGCCCTTGCTCCATCCCGCCCGTGCCCACACGCACACACACACAAGGACAAGGTCATAAGGTTGCCTGTTTACTGCAGTGGGGCCAGGAAGACCACCAACATCAGGGTCGCTGGGGCTATGTCCCAGCCCAGCCTTGGCACCTGGGCTGACTGGTCTCACAGAGCAAGTGCTCATTTGTCCACCCCGCCGCCCCCTGCCCAGCCTCCCATGCTTGGGCCACCACCCGCACCCCAAACCCAGCTTGGTTATTAGAAATCCAGCAAGGAGAAGCGGGTTAGGGAGAGCAGGAGAGGTGAGAGCAGAGGGAGGGAGAGGAGAGGGGAGAAGCAACCACCACCTCTGTCCGACTTACCGCCAGTCGTCCTCTACCTGAACCCCGATGGACTGGAATTTGGTAGCGGGACTGGGCTCCTCTTTTGGCACTGGCTGAATGCAGTCAACCTTATTGAAGGACAATGACAGCAACGGCACGGAGACAAAGACAAAAATAAAAAACAAACACCACACTTGCTGCTGAAATTCACATTAGTGAGATGACGCAAACAGACGCGTGGACAGACAGATACGAGGCATGCAGACACTGCACATGGGCCCGAGGCCGGACCAGGTTAAGCCGGGCACTGCTCATTCGCACAGAGGCGGGAGGGGTGTGGGTGGAGATGACTGGCTTTCCCTACTCTGAGGAGGGTGCCATCACATCGATCGCTTTGGGTCCGTTGTCCTCCGAGAGGTGGGAACCGTTCCTTCTAGTCCTCTCCTTTACACGCATCAGAGAGAAGAAAAAAAGGACGACGAAAGAGAAAGAGAACACACACACACACACAAAGCCACAGCCGTTATCTGGTGTAGTCAAAGCTGGGGGCTGTTTTGAGGCAAGGATCACTCCCCCAACCCTGAGGCTGAAGCCTGTAAGGGCAGGCTGGAGACGCTTGGGCTGAGGCAAACCAGGGACTGCAGTTCAGGGTTTGAGAACTGCCACCACAGCAAGAGCCAGTGAAGTCCCTGTACAATATGGGATGCCGTCCCTGGACCTTGATTACATTTGGTGAGCTGAGGCTACTTTCAGCACTGGGTGACCAAGGGGAGGGCTGGGGTCAACTCCACAGCTAATACTCTGCAAGAGGAAGAAATCTGGCAACAGGAATGCCTGGGGGCCCCCAAGTGTGTCTGGCCATGGAACGGCCAGGCCAGTCATCCCATCACAGCTCAAGAATGAGGGAGAACCCACACGTGGCCGAGGACTTGAGGCACCATGATGTAAGGGCCAGGAAGGCTTTCTGGGCCAGGGACGGAGCGGAGCTGCATTCTCCCTCAGCCAAGGGAGCGCAGCACTGCTTTATCTCCAAGGAGCTGCAGTGAGAACATAGACCAGGGGGAAGCCAGGGAAAGGGATGCCCAGGATGGGCAGCCCTTATCCCAAAGTCAGTTCTGGGTAGAATTTTGGAATCAAGGCTGGTCCTTACTCTCTCTCAGGCCTTCTGGGAAGACAAGAGCATCTGGTTTGGTAAATGAGTAGGAGGGCTACCAAACAAAGACCTGAGTGCCTGGGACCAAGGTCAGAGACTGGGCTACTGCTCATGTTCCTAGGAATCTCACGTAGAGAAGCGGTACAGGGCAAGGGCTGGACTCTTATGAAGAAGCCCACTGGATGGAGTCAGTTAGAGCCCAGAAACTACTAGATGGCCAACTTTTTTCCCCCATATATATGTGGGAAATCTGACCCAGAGCGCCCTCTTGGGGGAAACAAATCCAGGCAAGTGCAAGGAATTGCCCAATGAGCCCTCTCTATTCCATTCAGTCCCCTTTGTGTTCCATGTCCCTTCTGCATTTTAGTGCTTTGTCATCAACTTGGCTACATTCACTTGCTCAGGGGTGGCTGTGGAAAGGAGATCCCTGCAGCCCAAAGGCCCACTGCATACAGCCTGGTCCTCCTTGATCTCCCCTAGTGCTCAGAAGGGCTCCCCTCCACCCCAGCGCTCTGCTGTTCATCCTCAAACTGTCCTGAGTGTGCTCTTTCTCCTTTAGTCTACTTTCCCTCTAGGTAAAAAGAGTCCTTTCACTCTGGATTTAGAGCAATTTTTTTTTTTTTTAACAGTATTGGGGACTGAAACCAGGGAGTGCTGAGCTACATGCCAGCCCCCCCTTTTTTGGGGGGGTTCTGGGTATTGAACTCAGGGCCTTTCTCAGCTAAATCCCCAATCCCATCCTAGCCCTTTTTAAATTTTTTTTTTTTCCCTTTTTAAATTTTGATACGGTATCTCACCTAGTCTGGCTGTGAACTTGCAACCCTCCTGCCTCAACCTCCTATGGAGCAATTCTTGAAAATTACAACGTAGGGCCAAGTTTGCCCCACTCAGCTACTGTAACAGAAGACAGACTACTGATGTTGGGTGCATATGGAAGGTGCTCTGAAGCAGCAGAGGGGAAGCTGGTGCACCACTCTATTGGGTGCTGTTGATGTGTAGTGAGCTTAGCTTCTGGAAGGACCAGTTGGTGTGGGCCATGTGGCCCTGAGGAGCCATCTGCCTGGACCCTTTCACACGGAGGAGGGAAGCACTGGGTCTGGCATCACACGTCTCAATTTGACATGAACCTGGTGCTTCAAGCCACCTACCTGTTCCCAAGGCCCGAGATGGCTCTGAGCAAAGTTCCCTTGAACAACCCCCATGTCTCACGGGTCCTGGCTCCTGGGCCACTGGCATCTACATGTCACACTGCTTCTCCTGCCAAGTGGGACTATGGCTTCCACACACAAGCTGACCTTGGATTAGAGAACCATTAGGCCTCCCATGGGTCAGCTGGCAGGGCAAAGGGTAGAGTGACAGACAGACAGTGGACAGCAAACAGTGGACAGCAGATGGCTGGCTGAGTGTAACTACATTCACCTGGGGCAAGCCACCAAAGGGGCAGGAGCATATACCACAGCTGCAGACTCTGCAGCATGGGGGGGTGGGGACAAGGTAGGTGTGGCTATGGGTCGAATTTGATTCAGCCACTTGGGGTGTACTCCCCAAAAGAGACCACCTTTTCCCAGGAGACCTAGTGGTCCTCCACCAGATGTAATTACACGCAGGCAGGTGCATGGAGCGGACCGAGGACAGTGCAAAGGGGGTTCCTACTTGTATTCCTATTGATGACAGTTTCCTTTTGGGGATGGTCTCGGAGTGGGACTCAGAGCTGGTCAGCGTTCCTTGTTCACTTATCAGAGCTGCATGTTTTGGGGGTGGCTCCGGGGCTTCAGGGGCTGGGGCAATTCCACCCCGTGTCACGCTAGGTGGTCGGGTACTGCTGTCCAGGCTGTCCGATGAGTTGCTCAGGCCCGACTGGCTTGTCACCTCGCTCTTGTGATCCTGGCTGTCCAGGTAGGTGTCCTGAGCAGACTCTGTACTGCTCTGGACTGTGACCGAGATGAACGGCTTTGATGTGGTGCGTGGAGGGACCGGTGGTGGGGTCTTCTTATACGCCACTAGACATGATGAACCTGCAGATGGGTGAGAGGACAGGGGAGAAGGTGAAGCCTCCAACCCTCTCAAGCCCCCTTCAGGGCCAAGACCCTGCCTCACCTGGCCTAGCTCTGGCCTCAGCCATTTTCTCAGTGAGGACTTGCAGAGCAAGAGAATAAGGGTCAGATACAGCAACAACAAAGACTGATACATACAGGTCTCCGCTCCACTCATCCTCACATGACGCCATGTGGGGGATGCAACATTACCCAAAGACACTTTCCATCTCAGAGTCATTCATAATGACATTGTTCAGTCAGGACACAGGCCAGCCAGCCAGGTGCATGATGCCATAAGGCTGACGCAGAGCCTGATCCATGCTGAGAGGTGATGGTGATAACAGAGCTGAGCTCAGGACAGCTAAGGAATGGTTAACCTTGCTTTCCTCAAAGTCACTGAGAGACCTACTTCTCCCTTAGTCTTTTCTTCTCCACCTTCCCTCCCATTCCCTCTGTGTGGATGCCCTTTCCCATCTGATCAAGGACAAACACATCATTAAGGGCTGGGCTAACCCCACTCCATCTTGCCCCTCTCACCCCACCTCGCCTCTCTCACCCCACCTTGCCCTCCTGCCCTGAAAACCCTATACTAGTCTACCATCATGCCTTGTTGGACTCCCTGTTCTCCACTGCAATTCAGAAAACCAGGAACTTCCATGGGGTGTTGTCTGAGTCATCTCTGAACTGCACTACCAGACCAGCCTGGTGCTCAGCAGGGCACAGGATACCAAAGGCTGGCTGCTTGCTTCCTAGATGCAGTCTGAAACAGAAGGTGCTTTTCTGGCTGTGCAGCATCTGGCAGGGTGGGGCTTGACCAGCAGCAGCCTTTCCCAGCAATTTAACTACAGTGCTCTATTCCTGGGAGCCTGAAACAAGGCCCTGCCCTGGTCCAGGGACTCAGATGAGCTCTGCCTTTCAGGGTTACCAGTCATGGGGATGGTGATGGTCCAATGATAACCCATAAAACAACACGCTTTGCCACAGGGACCATAGATAAGGGATGGCAGAATCCCTCTTGCTGCCACTATGACATATTACAACATAAGCCTATCAGAATGGCTACAGAGAATTGACAACATCAAATGCTACTGAGGAAGTGGAGTGACTGAATGACACGAGTACTCTCGTAAGTGGATTGGAAAATGGATTGACATTTTCTTGTAAAAATCAAACATGTAATTTACCATACAACCTAGCAATTGCACTCTTGGGCACTTACCCACAGAAATTACAACATGAATGTTTAAAGCAGCTTTATTTGTAATAGCAGTCAACTGGAAACAACCAAGATGTCCTTCAGTGGGTGAATGGTTAAATGAACTGTGGTACATCCATGCCATGTATGATTACTCTTCAGCAAAAAGGAGGAATGAGCAACTGATACAAGTAACAACTTGGATGAATCCTTAGTCCATCATGCTGAGTGAACAAAAAGCAATCCCAAAGAGTATATTGTCTGATTGTACTTTTATAACATTCTTGAAGTGACCTAATTTTTGAGATGGGGAAATAAGTTAGTTGCTGCCAGGGATGGGTGGGGCATTCAGCGGAAAGGTAATAATACGGCCAAGAGGGAAGTAGGTGTGGCTGTAAAATGCTAACAAGAGGGACCCGTGTCTGGCAATCAAATACTTTCGCATCTTGATGTGGAGAACGTTACACGAACCTACACATGATAAAACTGCATAGGAAACACATGTTCAAGTGAGTAAAAGTGAAATCGAGGAAATCTGAAGGTGACAGGTAGATTCTATCTATATCAGTCTTCTGGATGTGAGGTGGTACTACAGTTTTGCAAGATTTTGCCAACAAAGGAAACTGGGTAAAAAGGTAATACTACAAAGAAATCCTTTTCCTCCCTCTTTCCTTTTTTTTTTTTCTGGTGGTACTGGAGATTGCAAACAGGGCCTTCACATTGAACTATATTCCCAGCCTTTTTTTTTGTTTTTCTGAGACAAGGTCTTACTAAATTGTCCACACTAGACTCAAACTTGAGAGCCTCATGCCTCCCAATTGCTTGGATTACATGCGTGGGCCATCACGTGTGACTCCTTTGTGCTATTTCTGCATGTGAATCTAAAAATAAAAAATTTAATTTATAAAACCTACCCATCTGGGAGTTAGTGATATAGCTCAGTGGTAAAGCACTTGCCTAGCAAGTGCAAGGCCCTGAGTTTGATCCCCAGCACTGCCCCCACCAAAAAAACCCCAAAACAAAAAAACCTATCCATCTGTCTATTCGTCCAGAGACATCTATAAAGCTGGCCTCTGTAATGGATTCTAGGAAAGCTAGGAGTCCTCATGAGCACTGAAATAGCTGTGACGTGAATGGTTCTCATGTAACAGAGGCCACAATGGGAAAGCCCAGGGGATTGGAAGCAGGCCTTGTGCTCAATGCAATTCCAAGGTAACAGTGCTCTGGGAGCTCTAAGCCAGGAGTGCTTACTTCCCACTCTGTTCAAAATTGCTTTGACTTCGAAGAATTTCTGGATACCAGCTAAGAAGGACAAAGCATGAGTGGGACAGCCACATCTCTGGACAGGAGAGGGGAGATGACAGGCAGAGCCTAGGTCTTCAGGAGAACGATCCTCCAATACACCATTCCTGCACAAGGGGCAAGCTTGCCCAGAGAAGAGGAGTTGCTGAGATTAGCTGTTCCTAATGCACAGGCTGACAGCCCAAAGTTGGGTCATTTACTAGGCTGTGCTCAGCAGCTTTGTAGCTTTGTAATTTAAGTCTCAAGTGACTCCATAAGGTAGAGATACTGATCATACCCACTTCACTGATGAAAAGCACTTGAGGCTCAAAAAGGCTAGATAATATGCCCAGAGTTGCCAGTGGTCCTGGCAACCACATGTGCTGGACTGCACAACACCTCATTCTGCTTCTGGGGTCCTCCCAGTTGGGCAGGGGCTGCAGATTTGAGGCCTTTCACTTTTTTGGAGGGGGATTCTGGGGATCGAACTTAGAACCTTGTGCTTGCTAGGCAAGTACTCTACCACTAAATTCCCAATCCCATTTTCTTTTTTTCCTTTTTGTTATTTGAGACAAGGTCTCACTATGTAGTCCAGGCTAGCCTCGAACTCTCAGTGATCCTCTTGCCTCGGCCTCCCGAGTGCTGGATTACAGGTGCACACTACCACACCTGGCTGAAGGTTTTCACTTTACACCACTCCGCACAGCATCCTGCAGACCCTGCAGCTAGTAGCAGGGGGACACCCCAGCCAAGATCTCACTGCTGGGGCAGAAAGGGCCAGCCCCTGCTCTGCCTCAAGCAAGCTCCTGCCTGCCTTCTGGCCTTTGCAGCACCTTCATCTATTTAGTGGGCAGAGGTGGGGGCAGTTCTAAATGGGTAATAGCACACTATATTCACATGCCTTTGGCAGACTCAAAGCATTTTCCCATCCATTCTCTTATTCGAGGTCGATGTAGCTTCCCATCATGGCAACTGGGAGCAAGATCTCTGCTGTGGCTCCCTTCTCCCCACTTGCCTGAAGTTCTACCCTTTGACTCATTCATTCCTTTGGTGGTAAGAGTCCAGAAGCCAAGGAATGGTATTGAACCAGCATGCCTGCGTTCAAATACCAGCCTTGTCCTGAACCAGCTGTGTGGCCCTGCCTCCTTCAGGTGTAGAAAGAGGGTGATGACATGGGCTACACCACAGAAGCCAGGTTGAGCCTGGCCTGGGGATGACATAGTCCTGTTGGTATCTGCGACAAAGAAAACTGGGCCATACTTCTCCCACTCCCTACTCAGCCCATGGACAGTTTCTCCTAAGAAGTGGATGTTTAGCACAGCTGTTGACGCCAACCATAACGCTCAGCAGATAAGACTGACTCACTGGGATTTCAGGCTTGGATTTGTTTAGCCCGAAAGTCCCAAAGGAAGCAGCTTTTAATTGTGTGTTTCTGACCCAGCTCAGAGCAGTGAAGCCTCCATTTGTTCACAATGTTTAAGGGAGAATCTGCCCTTTAAAGAGTAGCAGTTAAGTGCTGGGGAGCCAAACCTGCCTGAGGATCTGAGACCCCAGTAGGGTCCTTGACCTCATTCATCTGTGAGGTGGGGCTGACACTGGCTATGAGGAGTCAGTGTGTGCAGCAGTCTCCGGGATGTGTCAGGGCAGAGGCACCCCTTCTCCCAGGAGACAACAGGGCTAGTCACAGTCTGGACCAATGATGAAACTCTCAGCCTCTCTCAAGGCAGCCAAGACCCTAGGTCATGCTGAACCACACGGAGGCCTTAGCTCCTACCAAGGCAGCTGGTGGGTCATCAGAGGGAAAATGAACTGGCAAGAGGCCAGGCCAGATGCAATAAAAGGAAAAGTGAATTTACCTTGGATTCTGTGTCTCCTGGGTTACAGGTCATAGTCAGATAAGTGGTATGACTAGCAGAGAGGATTTTGAGACCTCAGGGGTTCCCTAAGGGGGTAGGCCATCTCTCTGCTCTGAGTTCTGCTCCCTTGGGGGGAGCAGGGCCTAACCTCACACAGGATACTCATTTCCCACTTGCAAATGCAGGAAATAGAAGCCCTTATCTCACTTCAGGCACACTACTCTGGCTTCTCAAGGATTTTAAGTGTTACTTCTTCTGAAAGGCCTCCCGATTGCTCTCCTGTCTTCCACCACTCAAGAACCGCCATCAGAGCGCCCTTCCCATCTGTCATTAGCTCCTCTAAGAATTTACTTTTTGCTGGCTATAGGCTGGGGGCAGAGGGGGAACTGTACTTTGGCACAAGTCCAGGGTAATGATACAAGCACAGAAGGCTGCCATTAAATATTTGTTGAATGAGAAAATTAACCTCATTATTGCTACAGAAAACCTTTGGGTGCCAAAAATCAAGATTATCTGGCTATAGCAAAGGCTCCGAACACTTTAATATCCAAGGTGTTAGGCCTCCTCCCTTGTTCAGAGCCCCTTATGCGTGGTTCCCACCTTTCCCACCCACTCAGGCCACTTTCAGTTTCAAAGAAACAAACACACCACACACTCAAGTACCCAGGCCTTCATATGTGCACCTGTTCCTGTTGGAACCCTTTCCCCTGCTCGCCGTGCTTCTTGTTCTCCTGCCAGCCCATCCATCTCAGCTCTTTCTGGCCCTGGCAGATTCTGCTCCTCTCCTTTCTTTGTGCATCTGTTGGAGCACTCAAGGTTGCCCCTGTCTGAGCATGTCCCATGTGTGTTAGTGGCCTGGTGCATAGCCCAGAGTGTGCACAGCCTTCATCTGCCAATTAACATGTTCATAACAGGGCTGTAACTCATATGTCTCGCTGCCAGGCAGCTCTGATTTGAATATATTACATTCCTGCCAGCCTGAACAGCCATACATATTCCTGCCTGATGGGACAGTCACGCATATACCACCAGTAGTTCAAGCCGGCAGGAATGTGTTAAACCTCAGAGGGAGGCAAATGCCAAGGTGTTGGAACTGTGCAACCTCCAGGTGACTACTGCTGTCCCTTCCCCAGGGAGATGTTCTGTGTGCCACAATTTACAACACCACATGTACATCTAACTCTTGCTGGTCTTGTACTTATTTTCAAAGATCCTGCCAGGTGTAGTAGCGCACAACTGTAATCCCAGCACTTGGGAGGCTAAAGCAGGAGCCTGGGCTACCTTAAACCCTGCCTCAAAAAATACCAGAAAAAAAATCAGGGGAAAAAAAAAGATCCTAGGTGAAGCATGTGCTAAGAAACGGCATGCTGAACCCTGTCCCCACAGTTTGCATACTTGCCCAATGATCTTGGCCATGCAGGTCCCTCATGCCAGAGCTCAGAAAGGAACTAGCTGTGCAATTCAGCCTCCCTGCAGCCTGCCCTGGCCCCAGACATCTAGCCTACCCTCCCTGCCACCACAATACAAGTCCTTGCTTCTTTGAAGTGGAGGCTCTTTTTGGCTCATTATTCTTGCCTTCTGCACCAGATTTTATCTACCAAACTACTAGGTCACAATGAATTTGTTTTCACATTTTGTTTTATAATGTCACAGTGTTTAAGATGGCCAAAGCTTCAGATTTCAGGAGTGACTGAGACTCCATTTCACAAGGGATGTGGAAGACACCACAGCCCCACAAAGTTGGCTCCGAATGTCTTGGAAGCCAGACTGCTCTTGATCCTGAGACCAGCCCAGCCGTCATGCCTGCTGGCTCCTTGTACCCAAGTCTCACAGGGAGACTAGAGGAGAAAGGTCCTAAACTCTACAAAAGGAGTGGATGCCATAGGCCCTGACACTGTGGGAGTGCCAGCTCCAGGCCCCAAATGAGTGGACAGGGCTGGCTTCAGACAGAGCCAGGTCCCCCTACCTCCTTTTTCTGGCTCTGTCAGGGAAAGGGCCAAAGGCCTTAAGATTCCATTTCCTCTCCCATTCAATGAGAAGCCTGTCAACTATGAAACTGTGGTAAAAATAGAACCCAAAGATTCTCCCCATTGGGCCCCAAATTCCTCCCTTCTTCCTTGTTTCTTTCCCCTAAAAACAGGGGAAGTGGGGAAAGAATTCCTATCAGCTAAGGTCAGGATCAGGGACAGAATGCCTTGCACAACCATTTCTTTGTTGACAAGCCTTCTGTTGCAGTATGAGTGCCATCTCCCTTGCTGTGCCTCAGTGGTTAGCACCAATGGACTAGCAGCACCTCGCACACCAACATCCTCCTAAGCTCTCCTGGGGATCTTCCACTGCTCCCACAGTCAGGTTATTCCCAGCTTCCTCTCCTATCCTTTCCTTCTTGCCCAATCTATAGCCAATCTGCCCTGAGCTACACACACTCCTACTCCCTGGCCTTCCAACTCTTGTCCTCTTATTTCTGTCCCCTTCTACCTTAGCCCTTTGAGGAATCCAGCCACATCACTGACTTGGGGCTTTTCAATGGTTCCACAACCTACCTAGCAGACTCTGAACAAACTCTTCATTCAGGGCTTTCAGAGCCTGTTCCTGCTTGGGCTCCAACATGCACCAAAGCCAATAGGTTACAAAGATGAGATGCCACACTAGATGAGATGCCACACTAGTGAAGATGAGAGCCACAAAGCTCAGGGAGTAGGCCCCATCCTCAGAGCCTTGCCCAGAAGCCAAGATACAGTCTTGTTGGTAATGATCCTGAGGGCACAGCTTACCTTCCCGACTGGGGTCAGGCCTGGGAGAGCACTTCAGTTACAGTTGGCCCTCATTATTCATGGATTCTGCATGCGCAGATTTACTCATTCATTTGATTTACTTGTAACTACAAACCCCACACAGACAGTGCACCCAGTGCACACACTACAGCTGAGGCAGGAAAAGGTAACACTCTGCCTTCTCATTTCAGCTCTCATACGGTAAACAAGTGTCCTTTTCATGGTCTATTTAGGGCTACATTTTCCCTTTCTTGTGCCTTGTTGATCTCTTTAAAATGTCTTCCAAGAGTACTGCTGAAGTACTGCCTAGTGTTCTAAGTACAAGAAGGCTGAGATGAGATGTGTCTTGTGGAAAAAATACATGCATTAGCTATACTTCATTCAGGCATGAGTAAAATGCTGTTGGCTATGAGTTTGATGTTAATGAATCCACATTAAATATTTTAAGAGCCAGGCATGGTGGAACACACCTATAGTCTCAGCACTTATGGCAAGACTTTCTTTACTCCTCCTCCCAAAAAAAGTTTAAGCAGAAATACGCATAAAACAAGGTTATGTTTATGTGTTGACTGGCTAGAAAAATATGGTGACCAGAGGTTTGTACAGATTCTATTTCCCATGGGAGCAATGGTTTGGCATTTGTTATGACTGTGAACATAACTACCACGAGTAATGAGAACTGACTTGAGCTGCAAGATAGCTAATTGAATCCTTAAAACCATGACACACCAGATATGTCCTGCCATTGCCCCATTTTACAGAGAGGTGAAGTGATATGCCCTGGCTTACCTTCCAGAGAAGCAGGGTTGGACCAGGAACAGAACCCAAGACTGAGCACTATCTCACTCCCCCTCTACCACACCAAGCCTGTAAGGGTAATAAGGAGGGAATAATCTTGGCCACCCACAAAATGGGATGTGATACCCTATGAACTCTGGGGGAAAGCCAAGGTTCTGACAGACACAGGTACTCTGTGATCACAGGTGGGAACCTATCACTCCTTTACCATGGTTTCTGGTGTAGGAGAAACTGATGACCTCCTGGGAGACATGAAGGCTGCCTGCATATGGACAGATGGCCAGAGTCACTAAGTGGCAAGGAGATGGAGGGCTTGTGGTGAAGAGATCTCTGTGAGGAAATGAGTAGGACAGACAGCCTAAGCCCTAAGGCACAGAGGGGCAGCAGGTGAGCAGGGTACAATTTGGCAAGAAGAAATTTAGGTAGTTTAACTGGTGGCGGGGTGTTGGGCACTGAAGCCAGGAGATCAGGAGGCGGACTGCCTCCACTCAATGGGGCTCCTTGGCTTCCTGAGGCTGTCTGGAGTGAAGGTAGCTTCTTCCTGCCCAAGGCATATTTCATAAAGTACGGGAGTTGGGCCAGTGTGTAGTCAAAGAATTGATTTTACAGCACACAGGCCCAGCAGTGAGGGCACATCACCTATTGTCTCAACAGCCCCAGTGTACACAGCAGCTCTGCAGGCAAGTCTAAGGCCATCCATTTCAAGCTAAGTGAGTCCAGAATGAATCTGAATCCTTTTCTCCCCAACATCAGCCTTGCTTTTCCAGAGAGGGGATCCTATATTGACAAGCCAGGGAATTCCCACTTTTCCCCACTGGCAAAGCCTCATCCCTCTGCCGCTGAAAGCACATCTGACAGAGGCCCACTTCTCTTCACCCTGCCAATAGCCTAGTCTCCTCCCTCCAAGCCCACTTGATCTGCAGCCTGCCTTATCCACAATCGCTCTTCCAATTCTGAAATTTCTGCAAGTATACATACTGGATTACTTCTTTCTAAAGATTATGTCCACTCCACATAGAATAAAACCCACTCTATTCACATTAGCCACAACAGGAATGGGCCACTCCCATCTACTCTAGTTTCATTCAATTCTCGCACCCTGCCCTTGCTCATCCCAGTCCAGTCACATACGCCTCTTTGCAGGTCCTCAAATGCTCCAAGCACACTCCCATCTCTTGGCCTTTGAGCCTCATTCTCCTTGTCTTCTCATCTTTGCACATTTGTTCCTTCTCATCCTGATTTCAAGTCTTAGTTCAAGGGTCATGTTCTCAGTGTGGACTCCCCGACCACCCTGAGGCTATTACTCCTTCCTTTTTGTTTCATTCAGGCATGGGTCACTTACTAGTTCTCTTGTCTTTTGTCTTTCTCCTCCACCAGATAGAGATCCCAAGGATCTCCCACAGGTCCCTGAATGAGGATGGGGACCTTAGGTATTTTATTTAATTATGATGCTTGTCCAGAACCAGGCCTAATATTTGACTGGGCTCGTAAAGTGAATGAATGAACAAATCTCTATTTGACAACTGTGTAAACTGAGGCTAGGAGAAGCGGAATGATTTCTTCCTGGCTCTGAGATGGAATCTAAGGCCCAGGGCCAAGACTCTGAAGTCCTTTCATGTCAGCCCCAACATGCACATACAATTTTGTACTCCAACAGAAGCACAGTCTGGTGGGAGATAAAGCTGTGAATAATTCTCCCTGTAGTTGGGCAGCGAGGCTGTGGGACCTCAAGCTCAACAAAGCCTAAGCACCAGGTGTCAGAAACTGAGAAACTATACTTCTGAAAGGTTGTAGAGAGAAAGTAAGCAGGCTGCCGGCGAGACTTGGCAGGCAAGGGGTACCACATGCACAGACTGAAGAGAACCATCATTGAGCAAGCCCTAGGTCAGGTGCGACTTTATCCAGACAGCTCCAGGTGATGAACGCTCATGTTTTACAGATGAGAGAACAGGCTTTTCACTCTTAGGCATGGCAGTGGAGAAAGTCCTGCTCTGTGAGCCCAGGCTGCTGGGTCCTAAAGTCAATACTGGCCATGGTGGCCTGTGTACCTTGGGCAGGCTTCATGTCCCTTTATAGGCCTTAGTTTCCCCAGCTAGACCCTAAGTGGGTTGTCCTTGAATATGGGGGTCACGAACCCCTCTGGCCCACAGCTGTCATGTGGAGACCTGGGCCCAGCCTTGTTAAAGCTGCCAACTGTGCAAGAAAAGAGAAATCTGGATTGGTGGGGGGTAAGGGGGGTACTAGGAATTGAACTCAGGGGAAGTGCTCTACCACTGAGCTAAATCCCCAACCTTGGGAAATCTGGATTTTTAAAAAACGTGTGAAGCCTGGTGCCACATGCTAGTAATACAAGCTCTTCGGGAGGCAGAGGCAGGAGCAGCACAAGTTCAAGACCAGCCTGGGCAAATTAGTAAGACCCTGTCTCTCCAACATGGCCTGTAGCATACAAATCTGTGACAGCATGAGCAGATGCCCTCAGACCTCCTGGCTCTTTTGGAGCTCCAGCCCCTCTCCTCGCTCCCTAGGATGCCTGGCCATAAGAATCTTCCCTTGGAAAGGATGGAGACCCTGCAATGGAGGCAGCCAGAACCACTTTTGGTGGAATCTCAGTTCCGGCTGAGTGAAGGAGAAAAAGCCTCCTTTGCACAGCACACTAGGTCCGGTCTCAGGCTCTTGGCACCAGGGCACAGGTGGCAGGAGATCCCTCTCTGGAATGCAGGTGGCTCCCATCTTCACAGGCTAGAATAGCTGCCTGAGAGGGACCTGTTGGTTCCCAGGGCAGTGCCCCCACAACCCAGCAGCTCTTTAGAACTATTCACACCCAGCTGGGATCAGGTGAACAGGAAGAGGGTTAAACAGTACCTCCAGGTGGACCCACAGTTTAGTTCAGGGCCACAGGGTGGGGAGATGCTGGCCTGGAGCCTCCAAAAGCTCCAGGGCTTCTCCCACTGCCTAAGGGCTGGTTTAGCAGGAAGTGCTTCAAACGCATCAGCCTTCTAACTTTTCAGCAGGCCTAGCAATTCTATTTCACTGAGGAAAACCACTGAGACTCAGAAAAGTGAATGGCCCAGGATCACACAGTCCTGGAAGCACCAGGATTGGAGCTATGGTTTTTAAGAAGAACCACCACTTTTATCAACTGCTTAACTGGATGGTTCCTGCTGAAAGTCAGGTGCCACTTGTCAGGGGCTGGCTAAGCTCCTGGCCAGGCGTCATCTGAGGCCACAAAATGGCCCTACTCCTAGGGTCCTTGAGCAGGATTTGACTATTTCCTCTGAGAGGGTTGGATGGTGGTAGCTTTTGGCTCTGCTGACAATGAGGATAGGGGCCTAGCGTCCCTTGGACTAAAGTCCCAGCACATGGCAAAAAAGGCAGCATCTGGCCTGTGAGTACTGCTGGCTACTACCCTTTCTCTGGCCGTACTCTCTAAACATATGGCCCCAGATGCTCCTGACCCTCTTGCCGAGAACACTGGAACCCTTGGTATGGGTTTCCCAGCCACCTAGCACTTCTCCAGCTGGGTTGAACATCAACATCACAGCCTGCAAAGTAAGGCCTAGGAAGGTGAGGCCACTTGCCCCAAGCCACACAGCTGGTTGATGGGATGTTGAGTCTGGAAAGAGGATGTGGGCCTCTGAATTCTAGGGCTTGAGGAGCCCTAGGAGGTAGTATAGTAATTCCAGTGATTTCCAAACCAGGTTCTGGGGATCTCCAAGGAGGCCTGGGGAAGGCTCTGTGGACTCCTTCCTACTCCAAGTCCCTTGAAGCAGCTCCATTTCCCTTTCATCACATAAATCTCCATATGGTATTTTGAGGTGCACTAAACAAATCCAGCCTCTCAGTATATGACAGAACTAAGAATCAGAAAGGCAGATGCACTAGCCAAGGGTTGGGCAGCAGAGCAGCAACCCTAGCCTGGGCTCTGAGTATGGGGGTGTTCCCTGTTCCTTCCAGACTGGGAAAAGACGCTACTAGGTTCCCCAGCCTGAAGATTACCAGCTCTAGGCATTCAAGAGAGGAACCAAGCTGTGGTTGAGTCATACTTCCTCCAACCCCTGACCAGGTACCTCAAAGCATTTCCATCACAACCTCAATTGTGTCCAGTAAGCAACCTTTGGGGCCACATTCACTCCCACCCATCCTGTGCTGGAATCTGCCACAAACATCTAGTAGGGGTGCCGATGAGAAGATGGTCAGATTTACAGAGCTGCCATGGCTGTAGTGCAACCAGACATGTACAGCCCACCTCGCCTGGTGAGGAACTGAGGAGTAGAGAATGCAAGATGCAGCTTTTCACATACTGCACCCAGCATGTCAGCCTTGCTGCTACATTTCCAAAGCCCTGAGGCCCCAAGACGCTATCCTGGGTGGCACTACTTTAAAGTGGCACTACTTTAAGGCGGCCTCAAAAAACTACCCTTATAAAAACAAAACAAACAAAAAACTACCCTTATTTCTGGAGGGCTGATGTCAAATCCTGGTGACAGGTCACAAAAGCCTAGCTTTTCATAAGCTATTGCAGGCTCTATGTCTAGTGTGCAAAGCCAGATGCTACCAGGTCTGGTGTACCTTGATTGCTGGCCTCTTGCATCATTCTGAATGACCAAGCGGAACCCAGAATAGGAAGACAGTGTTAACAGGCTCATTCACTATGTCTGGAGTGACAGGTGGTATATTGGGTATCAGAAGCAGAAGCCAAGAACCGTGAGCAGCCAAGAGACAGGATGAAAGGAGCAGCGCAGAACTGAATGGGGAAAACCATGAGTTCATTTCAGGTCAGCACAGGCGAGGCTACTGGCCTCTGTGCCAAGCAGGCCCAGGGGACAGAGACACAGGAAGGGAATGGCTCTCCACCTCAGTGTTTATATTAAGATCCTGGATTTGGGAACCCATGTAAGACAATTACACAAGAAAAGCAGCACATGTGGAAAAATGCCTTAGTGACTCTGGCTGACCAGACACTTCAGAGACTGCACAGATGCAGGAAGGCACAGAGACAGGGAGGGGCTGTCCCCACTGAACTTCAGGTAATATTGTGGTGCTGTGGGTGATTCCAGGGCAAGGGATGTGGCCAAACAGCAGCCTGATGAGAAGGGGGCAGCTGGGTGTAGAGTGCACACCTGTAATCCTAGCATGTGTGAGGCAGAGGCAGAAGCCAGAGGATAGCTGTGGGTTTGAGGCCAGCCTGTGCTACATAATGAGACCCTGTCTTAGAACACACACACACACGGAGAGGGGATAATCCATACAGAGACACCTCAAATCCGTCCCATTCTGCACTGCAAACATGTATTTGTAGAGGGAATGTCAGGCATTGTGCACTGTGCTGGCAATCTGTCCTCAAAAAACTCACGGTAAAGTGCAGGATGACAGTGATATGCTTCTTCTGCTGACTGGACATGACGGCAGCCACATGGAGCTGCTTAAGAAAGCCTGGAACTGGTTCAACAAGAGAGACCAGGCTATCTGTGATAGACTTGTCACAAATGGGGTGACAGAGGTATATCATTAAGTGGTGCTTAGTGTGATGGAAGGGGTAGCTTGGCAAGACTGGGATGGATGAAAAGAGAGTTCAGAAAAGCATGGCTATTGTCTTCAAATACCCAGAAGACTGTCACATGCATGTGGGCCCCAGAGTGGGGAAGGGAAGGTGAAGGTTAACGGAGAGAAGATCCTGCCACATTACTGAAAGTAGCTTTAAGAAACAGAGTTGGCCAAAGGTGGAAGAGGGGACTAGAAGAAGGCCAGTCAGGCTAGACACGGGCACAGTGGATACTGAAAAGGAGTGCAAGCCCCCACAGGTGTTACCTTCCAGATTCCTTCTAGCCCTGAGATACTCTTTGCCCTCCTTCCAGAACTTCATGTCCAGTTCTGGACATGACATCAGACATCATCTTTGTGGGTGTGACAGTCATAGTTCAAACTTGTTTTTGCTTCTGGGGAAATACTATCAGTAAGCAGAAAAGAACAGGAGAAATGTTCGCATAGTCTGGCCACAGGACAAGTACTAGAGCTCAGACAGCAAAGTCAGGGCTTCCATACCTTTCTCTGGGGAGTCCAGCTGCACAAGGGCCCCTGTCAGCTGACACTTGCTGTCCCCCTCATCCTGTCCCTGGATAAGAGTTACAGAACTCCCCAGCTCCAGCACTCACTCATTGTATGACAAAGGCTTCCTGGGCCTCAAAGCCTTTCATCTCTAAAATGAGAGTCATACTGGCTTGCCCTGTCCATTGTCCTGGGGCTGTTGAGACAGTCTCCTGGGAAGACAGGTGGGAAAGGACATGGCAGGTGAGAAACCATCACTACTATAGCTTGAGGGGCCCCCGTATCGTCCAAGCAAGGACCCTGCAGAGCTGCTGCCCAATGCTAGGCTTTCTGGGGACTCTGTAGGCCATAGACCAGGGATTTTTGGCCTGGGGCTGAGGTGAAGAGTCACACTCTTTCCAAGGGGCTGTCCTGAGGAAGGTCCTACTATGCCCTGCCTAGGCACCCACAGCTGCCCACCCCTCCATACCCTGCTAGTACCAGGACCATCCTCCTACTTTAGTGTAGGGACCACTGACCTCCTTGCCTTGCCAAGCATCCTTCCTATTTCTCTCCACCATCCTCTTTCCACCAACACACTATGTTTGTAGCCTTCAGGCCTCTGCATGGCCTGCGCCTATCTGAAACACCCTTTTCTTAATTCTGCCTTGTCTTTTCGGTCTAGGTTCCAGCGTTGCTCCTCCAAAAAGCTTTTCTGCATAGCGTCCCCAGGTCCCTGCACTGGCTCCTCACTGGGCCAGTAACTCAGGCTTAAAACATTGCCTACTGGCCTGGGTTTATAAGCCCATTTAGTTTCCACTTCCGCCTTTAGGCCAAGCCTCCTGAAGTCAGATTGAGTGGTTTGCATCCCTATAATCTCCTGTCTGGCCTAGAAGAGGTACCCAAATGAATGCCTGCTGATGCTTTTGATGTAGGACCCCATTTCTGGCTTGGTCTAGAAGTCCCTGGGATACACTATAGAATCTATGAGAGGCAATAGCATGCAGAAGGGGTGTGGGATCAAGTCTTGACTACTTGCATCCCCCTTGTGTACCCATACTCCCAACCACCTCTGAAAGTACAGCACGGTCAATCAGGAAAGATCTCCTTGAAAGTTCACTAACTACCCCATCCTGTTCACTGAGCCCTGCCCCAAAAGAGCACAGTATTAGCCACACTCTCGATCCAGCCACATTCCCACAGACTGAAGAACTGACTGAATCTTAGTGGCTAATACTCATAGCTATCAGATGTTTGTCATCTGCCCAGGAATTGGTGGCTACTGCAGTAGCCCACTCACTTTCCAAGGTCCTCACACTGCATCATATGTTTGATCTTTCTTTTTTTTTTTGATCTTCATAAGATTTTTTTCACTATTCCCCTTTGTACTGTTAAGGAAAATGGGGGCTGAGAGAGGTTAGGGGATTTGCTCAGTGTCACACAGCAAGTAATGGTCTATCTCAGTGGTGGCGAACCTATGGCACATATGCTGCAGCAGGCTGTTTGTACCAGCTCTAAAAGGTTCACCATCACTCTCTGTTGACTGCAAGCCCTACAGGTCTCAACCTCCAAAACCTAGCCTTCATGGCATCCAGTCTTACAAGTAGTAAAAATACTGGGTTGTGTTAGCAAGACTGACACAAATTCCTACAGAACTTAGAAGCTGCTGTTGAAGGACAAGTTTGCTTGCCTCTAGCAAATGAAATGTGACTATAAGTGCATTTTCACACAGACCCTGACCCCAAGCCAGCATCTCAAGGAGCACAGAAAGCAGACTTTACCTTGACAACTTCTACCTCTCTAAGAGGTACTCTGCCCTGATGTTTTTGCCAACACACTTCCTCAGGCATCAGGCTATGGTGACAGACCCTCTTCTACTCTCACAAAGAGAGCTATGACATCACTTCATCCTTGAATAGTCCCTTTCCCTCCTAGGGCTCCCATCTATCTGGGCAGACTACTTCTGGTTAATTAGTATTGCCTGCTTGTGTTGAGAAGGCTCAGTGGGAGTGCTGTGATTGCTTGATGCTGTTTGCATATGATACTGGTTCCATATGAAGAATTACTGCAACGTATTTGCTGTCCCTTAGGAAGATGATCACCATGGAAATACTTTGGGACTCTACAGTTTTTGTGTTTTCTTTTTTCTTTTTTTTTTAGACAGGGTCTCACTATGTAGCCCAGGCTGGCCTTGAACTCAAGGCAATCCGGCCTCAGCTTCCTGGGTGCTGGGATTAAAGACATATACTACTACCATGCCCGCCTCGGAACTCTACTCTTGTGACACAGAATCATCATCCTTGTTTCTCCACTCTAACCTTTACTGCTGGCCCCATCTTCTCCTGCAGGCTTCTCAGCATCAGAGCTCCTCAAAACAATGTCGTAAATCCAATAAGATGGACAAGCAACCATGTGCTCCCCCATCTTTAGAAAGACTAATGGACAAGGAATCTCAAAGAACTGCAACTCAGAATGAGGGTGACTGGGTTTCAATTTTGCTAGTTAAGCTTGGTGTGACCTTGGGAAAGTTACCTTCTGAGTTTCTTCTACTATTAAATGGCAAGTAGGAGCTCTAATTTCCTTGCAGATCTAGGATTCTCAAGGTTGTAAAGGGAAGTTCATTACCTGTCTCACTGATTCTGGAAAGCACTGTTCCATTTCCCACAGGAGGACTCTGAAACTGAGAGAGGCAGAACGGCTTGCAAGTAAGTACTGGGTGGCACTATAGCAAGTTAGGGCTAATGGAGGACTTATACTGGGGCTGTGGTTAAATCCACGGCCCTCCCCAACTTAGCTCATGCTTCCACAGAGGGGCTGTAGTCAGGATCCTGACAGCCATGTTGGGCTTTGGAGGTGAGGCTGCCTCTGCACAAGAGGCCCTCTCAGGAGACAATCAGTCCTTTAACAGCTCTGCTGGAACAGGCTTAGCTTTGCAGTGTGCATTAATCTGGAAAATTAATCACCGTAAGAGTCCATTATTCAGAGACCACCTCCTATTGCTTTTCAAATATATGATCTTAAGATAGGCTACTGAATAAGGAACTTGGAGCAGTCAAATTCACAGAGCTGTCAGGGGCTAGAAGAGTGGGGAACGAGGAGTTACTATTTAATGTGCGTAGTTTCTACTTGGGATGATGTAAAGTTCTGGAGATGGATAGATGGTGATGGTTGCTAAATAATGAGAATATACTTAATGCCACTGACTGTACACTTAAATGGTAAATTTTGTTATGTGTATTTTTCTAAAATTTAAAAAAAATGGACTACTGAGCAGTCCACTGAGGAATTTCCTATGATACGACCCAGTAGTTAATACATTTTTCTCACCTCAAATCCAAAAGTCACAAAATAAAATATATAAAACTACTTTAAACATAACTTCTAAATTTCTAATTTGTACTGTTTTTTGAGACAGAGTCTTGCTATGTAGTTCAGGTCAGGCTTGAACTCACTATGTAACCCAGGCTGGGATTGAGCTGGCAGTGATTCTCCTGTCTCAGCCTTTTAAGTGCTGGGATTATAGGCATGTGCCACCTAAATTTCTAATTTGAATTATGTATGTACTTGTGAATAGGCTTATTTATAATCCACTTACAATCTCTTTGCTGAAATTCAGGAAACAGAAAAAAGAGAAAAAAGAAATAAAATAGAAAAGATTAGAGGTGAACAAGGGCAATAACCTGTGTGTATCACAGAACCTCAGGAAGGAGCTACACAGGAGATTGTGTGGATGTAAATTGCACCCCCACCACAAAACCCTAAAACTTCAAAATAAAAGGAAAGGAATGTACCATATATTTATTTATGATATTATATAAAACTGAAAAAAAGTCTTTTTAATCCCATTGCCCTAATACAATTACTCTTATGCCAAAACTTTTTAATGGGAATCATTTTGGAATGGTAATCTTTCTAAGAAAAAATAGTAACTTCTGCTTTGGTCTTCTTAAACAGAGACAATGTGGTAGAACAGAAAGAAGAGTGAACCAGAACTTCAAATCTTAACTAAGCTGTATGACTTTGGACAAGTCAGTTTACTTCTCTGTTTTTGTCATCTCTGAAAAGAGCAATAAATGCAACATGCCTCTCTCAGCAACAGGGCTCTGTGAACTGTGTAGTATATGAAAGGAAATTAGCAATAAGTAGGGAATACTCAAGAAACCTTTACCTAACAACTTATATAAAAACTAGTAATCAGTATTTGAAAGTACTGACATTAATTATAAAATAAAATCACTTGCAGAATTTCATTATTACATCTTTTTTTTGGGGGGGTGGTACTGGAAATTGAACCCAGGCCCTTCATGCTGAGCTCCATACCAGGCTTATTTAATTATTTATAGACAAGGTCTCACTAAATTCCCCAAGTACAAACTGAATTTGCCATCCTGCTGCCTCAGCCTCCCGCAGTGCTGGGATTATGTGTGTGCACCACAATGCCCTGCTACTATCAATCTCTCAATACAGCAATACACTTGGCTCCCACAGGTGAGCCTGTGTGCTTCAGACCTAACTAGGATTACTGACCCATCCAGATATAACCAGCACTTTTTCTTGTTTCTTATACACACATTCTCACCTCAGGGACCTGCTGTTTCTAGTCTCTCTGACTGGCCCCTGTCAATCCTCAAGTCACCTTCCCCGAGGTTTCCTCCCCAGCCTCTCTGATGAGGTCCCTCCAAGAACCTGCTTCTTTCCCTCAGACTCTTACTGCAGTGAGATAGTATCTTGTTTATTTGGTACCTGTTTGGACCAGACTCCAAGCTGGATGGATCAGCTGTGTTCCCTGCTCTCTCCCTGGCTCCCAGCACGTCCCCTGGCACTGTGGGTATATGACTGGGTGACTGTTTGGAAAGAGAAGTGGAGGTGAGGTGGGGCAGATGGAGAAGCTGGGTCTGAGGAGCCTGAATGCTCTCATGGGCTGTTCCCAGGCACTGTCAGGTGTGACCTTTGAAAAGGTTGCTGAGGCTATAGCAGTGGTGGCAGCCCTGCCTCTACTGGGCACAGACAAGCTGCCTCCCCTCCAGCCTGCACCTGCCATAGGCAGCAGACACCTCCTAACTGCTACCACACCCCTGTTCAGGGTAACAGCCATGTCATGAAGCGTGGGAAGCTTGGGAAGGCAAGAAAGTCCCAGTAAAGTCTGAACTATCAAATCTGTTCACAGCATACTTAATAACAAGCTCCTAGTCACAGTTCCCAGCAGCAAACCACCCAGATGGAATGAGAACCCTGCAAAGACGAATCACAGCTCTGGGTACCCAGGAGACTGAAGCCCTGGGCAGACCTCTCCAGCCGATCCTGACTGTCCTAACTCATGGACGGCCAGCACTTGCCTCCCCTCAAACACTCCATCTACATGAGCCTACTCAGTTGAGGTCCTGAAGGTCACCTCCCTAAAGCCTGCCTCAAGTCACTGCACATTCCCCCATCAGAACCCTCCACCTGGCCCGCCCAGCCTACCTACATCTTTCCAGGCAGGGGACATGGCAGTCCAGCTATTTTAGGTCTTCTCCTGCCCCAGATGTCAGCAACAGCAGCAACTAACACTGAGTTGCCTCCTTCACACCAGGCACTATGCTTCCTGCTTCACACATCTTCCTCTTGTCCTCAAACTGAGACTACGGTCAGGCAGTACTGTCATTACTATTTGCAAGCGAGGAAAATGAGACAAGAGGTCAAGCACCTTGCAAAGGGTCTTACAGGTCTGAGTGACAGGCCAGGATCTAAACACCAGTAGCTTGATCCTAGAGCTATATCCTTAACTAAGGGTCCACATGACTTTTGGGGTGTGGGCTTCACCTTACTGGGCCCGACTCAGCTGTACTCAGGTGGGCTTAATAAATGCCATGTTTCTGCAGGCCAAGAGAGCAACATGGTCAGAGTGAGTTACCAAGGCAGCCTTCCAACAAACGGCTTCCTGATTACCTACTATGTGCTTATCAGGTACCTTGGGGAGTAGACACCAGGTCTGTGCTTAGGGACCTTGTGACTGTGCAGAGAAACAAAAGTACATAAAAATCTTATTTTTTTTTTGTATTTTTCTTTTTTTCTTTCTTTTTTTTTTGTGCTGGGGATCGAACTCAGAGCCTTGAGCTTGTGAAGCAAGTACTCTAACCACTGAGCTAAAACCCTGGCAAAAATCTTATTTGTTGAAGCAACCAAATTGATTCCTTATCTAGTTTGGCAAGTCTGAGCAGTTCTTCAAAACAAAAAACAACAACAACAACAAAAAAACCCCCAAAGAACCCCCACATAGTAGAAAGTTGAGACTCGGGCTTAGTTAGATAGCAGCGAGTCTTTGAAATACAAAGGCTGACCCAGACCAAAGCTGGTGCTGTGGGATTCTCACCAGCTTCCAGGAACCAACTGAGGAGCACAGCTGGAAACAGCTGTGCTCTGCCAAGAAACTAACGGGGATTCTGATGGTCAGGGCAGGGAAGAGCCTGCTCTATTGAAGCCATTTAGCATCAGAGACACAAAGACATGAGAAGCTAAGGTTCCTGCTCCACTATCCCTTGTCCTCGCTAAGATCCTGAGACTGAAAATGGACCAAGGCAAAAAGGCTTTGAGGCAGGCCAGGTCCTGAGCAGACGCTGCCGTGGGTTGGGGTAGGCGCCATCGATGGTGACCCCATGTTGAAAAGTTTTCACAATGGAGATGGGTACTTGCTCTTACCTTCAGGGAGGGTGAACTACTCTGCAAAAACTGATTTCATGAGGCCAGGGTTTCTTTCCCAAGCCAACACAGGCCCAGCTCAGCTCAGCCCCAACCCACCCTGGAAGAATGGCAGTTTAAAAGGCAACAGCTCCCAACCTGGAGGCCCAGGGCTGGGACCACACCCAAGGGAGGCTGACTTCATTCAGGGAACCTGCCCTATTGGCCCACTCCCAGATGGCCTGGCCAGGACACCACCTTCAGTCTGCAGCCTGGTACCTCTCCATGGGGCCCCATCCAGCCCTGCCAGGTCTCCAGAACAAGGGTGGAAGTGGGCAAGGAAAAGGCTTGCTCCCCTCCTAGAGAGGCCTGTGTTGGGTGCCCCAACACTTCCCAACTCTGGTCTAGGTCTGAAGCAGCTGCTTCCTGCTTTGCCATTTCCTTTCACTTTGGTTTTTAACCCCAAAGTGAAACTAAAGCCTGGGACACTGTGGGACAATGAATGGTAAGAACTGGGAGAGCTGAACCCTGATTTCTAATACCAAAAAAAGAGTGCAGGCTCACTGAGAAAATTGGGAAGAGTCCCACACCTCACCATTGATAAAATGGGAGGCAGGAACTATGCTAGTGACTTAAGAGACTTCCCCTTCCTCAAACCAGTCGTCACTTGGCAATGAAAGAAGCTGTGAAGATGACCTCTCCCCCATGGGACCATCCTGTTGGCCTGTGGAAGGAGGCAAAACCGTACTGGCAGTGTAGACACCTTTCCAGTCTGCCTCTTCCCCCACTGCTGCCTGAGTTCTTTTATCCTGCCAGGAGGTCCCAGCAACCCGAGGTAGAGCAAATTCAGGAAGTTACTAAGCACGATCCTAACCATGCCTGGGCACGCTACACCTAACCCACTGGAGGTACCCAACAGCTGCACTGAAATTCCCTGCCTGAGATCTGACCAGGCCATCTGCTAAGACTGACAGTAGCCCATGCAGGACAGGCCCAAACTTCAAACCCACTGCTGAGCAGTGGCCAAACCCACTGCTGCCCACACAGTACCTAGCTGGAACCACCGTAATCTGCTTTATTGTATATCCACTCGCTGGTTTACCAAACCTTCCCAACAGCCTGGGTATATAAGAAAAGCAAGTATGAGCCTCCTAACCATTCAGACAAAGAAAACTGAGGCTCAGAGACGGGCAGGGACACAGTGACCAAGCCAGCACGGGAATGCAGAAGCTCAGTAAATTTCTGAATGAGCTTACTCATTGGCCTGGGCCCAGACGTTGCCAAGCAGGTGCAACACATGCCACACAGGCTCAAGAAAGAGGGACAGTGAAAGGCCTTTCCCTGGTGTCCAAGTCCCAAAAACATTCCCCGAACCCAGAAGAAAGTCCCCTCACCCCCAATGTAGGCTTCATTCCTGCCATGGCTCCAGCCCATTTCTTTCCTTCATGGCTCACTTCTTTCCACCTGTACCGTACTAGGCAGAGAAAGGAGTGACACCAGCCAACTTCATCCCTCTCTGGACCTTGCTCCATCTGTAAAACCACGGGATGAATTACAATAGTGATTTCTTAACCAAGTTAATGAAACCGAATGTGGCGGGTATGGATGAAGTGCTTTTAAAAACATACACACGTACAGAATAGAAAAGAAAGCAATTCAAAAATATCTGACAAGATTTTAAGGGCACCGACTCTCAGAAAAAGCATTTTCACTTGCAGGAGGGGCTCTTGCAGCCACACAAGCAAACATGCACGCAGACACGTGGGGAAGGCGCTCACTGCAGTACTGTTTATAGCAGTAAGACTGGGAACCTAAACGTCCCTGGTAAGAGGACTCGACAAACAAGTGATGGTCTATCTACAGAGAACCACATGCTCATGAGAAAATGAGGCCTGGACCTGTGTGTGTCCATAGAGAATAAGCTACAACAGACAGACTTTCTAATAAAGACAAGGACAGAATAACAGATACAGTGGGTACCACTGCTTGTGTAATAAAAAGGGATATTGCCTGTGTAGCAGAAAACTTCTGGGAAGAAACACTATCTGGTCACATTGATTATCTAGGTGGGATAGACATTGATTTTTCATGGGGTATCTTCTTTTTTAAACTTTGAATTTTGGGTTGGGGGTACATTCAGTGGTAAAGTACTCACCTAGCACACATGAAGCCCTGGGTTCAATCCCCAACACCGAAAATAGGTAAATAAAGTTTCAATTTTTAAACCACATCATGTATTACTTTTTTGATAAAAATTTGATTTTTACATACAAAAAATGTAAAAATGTACATAGAGATGCCTCCTACTGGCAAGCATCAGATTCCTAGGAAGCAGGACACAGAGACCCAGATATTGAAAAGTTTTTGAGGGTAAAAAGAGGTAGCCTGGACACTGCAGAGCTCTGGGGGTCGGGGTGAAGAGCGTCAAGGAAGTCTGAGGACAAACCTGGCCTTCAGGCACAGGAAGGCTTTGAAGTTGAACATGTAAAGCTGGGACAGGAAGATTCCTATCAGGAGCGATTGGGGAAATGAAATCAGGCTGGTGAAAGAGGGGAAAGAATATCTCTCTCAGTATGTCATCCAGGTAAGTCAGTTGCCATCTAGGTTTGGCACTCATGGAAAGTGAGAGGACTGGGGGCCAGAGTTCTTTCCAGACTTGTATCTTAGGACCTGCCTTTATTTCATTTCATTTAATATTAAAGGAGGCGGAGAAGGTCCCCAGCTCAGCACATGGCCATAGGGCTCCACACCTGTGCAGACTGTAATCAAATATTTGGAGGCTGCAGAAAAGTCAGGCCAGGATCTTAGGCAGAGCAGCCTTTGGGCGAATTCCCCCTGGGGAGAAGGAGCAGATGGCCCTTTGCTAAGATGCCCTCCCTCACCTTCTTATTAATAATTAAGACATTATTTAAAATCTCTTTTGTCATTTCTGAATTTCAGTGTGTAGAAACCTACACCTTGGCTTGCTTTACCACGATGCTCCAGGCTGAAATGGTCCAGATCTGCAGGCCTAAATTAGAGGGATGTGCAGTGGAAAGAGCCCAGTGTGGAGTCCAGTAATCCTAGGGTGGATCCTGGCTACACCTCAATGATGGTGCAGACTCAGTGAGGTCAGAAACTATGTCTCCAAGTCTGCTCTGCCTGTCAGTATATTCCCAGGACTGGCTCACCATCAGGCACATGGCAGCACTCAATAAATATTTGTTGGATAAACGTGCAGCTGAGCCAGCGTGACCTTGATCAAATCACTTTCTAAGACTGCATCTTGGTTTCCTCTTCTGAAAAATGAAGATAACAAGAACAGTAATAACCTCTCAGGGTTATATAACAATCTATTAAGATGGACAATAGTGCTTTACAAAGCAGAATAGGTTAAACAAATAAAAACTCAGAACCAACATGCTGAAAACAAAACAAAAAGAATGCATATACACAAGAGCAAGCAAATTTATGAGAAAGCACATGGCAAACAGTAATCAAATGAATTACTACAACTGAAAGGTAGAGTACAGGGTACTCTAGTCCACTGTTTCAGTGTCCAGATAATTCTCAAGCTGTCTTTGTTCTGAAGGAATATAAAAATCCTTCTTCAAAACCTTTGTTAAGACTTGGGTAGGAAAAACATTGTTACAGTTACAACCATACTCTGCACACAGCTGGGCTCAGAGTGTACTTACCAAAACAGACTGGTATTTGGATGCTGAGGGTATTTAGTGGGGACCAGGAAGGAATAGAGTGAGGGGGGCCTGGAGCTGGGCCTGCCATGTGGTTTCTTTGCCTTATGACCAAGTTCATGTACATGGGGCATGCGCTCCACACAGACAATAGCTAGCAGTGAGGCCTGGGCCAAGTCATCAATTTTCTGCTGTACACTGGGACTAATCAGCATTGCTGTTTTCCACAGTGGCCACTCAGTAAAATACTAATTTCCTCTGTTCAATGGGTATTCCTGGCTGCAGCCCAGGAAATCAGACCAGGGCTCCATCACCTGGTTCTGTGCTAATAAGCATTTGGGACAAGTCTCTTCCTGCCTTTGTGGGTGACTGAACTCTGTTTGATAGGGGCTGCTTGAAAATTTCAATGGGGCCAGTTGAGGACATGCCCACTGTTAGACGAGGCATACAAGGGGCACAGCTCTGGACGCTCTGCATATCCTGGGGTGTAAAGATACTGATGCGAGTATCCCTAATTCCTTCCATCTTCCACCTTGAAGAGACTCTAAGCTGGCACCCAATCCTGACCTTCAAGATCTTCAGAAAGCAGAGTTCTGCAGACTTTATATGCCCCCCGTAAAAGGGGCAAGAGGACTCAGATCCCTGGGCCCCTAACAGCAGGAGTTTCCTTTCTAAGAAGCAAAGCTGAACTGCGGGAAGAGCCAGGGTTTAGAAATAGTCAGCTCTGGGTTGGAGCCACATTTTCCTTGTCTGTAAAACAGGGATGCTAAGTCCACCTGCCTCTGGCTTGTTGTACAGATTTCATGAGGGTGCCTGTGGAAGCCCAGGCATGGAGCCTGGCACAGAGCAGGTGCACAAAGAATGTGCTCCGACTGCCACTTTCTGGTCTAGCTCAGCAATACTCAACATCTTTCCCTCTGGTCCATCAGGCTTCAGTGGTGTCCTAAGGAAACACAATGTCCTCTACTCCCCCATCCAGCTCCTCCCACGCCCATGGGTCCCACCCGAACCTCGCCCTCTTGTCTCATCTGGATGCTTGCAAAACCTCCTCTGTGTCATCATTTTTATTCATTTCAATTCACCCAGCCTGATTCATTTTGAAAAAGTTCTGCAGCTGCACTACCCTTGCTCTAAAACTGTCCAGACTCCCCAGTGCTTCTGCTTTTCTACTAATATTCAATGTGGCCTACAACCTCTTGGTCCCTTCTAGATTTTCCAGTCAGAGCCCTGAGGTATCATACAGCAAAACCAGCACTCTATACACTCTTAACTTCCAGTCCCCTCCCCTTGAACAAACCAGTCTCCAGAATGTCAGTTCCATCCTCTGCCTCTGCAATCCACCCCCCTCAAAAGGCTCTTGTTTCCTCTGGCTCATGCTCACTTCTTCCTTCTCAGACAATGCCTTTCCTCAGCAGACACTTAATTACAGACTGTCACACAGTCTCTCATAATTGTAGGCCTTGTCTCCCTAGTCAGACCATATGTTCCCAGGGGCAGAGGCCTTGTCTGTCTTTTCCTCCCCTTTCTCTCATAGCCCCACCCAGGCTGGGAGGGCAGGGCCCCAGTAAGAAAGTGTTTCCCAGGCCCTATTCAGCTCTGGGGTGAGCTAGCTTCAACTCTTGTGACTGCTTCTCTTGTCCTGTGAGAATATATTTTGCTGAAGTCATGTTCTCTACCTGGTGATCAGGCTAGAAAACAGGGGAGCGAGCCTTGGGGGAAGGCAGGGCTGTGGCTCTAACCTGGCCCCGGCAAGGTCTTGCTCTAGGAAGGCACCTCCTTATCCCTAGCAAGGCCTGCTTCTTTACTGTGAAGCAAGTAAGGAAACATCTTTTAGCTCTAAAATTTGGATTTTTGTCTTTAAGGCAGCCCTGGTTCCCAAGAAAGGGTTGGGTGAGTAACACAGCTGATTCCAACTCCAGCTGACTATTGAAAGTCAAGCCACAGCCCAGAGTGGGGAAACCCGGGCACCTGAGATGTAGTTAAACCGCATGCCTCATCAACCTCATTAAATTCTTGTTGACGACTGAATTTCATTCCTGCTCAGGGGTTTGATTCCACAGCCCTCACCCTGGCCAGATCTGCCAGTGCCTGCTGCCAGGGCTAAGCCACGCAAGGGTGACATGCTCCTGTAAACAACCAATCCTGCCCAAAACAAAGACAATGATGGTGAAACTGTCATTTCCTGAGTGGTCCTTACCACATGGGTTTACTCTCATAGCAAACTTCTAGGTAAGTATTTCCATCCCCGTTAGATTGACAAGGAAGAAAACTGAGGCACAGAAAAATGATCAAGGTTACACAGCATGGACAAGCCAGATTGTCATTTAAACCCTGGATACTCTCGGTTCAGCGTTTCTCAAAGTAGCCAACAGGTTCTCAACTTCAGAATCCTTTAGAAGGCTGGCATAAAAAGTTGATTCCCAAATGGGTGTGGTGATGAATGTGTACAATCTCAGTACTCAGAAGCAGGATGACTGAAAGTTTGAGCCCAGCCTAGACAACTTAGTGAGTCCCTGTCTCAAAACAAAAGGGCAGGGGATGCAGCTCAGGGCTGAGTGCCTGAGTTCAACCCCTAGTATCAAGGGGGAGAAAAAAAGTTGATTCCTGTCCCCAGACCTGCCAAATGAGAATCTCCAGAGATAAAACTCAAGAACCTGAACTTCATTAAGATGAAGACTGGATTTTCTATTAGAGGAAACTGAGACATAGACATGTAAAATGACCCGATAAGGTCACACTTTAAGCAAGCCTATCAGTCTGGGACTGAACTCACAGCTGGTTTCCATAGCCAGCAGCTGAGAAGAGGTAGTGTTTGACAGTGTGGGCTCTGAGGAAATAGGGCTCCAAAGAGGGAGATACAGCAGGAAAGTCCAGCAATATTTTCTCAGTGTGGCTTAGGAAGCCCTGGGGAGTAAAAAACCATACTCAGAGTTACCACTGCAGCCTTCCCCTAAGAGCCGAGGTAGACACTTTCCTGAGCCCACCTGAGCTTCCAGGAAGAAAGCTTGTCTCTACAACCAGTAGGTCTCCAGTGGCCCTAGGAGCACGTCTGGTTACTCCTTAGGATGAGAAAACCAGGGAGGTGATGACTCAGTCCCACCCCAGCCTCTAGCCAGCCTCCTTTAAGTGTGAGATACTGGGGAAATGTCAAGCAAACCCTCCTACCAGAACAGATGCCAGAGCAGACGGCCTGCAGGACAGGATCCCAGGCAGAAACAGGAAGCTTGGAGCAAACTATGGGATGAGGGGAAGAAAAGTGGACAACCCTGGGCTCCAAGCCTGCCTTGGTGCTATGGAGGTTCCGGTCCCTCTCTGGGTTCCCTACTCTTCTTTCACTTGTGAAACAGGGAGAGCTCCTCTGACTTCTGACTTCCTTTCAAGACTGTTATGAGGAACAACGGTCAGGAAAGAGTCTGACAGATTAGACAATGCTTCCCGAAGTTGTGGGAGATTAGAGGATTACGCCTATGATTACTGGAATAGTCAGAAGGTGCTTTCCTTGTTACCTGAACCCAAACCAGGGGGTGGTGGAGTGGCACAAAAGGTTGGCCTCTATCTTGTTCCTCCCATAGAGACCCAGATATTATTGAGAGAGGGGGAAAGTTCACATTACGTGCCTACTACATACTACATATATAGGTGCCTATATAAAATCTCATTCAATCCTCCTAATTCTATAATATAAATGATTATTTTGAGTCCAGATGAGGAAACTGAAGCTCAAAAAGAGTAATCTACCCAAGATTACACAGGTAGTGAGTGACAGACTGATTAAAACCAGCTGTTTGTGGCTAAGCCACACTACTTCCACTGTCTGGAACTGCTGTGGAAGAGACAACATATGCCTGGTATAGAGACTCAGGTCGAATGGCCACCTCCTCCTGGAAGCCTTTCTCTGCCCAGACAGAACATCTTTCTTATGAAACCTCACGTATCATTATCACACATCTGGCAGCATTCAGCACATTCTTTTACTCTATGAGGAGGTACACTTTTAAAAGGTAAAATGACATGCAGCTACGAATGAGTGGCCTCTGAGTTACTTTAGTATTCTAGAATGGGATGGAAGGACCCCAGAGACCATGCCGTTCAACTTCCTTACTTTTCAGTAAGAAAGAATAATTGTCTGAAGTTACACAGAATTTTAACTTCACAGCCAGAAACATGATTAGGCACTCTGCCTCACAGAATTTTAGGGACTCCATGATTTCAGAATCAGCCTTAGGACAAGGATTGCTATTCCTATTTTATAGATTAGGAAACTGACACCCAAGGAAAAGTGACTTCCCTAAGAGTGGGCGAGATGTGGGGACCAGAGCCCTTAACCTCTCACTTCCAGTCAAGGGATGACACCCTCCTTCCACCTCACTGCAAGTAATCCATGTAATACGCCAAGTACTGGGCACACAGAAAAAGGCTAATGGATGTTAGAAACTATCACTATATAGCAGGGGCAGGTGACACCCGACAGTGACTTCTTCAGAGCCATTGCATGGAACAGGACCCAGGAGTCCTGGTTCAAGCCTCTGCTGGTCCCTGGCCCTTCTGGGCCTCATCTTCTCAACTGAAGGACTAGTGATCTCATTTCCTGCTCCAGAGTTCTAGGACATCTTAGGGTTCTTAACAGCAGACCTCAGCTCTCTGAAGCCTCTCTCAGCTGGGGCCTTTATCTCCCCATTCCACAGTGAAAAAAGGAAAAGCAGCCATGGTTCACAACTACAAACTGTGTTCCCAAGTGTCACTGTTCAAGCAGGACCCGCTCTAAAGAACAATGGCAAAGCACATGGAAAATCCAACTGTCCCCCAGCACTGACATCTCACTGGGTACAGTCACCCACCTTTCCAAACTGACTGACAGAGAGAAACCAGGAGGTGGGGCATAAATGAAGGACAGCCATTGCTCTACTCTCTAGGAAGAGCAGGTGTATTTGTGAATAACCAAGTGGCAGAAGAGTGGAAGGTAAAGAACCCTGGTGCAGTCTTGGTCCCAGATTCCTGTACCAGCTCTGACATAAAGTGTGTGCTCCCAGGCAAGCTACTTTCCCACTCTGTGCTCACTTTAAAGACAGGCTGACAGTTCACAAAGCATATATGTGGATGTTTCATTTGATCTTCATGACAGCCAGCACACATGATTTTCTTTTACAGATGGAGAAACTGATGCTTAGAGAGGTCAAAGGTCTCACTCAAGGCCACACACCTTGAAACTGGCAAAAACCAAGGCTCCAGAAATCTTAGACTGCCAAACTCAATAATCAAAGGTGGTCAAATAAGAATTCCATCCCCTTTCCCCCATTACCTTGAATCAAGTCTCAACTAGACCAAGTATCACAGGCCCTTATTCATTGCCCACTCTAGTGGCCTGCAAAGTTCTGTCACAAACCCCACAGCCCAGCTGCCTAGGAGGCCGCACCCCCCTGCAAAATGTCATTACTCAAATTGGCAAGCGCGCAGCCCCCACTCCCAGCTGGGTCTAAATAAACGCCCAAGTGATATCACATCCTGCCGACTCCAAAATAGCCCCAGCCTGCCCACAAGCGCTCACAAAGTACCAGGCCATGCAGGGCCAAGCGGGCAGGAATACTCAGCCCGGGCACCCTCCTCCACACACTCAAGCAACTAAAGCAGAAGCCTCAGAGCAGGAAGGTCCCCACTCCCTCCTCTGCCAGAAAGCCTGGCCCCTCCTCCCCCCTCCAGAGGTCCCAGCACCTCCTTGACCCCAGCGCCAGCCCGTGCCCCAGCGCCAACCCCATGGAGCCTCAGCCGCGGCCAGCCTGCGGGATGACTCCGGCCCGACCCGACACCCCACCACTCACATTGCTTCAAGAGCTCCAGACACAAAGCCATGAGGACCAGATGGGGGTCAGAGACCCAGAGACCGGGCAGAAACAGAAGAAGGGAGAGGGGAGAGAAAGGGAGCAGAGAGAAGGGGACACAGGGGACCAGAGAGAAAGCAAGGGGTGGGGTGGGGTGGGGGTGGGGGCAAGAGCCCTAGGCAAAGGAGTAGGCTCAAAGGGAGGCCTTCAGCGTTAGAGACATAGAGTGGTGAGACCACCAAAGGCAGATGTGGGGAGCAGAGCAAAGCACGGGACTCTGGTCCAGACAGGGGTGCTGGCAGGCCTGAGCAAGAACAAGGAGAGACAGCGACAGGGATAAAACAAGGGAAAGCGGAGAAAGGCTCTGAAGTCAGAGAGCTGGGCAGATAGTGGACGTCCTAAAGCAGACCCCAACGCACCTAGAAGTCCAGGCAGATATGGGGCTAACCCAGAAGAGGGAAATCCTGAGGGGCTCAGAGGAAGAAAGACCCCGAGGACTGGGAAATACAGATTGAAGGGAGGACCCTCACAAGATGTGTGGGAAGCTGAAGGAGGCCTGAGAGTGGAGTGTTCTGAAGGAGACCCCCCCAAAAGATCTGGGGGCTCTATGAGGGAGACTCCCAAAGAATGGAGGCACCCAGAAAGGGAGGCTGACCGATGAGAGGAGGGCTTCAAGGGGGGGACCCGAGATCGGGGAGCGAGGGAGGGGCCGGGAGGAAGCGCGAGGGCAGAGACAAAGAGACAGCCAGCCGGGGAGAGACAAAGCAGGCGCAGCGGGGGCACGGGCGGGAGGGCTGGCGGCCGGACAGAAGGACCGAAGAGCGGGCGGACGGGCGGCGGACGGACGGACGCACAGACAGAAGGGAGGAGGACGGGGGCAGGGCAGGGCCGAGCGGGGGCGGCGCCCGTCTCCTCGCGGGGCCGCGGCTGCTCCGGGCGGCGCTGGGCGGGCCCCGGGCGTCCGGGCTGAGGAGGCGGCGGCGGCGACGACGTAGACCGGACAGACGGACGGAGTGACGGACGGACTGGCGGCAGCTGCGGCCAGCGGCGGGCACTCACCCTCCTCCCTCACGCGGCCCGGCCCGAGGCTCCGGTTTTGTACGCCCAAGGGGCGGGGCCTCTGGGTTAAAGCCCCGCGCCGGCCCCGCCCCGCCCCGCCTCCCGCGTCAGCGGCGCGCGCGTCGCCCGGGACTCCTAGGCTTGCTGGGGGCGCGCGCAGCCCGCTCGGCACGTGGCCCGGCGCTCGCGCGGCGGGTAAGATGCGCAGGCGCGCGCGCGGCTCTGTGCAGCCCACACCCAGGCCGACCAGCCCTGCGAGGGAGCGCGCGCCCACGTCGGCACGCGCATGCCCGAGTTGAGGGCCCCGCCCCTCGAGCCGCCCAGCCAAACCGGTTCCAGCTGGAACGCAACGCATGCTCCATGCGGGAGGAGCGGGAGTTCGCATTAGTTCACCGGATGACACCTCGCCGTAACCGGGAAACTGAGGCTAAGAGAAAGCATCCAGAAGTGGCTTTCTCATCGTTTAGACTAATTCTGACATCTTATCGCTAGATGCCCCCTGCGCTCCATGCTTAGCTCATCCATAGAGGTAGGTTTCAGGTCCGCGCCTGTGTGACCTCAGACAGGATGAGTTTTCCACCTCCCACAGCCTTCGTATGCTCGGTAAAAACCAGAAGCACATGCCGCCCGTGGTCTTTCCAGCCAGTTCCACCCCGGGAGTCTCCTCAGCGCAGTTCTGGCCGGCCGCGTCCCTCTGGGCGGGGTTCACGCTTACAGCAAGTGCTCCTGCCGCGGACCCAGCTCCGTCCCCACGGCCCTCCCGGGTGACGTCCCTGCCCGGTCTCTGCATCTCTTTTCCCGAAAATGGAATGGGGAAGAGAATCTTTCACGCCTCCCAGGTTTGTTGTGAGGATTGAAGACGATAACAGTGTTTCCAATACCACTGCCGTGATTTTTGTCTGTGAAGGTATAATGGTAACAAAAGCCGCCGCGAGCTATTGAGCTCCCTTCCCCCTTTTTCCATCTGGCAGTACCAGAGATAAAATCCAGGGATCGCTAAGCCACATCCCCAGCCCTTTCGATTTTTTAATTTTGAGACAGACACTTAGTATGTTGCTCAGGCTGGGCTCGAACTTGTGATCCTACTGCTTCAGCACACCCCCCCCCCCAATAGATGGGATTACAGGTGTGTGCTACCACGCCAGCCATTGAGGCCTTTTGATGCTGGCCACTGAGTTGTACGCTTTCAAAGTAGTTTACCTCACCCTGCTCTCAGTCATGGTGCCAACACTGCTCTTTACTCTATCTTTAAATTGATTTTACTCAGGAAAAGACAATGTCAATTTATCATGGGGCCTGACAACCCAAGGCAGCCCTGGATGAGCTCTCTATCCTACCTTTACTCTCCCAATTCCATAATACACTCCTTTGGACAAGTCCCTTTCCCTCTCGGGCTCACAGCCCCAGGTGTCCCCTGGAGAGAAAATGGATCAGGGCAGGATTTTACAGTGTGATCCTTGAATGAACCCCTGAATTCAGGTCACTCAATTGAGAAGCAAAACTCATGCAGGCTCAGACTTTGTACTTTACAAAGTTTGAGGTCCATGGGCTGGGGGACTTCAGTGGTCTCTTCTGATGGTGATGTTTTGGGGCCTAGAAAATATTTATCGAACACCTGCTGTGTACTGGGTCCTTCACCCAGAGCCCCCAGTCTGGCTGGAATCCCTGCCAAGCCAAGTTGACCCCAGCCCGAGGTGGGGGATAGGCAGGACTTGGATGTCCCTGAAGTCTCCATCCTGGGTGCGAGGCTTCCCTCCTGGAAGGGTGTGGGGGCCCCTAAATCTTTCCCAACTTTCTAGAGTTACTGTTCTATCCCAGTCCACCCAGGAATTTCGTTGACTGCTTTCAAACCCACCACCCGTGACTGGGCTTGTCGCCATGACTTCCCACACTGCCGCCCTGCATAAACCACCACCATCGCTCACCATTACTCCATTACCCACGTCTTGCATTTCAGTTAGGTTCTCTCACAACAGCTTGAGTGTTCAAGATGTGAAAAATGATCACTCAGAGCAAAAGCTAACGTCTTTTTCATGGCCCGTGGCCAACCCAACTCCCCAGCCTCATCTCTCACCCCTTGTTCTCTCTCCCCACTTGCTCTGTGCCAGTTACCCTCCAACACTCCAGCACCCTCTGCCTCAGGTACCACTATCAACCTTGCTTGGAGCACATCTCCCAACACCACTTAGTTCCTCACTTCCTTTAAGACTTTGCTCCAGATCACTTTCTCAGTGAGCTGTACCCAGCTACCCTGTTTACACCTCAACACCCCTCCCCTTTTTCTGCCTTGCTACTTTCCAATGAGCCATACATACACTTACTTAGGTTTATTGTTTGGTCTGTTACCTCCCCACAATAGAATGTTTGGGCTGTGAAAGCAAGGGTTTCCATATTGTTCACTGATGTGTTCCTGGTGCCGTAGCACTGCCTGGCCCATAGAAGTTGATCGAAAAACACTCATAGAGCCAGGAATGGTGGCGCACATCTGTAATCCCAGGACTTGGGAGGCCAAAGCAGGAGGATTGCTGCGAGTTTGAGGCCAGCCTAGGCTACATAGTGAGTTTGAAGTCAGTCTGGACTACTTGGTGAGCCTCTGTCTCAAAAACCCAAACAAACAACATTCATGGAGCTGAGTTTGGTGGTGCATGCCAGTAATCATGGCACTCTAGGAGTTCAAGGTAGATGAAAAGTTTAAGCTCAGCCTGGGCAAGTTAGTGAGACCTTGTCTCAAAATTTTCAAAAGGGCTGAGAATGTGGCTCAGTGCAAAGGTCCTGGATTCAATCCCCAGTGCTACAAAACAACAAAACAAACAACAACAAACCCAAAACATCTGTGGGTAAAAGGGCTGCCTGACTACAAGGTTTATGTTCTTAGCCATTATAGGACTTCAAAGGTTCCTTTTAAGCTTCTCAGTCTCTCCTCTGTTGGGATGACTTGTCTACCTCTTGAGGGCATAAGCAATTCCCGTTTTGTCTTGTCCGAGAGTCTTATTCCTCCAGTCCTAGTCACTACTTCCCCCAGTTGTGTGCTTAAAATACTCAGAAGTACAATGATCTAGGCACTCAGCCAGGAATGTCCTGGTCCAAGGGGTGGTGTGGTCCAGGGAAGAAGTCTTCCTTTTGCCCAGTGTGCTCTATGGGGAGATGACAATTTTAGCAGCAGGGAATTCTGGCTCCTCATCTCTCATTCTGGGAAGGCCTCCTGGATCTGCCTGCCACTCTCTAGCCCTATGGGCCTGCCCAGGCTTCAGTGTCTGCCTGGACCATACCAACCTCTAATCCATTCTGCCCATGCTGCCAGATGACTCTCCCTGGAAAACTGTGGCCATTTTTTTTTTCCAACACTGGGGATTGAACCCAGAGTTTCTGCACTGAACTTCATCCCCAGTCCACAGTTTGGTTTTTTATTAAATTTTGAGACACAGTCTCTCCAAGTCACCAAATGACCAGGCTGAGCTTGAACTTGTGATCCTCCAGCCTCAGCCTCCCAGAGTGCTGTGATTATTGGCATGCACTACCATACCCAGTTTTTGCTACACCTCTTTGCTACAACCTTGCACATACTCTGCCCCCCTCCAACAATGGTGCACTCAAAGCTTCAAAGTCAGGCTGGAAACTTTGACCTACTTGCTAGGTGACCTTGACTGATACTTTCTCTAGGCTGCAGTCGCTCTATGAAATATCTGCAAATGTGTGTGTATGTGGGTTAACTGGGTTAAATCAGGAATGTTAGACACTAACGTGCATCTCTCTTGGCTAGCGCAGATATCTCTGATCAGTGGTGGCACACTTATCTGCTTAACAAAACCTCAGTCCTGATCCCCAGGGATCAGAAATAACACATGCATTGAAGTCTATTTGCAATCTCTAGACATGATGGTCTTTGAAGTTCCTCTTAGCTCTGACACTCAGGATCAGATGGGATGAGTTGATAGGAGACTGCAGTGTAATAGCCAAAGGTTGGGGTGGGCTAGACCTGGGGGGTAGGCTTTGGAAACAAGGTTGACTTGGAGAGATTTTGTCAGCCTCCCTTTCTGTGTATATGGGTGAGAGGAAGGGAAATGAATCAGAAGAACCCATTCTGGCAGCATAAGACAAAGATCTGGGAGAAAGGACAAAGAATGGAGGGTAGAGCAGCCTGTGACTTGCAGGGTCACAGATGGGAGGTATGTGGGGGTCCCCAAACCCAAGCCATTCATAACACAGAGAATTTGAAGTCCAGGGAGGGGCAAGTACTTACAGTGACACAGCAGAACTGGAACTAGAACTTGGGGCCCCTGAGCAGGGAGCAAGGGTATTTCCTGAGCCTAGACCCTGCCCATCTCAGCCTTGACCCTCCAGGACAGTCAGGAAGTGACTCTGTGTGTGTGTGCATACACACGTACACACGTGCAGCACGGAGAAGACAGTTGATAGGAGTGGGGTGCCACCCAGAAGCCCACCACTGTCATGCTTGCTGAGGCCCCTGGGTGATAGCAGCAGCTTCCCAAGTGATTCAGATGGTGTGGGAGAGACACAGAAAGGAGGATGGGAAGGGCCAGAAACTGAGGGGGAAGGAAGAGAAAAGACGCAGGAGAGAAAAAGGACCGAGGGAGAGAGACAGAAGGCAAAAATGGTGGAGGAGAGAGAGGGAGGAGAGGAAGGCAGCATAAGAAAAGGAAGGGAGCAGGAGGGAGGCTTTTCTCTGTTCTTCATCTTTCTCAGAGAGTAGACAGGAGAGGCAGGATCAGCAGTAGGGATCACTGTGCTTCTCCCAGGTAGTCCTTCTGCAGGGATGGGGCACATACATGCAGCTGCAGCTGAGCTGCTGCTCCCCCTACATTCCAGCTGGAGCTGACCGGCCTGCCAGTCACCTGCCAGAGTTATTTCTGGAATGTGGAATCTGGGTCAGAAAGGATGGAGGGGGTGGCAGTGGCAGCACTGGAAGCTGGGAAGCTGCCAGCTCTGAGTGGGTGGGTGGGCAGCTCCACATCCTGCCACAGTCAGCTGAGAGGGGTGGCCCCTGCCTAGCTCTCACTGCCTCAGCATCTGGCCCTCACCCACATCTCCCCACCTGCCTGCATCTCATCTGCATTCATATGTGTCCATGTGAGCAGGACAAAGACTCTCATACCCCTTTGCAACATGGAGGCTCAGAAGAGCCCTGGGGGCTGACTCCTTGGAGACAGATAAGAGGAGGGGGACCTCTGAGCAGGGATGACCCCTACAGGGAGAGAGGGTATTGCCTGTGCATGTCTGAGTGGAGGGAAAGAGGTGATTATGGGCAAGATTGCATATATGGTTGTACAAGTTTTATGTTAAGGATGCCACATACAAAGGGAGGGGTGTGCCACTCACAATATGGACATAATTGAATTATAGGTATCATGAAAGTTTCTGGCAAGTGGAAGTAAACAACCTTATTCTAATAGAAATTGGATATCACGACTTTTCAGCAGATGGCAGTGAAGTGTCCTAATGAGGAGCACCCTTTCTTAAAGCAGCACCAAACTACCCCATGGCCCAGCTGCAGCTCTGGTCACAGACTTGAAAATATGGTAGCTTTGGTTTTCTCTCTGAGGTAGCTGAGTTTACCTGCTGAGCGCGAGGCCAGCAGAGGGTAGGGGAAAGAAAGCAGGTGTGAAGTGGTCACTGTGGAGACCTGCAGAGAGGGCTGACCAGGGACACTTGGGAGGATGAATTTTTTTGGTGGCCTCAATCCACTAGAGGCATGCTTTCCTCACAGGTGTGCAGGGGCATGAGCCTTGAAGGAGACACATACGTAAGTGTGTGTCGGTGTATGTTGATAGTAGGTGTATGTATGTACATATGGGAATATCAGTATGCATGTGTTTTTATGTCTGTTTTCATATCACACATAGGTCCAAGAGTACAAGATTTTATATATGTCTATAAGCACACATGTCTGGCAGGTACAAGATATTGCTACATGATACTTTCTTGACTACCTTGGTTTGGGCTAAGGACTCCAAACTGAGACTAACTGGAGCCTCACATGTCTACATTTAATGCCAGATGCTAGATTACCCCTATGGGATGTGCTGGGACTGCTGTAACTGATTGATTGACTGACCTCAATTCTAAGCCCCTCCTTGTATTCATGCTTTTTTTTTTTTTTTGTATTCATGCTTTTTACCATATAACCACAGTTTCCTCCATCAAAGGTGGAATGTATTTTGCTGGACTTTGGCTTTGGACTCATGTAACTTGCTTTGACCAGTCAGATGTTAGCAGATGTGACACAGAGAGAGACTTAAAATGTGCTTGCATAATGAAGTTGCCTCTTCTATGTCTGCTGGCACCATGGGAAGAACATGCCCTGGGCTAGGCCACTGATTCCTGGCCACCCTTTGATCCCAGGCTGTAGGCCATGGATGGCGAACCTGTTAGAGCTTTCAGTGATAACAAGAAGCCAGCTGTGGCACATGTGCCGTAGATTCCCCACCACTGATGTAGGGCATGTGGAACAAAAGGAGCTGAGCTGCAGAATCACGCATAAGAACAAATCCTTATTATTGAAGTCTGAAGTCACATGCTTACTTGTTACAAAGCAGTACTGTTATGCTATTTGACTGATAAAAATTGGCACCAAAAGTAGAGTGTGATAGCAATAAAAACTGAAAATATGTAGCATTGGCTTTAGGAACAAGTAGTCAGTAAACAGTAAATGAACTGTTACAGGAGGCTTGAAAAAAAGATGCCCAGAAGCCAAGAGTGATGGTGCATCCCTGTAATACTGGCTGCTTGGAAGGCTGAGGCAGGGGGATTACAAGTTTAAGGCCAGTCTGGGTGATTTAACAAGACCCCATTTCAAAACAAATAATAAAAAAGGGCTAGGCTGAGGAAATAGCCTAGTGAAGTCCTGGAGTCAACTCCCATACCAACAACAATAAAAATACCCAGGATTATACATGGGTCAAAACGTTTGATGAAACTGCCATCTCCAGTAAGTTGAGGAGAGTAGATGGATTTGGACAAGCCAGTTCTCAGGCAAAATGCTAAAGTCAAGAGCTGGATCTTTTTTGCTGCACTTGCTAAGGACTTAGAAGAAAGAGAGGAACTCACAAAAGAAATAATCTATAGGGAGTACTTAGAAGAAATAGAGACAGCCCAGAACTTGCTGAGTTGGAAAATAAGTATGTCAACTCCAGTCTCTCCAGCCAGTAAATTTTTCTTAAATTAAGAAAGATACAGCCTAGGGACAAAGATCAAACCAAGGCTATAGTTATGATACAGCAGCAGGACCAGATCAAATAAAGAGTGTGTTTAAAGACACCTTTTATTTAACATTCTGTAGGTACTATCTAGTACTAGATGCTCTTAGCGGGTCAAAAGAGTTTACAGAGCCACATGTAATGGTGCATGCCTGTAATCCCAGCTACTCATAAAGCTGAGGCAGGAGGGTTGCAAATTCCAGGCCAGTCCAGGAAATTTAGTGAGACTTGTCTCAAAAACAGTAACAACAACAACAACAGAAAAAATCAGCACTCTGGGAGGCTGAGGCAGGAGGATTACAAGTTTGAGTCTAGCTGGGGAATTTAGCAATTTAGCAAGACCCTGAGGGGTGTATAGCACCCCTGGTTTGATCCCAAGTACCAAAAAAAAAAAAAACCCAGAAGGGGTTTGGGCTCAGAAGAGACTAATGTACCCAGAATAGGCATAATTAAGTCAAGAGATGCATGAATCAAAAACAGTTGTATATATGGCTTTGGAACATGGGTTACATGGAATCAAATACATGGAAAACTCATAAAGTGTTTGAGATAAGCACAGGGGAACATTGATCAGCTTAGGGTACAGAGATTGAGATCACTGAAGATGTAAAAGACATCTAGCTCTCTTTCTTCAGGGAGGAAGCAGGTTTAGGAAGATGTTCAGCTGCCCAAAGATCATATTCTCCAATGTCGGAGACATTCCAGGAATATTCCCTGTTCCAGATTATTGGTACAGAACAATTTCAGATTGCTAGGGAGAAATACATCTTTGAATCCGATTCTCCATTTTTTTTTTTTTTTTTTTTTTGGTGCTGGGGATTGAACTTGGGTCCTTGTGCTTGCAAGGCAAGCACTGATTCTCCCTTTTTTTGAGCAGGAATGTGAATTGTAATTACCTCCTCCCTATTTTACCAAAAAGTGTGCTGTGTATATGGGTTGGGCTAATGGGTAGATGACAAGATTTTTTAGATCATAGGTTGATTGATTAAGAGGAGCCACATCCAGACCTGACATAGATCATGAGGTCTTGATGCCATGAATGGATAACACTTTTGGGGGTCTTTGGAATAAGTGTTTTTCCTATGTGGGAGGGACATGGATAAATGTGGCCAAGAGAGTAGACTATAACAGATTGAATTATTTGTCCTGATTCTTCTCTGTATCCACACCCTTTGCTATATAAATACAGCTTCTTACACCAAGGCAAGTGGGAACTTCATCCTTTGAGTTTGAGCTTAGCTATATGACTTGAGTTAGCCAATAGGATGATAGCAGATGTCATACAAGTGCCATTGGTTAAGCTTGCACTCTTGCCTTCTGCTGTCACCATGAGGAGAACATGCCCTGGTTGGGCCACTGATCTCAGGCAGGATAAGGATCAGAGAATGTGAAGCACAGCTGTCCTAGCTGACCAACTTGGGAGCAAGAAATAAATGTTAATGGTTGTACTGTGCTGACTTTGTGGTTGCTCTGCATTATTGCGGAAGAACAAACCAGTAGAGGAACCTTTTAAACAGTTCTGCGATAGATAGCCCACCATGTATCTTCAGTTCATTCATGAATAACTGGGGTTGGAGGAAACTGATGAGTGAGGGTTTATTTGTAGAAACTCTCTGGGGACATTATATATCCCTCCAGGCCCACTGCATACTTAGGGAACGTCTCAGAAGAGTGACCATGTGGGGAATTGGATCCTTTTCCCAGGATTCCCATGGAATTGCAGCAGAGCGCCTGGGAGAGCCTGGAAGGGCTCACCTAGATTTGGAGGCCATGGAACTGTGGCCTCAGCTCTGGCTTAGAGACCACTGAAGTGGAGAGGCTGGTAGACCTGGAAGGAAGGCTGTGGCAGATTAGTCCATACTTCCAAAGTTCTATAAGGCAAAGGCCTTCCTTTTCAAATGATTAAGTCAGCGATGGTGAACCTTTTAGAACTTTCAATGATAAAAAACAGTCAGCTGCAGCATGCATGCCGTGGGTTTGTCACCACTGGGTTAAGCGATCACCATGGGAGAAAGGAGGTGTTATGGTTTGTGTCTAGATGTCCCCCCAAAGCCTCATGTGGTAAGAGATAGCTGGATCTAGAGTGTGGGCTGCCCTGAGGGCAGGTAGCCTAGATAGATATAGGAAGAGGCTAATTAGCTGCTTGTTTGCATTGCTGATTTGCATACATTCCTTGCATTTTCCTCACTTTACTTTGCGGCTGGCCGCCGGTCTGCACGCCAGCCCCGCCGCCTCGGACCCAGCGGACTATAGACTGAAACCTCTGCAGACTGTGAGCTAATAAACCTTTCTTCCCCTAACTTTGGGTGTCGGGTATTCTGTCCCAACAACGAGA
>PVJO010000445.1:0-242634 GCA_004026905.1 Hystrix cristata
AAAAAAAAAAGATCCAAAAAAAATTATATAAAAAGCATCTACTAGGTATTTGGTGAAGTTCTGTTCCAGAGAGAAGGGAGCAACTGATTATGAGAGATAATAGAAATCAGCTATGTCTTGAGGTCTTTGCCTCACAAATAGAAACAGTGATGTCCCCTGGAATTCTAGGGAATTGCCACTCTCCAGCATGGTGACGTGACTTAGAATGTGGCAAGTGTGATATAGTTGGAAAGAATGTGGTTTGGATTTTTAGTCAGGCTATTTACTACGTATGGGCATTGGATGAATTACCTCACCTCTCTGAGTGGCAGATTTCTTTATAGTAAAATGAGGATAATAATTGTACCCATTTCTTTCTGTCATTGGGTGGACCAAAAGAGATATTGGTGGGTATTTAGGACACAGCAAGTACACCACGGTCCACGGACTATTCTACACACAGCAGGCTAAGGGCTTCTTGGAGTGTTCAGCAGAGGATCTTAGTAATTCTCCAAATCCCCTTTTGTTAATCTAGCAAATATAGATTTAGGGTGTAATTAAACTTCCTTTCTTTCCCTAAGGGACCCTACAGGGAGTAAATAAATAAAATCCATATTCTTCTTTGGCTGGTACACATGTTCATATGCCTTTGATGCTCGGGTAGTAAGACTGCGTGAACTATTGTTCACAATAGCCAAACACAAGAAAAAAAGCATCTGGCTTTTGGGGCTATTCTGATTTCTCAATTCCTTGCTATTAGACTCAGTATGGTCCTAGCACACTGCTAAAACTAGGGATCTATTCTACATTAGGTCTCTCATTTTCTTGCTTGCTAGCTTGAGCTTTAGCATGCTGGTATCTATCAAATTTGGCTTCCAAATAACCCCAGGGTTTCATCGTGGTGCAAAGAGTAATAGTTAAGAGAGGGCCCATCGGTCCCTATAAGAGGGAATAGTGTCAGACTTTGGAGCCAAGCAGTTTGAGGTTGGAATCCCAGATCTACCTCTTAATATATGTGTCTCTAGGATAAGTTACCTTTCTTGTTCCTCAAATTCCACAACTGTGAAAATGGAAATAACAAACTCTTTGAGTTGTTATGAGCATTCGAAATGGATATAGCTTTGTGAAAGGCTTGTTAGGGTGTCCGTTGCATGTAAATGATAAATAATAACCATTATCTTTTTCAGAGAGCTGTACTATGGTGCTTCACTCTGAAATAATGAGAGTCTTTCCCAACTAGCAAAAAAATGTGCCAGTTAAGAAACTTCCCACAATTTAATTTCTTCATACAATTTTTGGTAAATCACTACTTGTGTAATAAAGAGTATAAGAATGTAACAAAAGAATTAAACAGGAATTACATATTAATCTGAAACTTGTAAACAGCTAATCATGTTTGGTTTGATATTGAATCATTCTCGTGGTTATAATTTTATGTTGCAAACAGGTAACAGTTGTTTTCTGCCAGAAAATTAAATGTATCGATACCTCATCATATTTGGTGAAAAGAATGCTCTTTTTCAAGGGGTACTACGGCTTCCAGATGTGCCCACCTGATCAAAGATGAGACTTGCAGGAACAAAGTAAATCACGGGAGACAGCAACCATGTTCGGCACCTAGCGCAAGTGATGGATGATAGACAGGGTCCTCAAAATTCTTACCCTATCTTTGGCTGCCATCTGCTGTAAGGAGCTGTAGTGAGCAACTGCGTATTCCAGTAAGGCCCCAAACACGAAGCTAAAGCAGATCCCCAGGTACACGTCAATGGCCTTTATGAAGCAGTTAGTGTTGGGAAGAGATGTGCGGGACCCGATCATCAGTGTTGTCATTGATAACACAGTGGTCACTCCTGGGGAGACAGGCAGGAAACATTTGAATATTGGTGGCCAGTAAACTCTTCTTATTACCTGGCAAAGTGTCTTTGTTCGGAAGTTGACAAGGTGAGCACAGGACTCAGAGATGGAAAATCTCTCATTTTGAAAAGTCAGTGACCTGAAACAGTATTGATTTGTCCATTTTGTATAGATATGAGTGATGCAGTTTTCTAAATGTTGCACCTTCTATCTTCTTAGAGGGAAGTGATTGGTAGATGAAATGACAGACAATCAACCATACAGTCACACTTCTCCTTTATCTGCCATGGTAAAATAAGTTTTAAAACGCATTACTCCTAAAGTAGTCTCTCTGTCTCTCTCCGTAAAAGAATCTCTCAAGAAACTAACTCTTGGAACCCTCCTGTTTGTATCAATGAAAACAATTGTATAAAGAAAAAAATAAGTACCTGGTAACCCAGACCTTAGAAATTGCCTGTTGGAGTTGCTTACCAATACAGGTTCTTGCAGGAACTGAGTCAAGGGAGATCCAGAATGAAATCCATGATAACACCACCAGGAAAGTGGAAGGAACATAGGTTTCCAAAATGAAATACAGGACATTCCTCCGAAGTTCAAATTGCAAGACCAGTCGTGTATAATTTCCTGATAGGGTACACAAGAAATACGAAATCATGTCTGGTTATGCAGTGGAATAGTTTCCTTATGGGATGTTTAACTGTGCTATATTCATATTAAGCCCTTTGTTATTCCTCCTAATCTAGGTAAATAGGAACTGTCACTATGTTTCCACAAAGGACATTGCTGTTGCTTGGAATGGGACTTACAGGGTGCTGCCCTCCACTCACGTTCCTCTTTTTATGCTTTTACCTATCATAAGATTCCTACAGCCTTGTAATCTGTGGATTTCCTTGACATCTACTTTACTAGGCTGTAAGCCCCACCCATGGGGACAAGCCCTGAATTTTTCAGTTCTGCATTCACAAAATAATTGTTCAATAAATATCTGTTTAGTGAAGATTACCTGAGACCCTTCATTTCTCAAGATTACTATGCAATGGACCTAATAGACATATTAAATATAATTTAATTTTTGATTATTTCAGAGATATACCAGATTTTATGGTACTCTAGGACCATCCTTAAGAAACTACCACTATATCCTAGATGTGGATAATATAAGCAATAGAGCTACCGTTAATATAATTCTGTGCGACAAACAGGCTACTATACCACAAAACATGCGCCATGGATTCAAGTACCAAGCTCTGCTCCCACAGAGCTCCTATAAAGGGGAGGTGAGCTGACAGCAGACAGGGTGGTAATGGTCACTGTCAGGCTGGGTGGAGTTGGGAAGGGGTTATCCTCTGGGAACAGGAGAAGCCTGGCTCAGAAGAGAGCAGGGGAAAACAGGAGAGATGGTGGAGCAATTAGATCATTAAATATCTACAGAAAGAAACATTACTGGAAAAATATAAAATAAAATATGTAATTTCAGGGCTTGATGGGACCCCAGAGATCACTTATTATTTTACTTTATTGGTGAAGAAATGGGGACACAGATAGTTTTGGTGACTTGAATAAGGACCTATGGTTGATGTTAGGAGCAAGATTAAAAACCGTATCTTTTGATCTTTGGTCCAGACATGTTCTGCTAGCCTGTACTCTCTGCTTTATTCCTATGATTTTGAAAGTCAGTTTTGTACAAAACACTTAGAACCAATATTTGATTAAATAATGACTCTCTTTTGTATCTAAAGTAGGTATGTGCTACCTGCAATTAAATAACTTGGAAATCTGAAGCCATTTCTTGCACAAATCCAAATTGGGAATTCGGATATGGTGAATGATGACAACATAAGCCCAATTTACAAACTTTTTTTAAAAAATAAAGTGTATCCATTCATCCATCCATTACAAAAGTAATACACACTAATTGTTTAAGTTTGAGAAAATAACAAAATGAGAAATAATCAATTTCCTTCCAGTCTTTTCTCAATGTATAACTTTCAGTTTCTAATTTTTATGTCATGATCTTGGTATATGTATGACTTTTAATGTCATCTAGGATTGACTGAAGTACATGATAATTTTTCAGGCTGAAAATATTGGTGAGAATAAGCATTCTTTAAACATTATCATGAACAATGGGAAGAAAATGCCAATTGCTTATCTATGAAACCATATTGTTTAGAAAATATGTATCCAAAACCACCACAGACTGAGAAATCTAACTTTAGTAAATGATGTGAACAAGTAATTCTTCTTGCCAAGCTTTCAATAATGTTCCTGCTGGGCATTGCTGCTGTCTTCTTTGCCCGTGAGCTCCGTTCTTATTTTGATTCTGCAGTGGCAGAGAGCCAGTGTGCTAGTTAGAAATGTGAGCGAGTTTTGTGCAAGAGGAGGTGCAGAATTTGAACAGTCCTTAGCAACTATCTGAAGATAATCAGTGCTAAGCTTCAGAGCTGTTCCAGTGGTCTGCTCCTTGGTGGACCATTTCAATCTTGGATGTGGAATAGGTAGAAGGGAAGACCTCAGACCCTACTCCCTATTCCACTGAGGGCTTTTTGGACTCCAGAGGGATAAAGTGAAGAGATATTTCTGACTCAGAATATGACCCTCCACCTTGGTTTAGTTACTTTTATTTTGTACAGTTCGTCACACACATTACCTGTCTCCTGCTGCGACCTGGTGGCTGAGGTGAAATAGCGTTGTATGGTGTACTGAGCAAGTCGCAGGTTTTCCAGCCCTCGCACAGAGTCATTCCCTCTCAGCCAGGTGAATTCCACATCATTTCCATCATACCCCCCTGACAAACACAACAGCACCCTGGTCAGTGCAAGGGCAATGCAGATTGAATTGTTCAGAAAAATGCTACAATGTGGAGGTAGTAGGAGCTCTACTCCGATAATGCTAAGAGGCGATTCCATGTAACACTTGACATGAATTCTTGAGTGCAAATGCAATGTCTACTTAGAATGAAGTTGCCTCCCTGGCCCATTTGCCATCAACTGAGAACTAGTCCTGTTGTCTAAACCTGATGGAGGATAAGCCTTAGAAGTGGCTTAGAAGTGGCCTCCTTCTTTATTTAAGTGGGATTTATGGAACACATATTCAGGAACACACAAAGCCCTATGCCAGATACTCGGGGGAGTACAAACTTTAATGCAATTTCCAGGGAGTTTAGAACTACTGTGTTCACATTAGTACAAATAATTTTTTGTTTTGAAAAATCCTGCAGTCGTTTTACTGATGTCTGTCAAAATACATGTTTGATAAATCTCTAAGTAGTTGGTACAGTTGATAATATAGTTGATAGCTGTAATAAGAGTTACGCTTTCTGAAATATTTGTGTTGTCCTTCACATATTATGTCTTGCAAATTTGCAAGTTAGACATTTCTGTATTTCTTCAAGTCTAAGGTGGATGGTAAATATTTTTCTGAAATCTGGACGAATCTTATAGTCTCTCAATATATAAAATAGACCTTACTTTTTCCCTAAAATGTGATTATTCAATAAATACTGTGCTTATAATTGAGGAACTATAATGTTTTCCCATTTTATATATGAAAGCCCTCAGATCTAGAGGGATTGTGTAATTTCCTCAGGATAATAAGGCAAAGAAGAAACAAAGCTAGTGTGGTACATTAGGAAAGTTTAATCTCAAAGTCTATGGATAATAATTTTAGTATCTATCATTTAGTAAGCAATTGCTTCCTAAGTGCTTTACAACATTACTGTTTCATTTAATCGTCAAATATTTCTTTGAGAAGATATATGAATGGCTAATAAGCATATAAAAAATGCTCAGCATCATTAGTCATTAGGAAAAGGCAAGTCAAAACCACAATGAGATATCACTTCACACTCACCAGAATAGCTACAATAAAAAGACAGATAATAACTAATGGAGAGGACATGGAGAAGATGGAACTTGACTGGTGGGAATGTGAAATGACAATTACATTGGAAAACAGTGTGGCAGCTTCTTACATATTTAAACATAAATTTACCATTTGACCCAGAACTCCACACTCAGGTTTCTGTCCAAAAGAAATAAACCCTTATCATACAAACACTTGTACATGTTAAATATTCATAGTAACATTATCCATAATAGCCAAAAAGCATTAAGAGACCAATTTTTCATTAACAAATGAACAGGCACACATGCACAGGCAGATGCACATGCATGTACAATTCCATACAAAGGAATACTACATTAGAATAAAAAGGGATAAAGTACTGATAACATGTTACAACATGGATGGATATGAAAAATGTTTTGCTAAGTGGAAAAAGGTAGATGCAAAAGACCACATATTGTATTGATTCCATTTGTATGAGATATCCAGAAAAGACAAATACATACAGACAAAAAGTAAATTGGTGGTGCCTGGGAGCTGATGGTGGGAAAGCCAATGATTGCAAATAGGCACAAGGGATTTCTTTGGGGTGATGAGATAGTCAATGCATCATGGTAATGACTGCACAACTCATTTTGTTTACTAAAAATCTTTGAACCATATGCTAAAAATGGGTGAATTTTATGATATGTGAGCCATACCACAATAACCTGTTATAAAAACAACTCATTGAGCCAGACACTGTTACATTTTCCACTTCTCTGATAAGAAAACTGAAGTCCAAAGAGGTTAGTTATCCAAAGTCACACAGCGTGGGATGGGAACAGTACACGTGATATTAAAAACAAAAATATACCACTTCCATTTTCAATGACTAAGGATAAATATAAAACTATATTGGGACTAATATTTTATTAAGTATCAGCCTCAGTCGGTTCTGGCCAAAATCTAGTAGTGGGAATCCTCCCTCTCCATAAAGCAGAAGCTGTTAGAGGATTCTCAGGTAAAAATTGTCTGTGAGCTTTCCTTTCCTTTGGAAGCATGCAAGAATGTACGACACTAGCTAGCTAAATTGGGCTCGGATCCCAAAAAAATGAAGAACCTCCATAAAAATGAGGAGTACAGGTTCCTATTTGGACACTTTGCTTTTACAACTAGTAAAGACTCATAATTGTTACACTATTAACCTCTGACCGTGAATGAATATAGGAAATTATAGGAAGGTATCGGTTCTTTTTTAGGGATGGCATGTAGAAAAACCCTTAGTGAGGTTTCTGTACCCAAATATCTGCTAATAAACATTCAGTGAAAGCTTTGTCTGCTCATTTGGGATGGTATTTGCGCAAGCAGAGTGCTCAAGCTTCCAGGAGAATCTTGCTCCTGGGATTTGAGATGAGCCCAGCCACAACACATGGAGGGCAATTACTTTCTTCATGTGGGACTCAAATGAGTTCTCTTCTTGATAACCTCAACTTTTATTCTGCCACCAAACAGCTGCATTGCTTCAAGAAGGTTCTGCGTGAATTTAATCAATGAGATAATTAATCTTCCTGAGTCTTTAATTAAATGCCTACTTCTGAAAAATGGTTTCTGCCTCATAATATTGTGCTTTTCTGACGTTTCTTGTATGTATCCTTATGTATAGAATGCCATAGTCTCCAGAGCTTGACTATGGTCCCCCCCGCAATGAACCATGCTTTGATGCCTTAATAAATTATATTTATGGTGTTATTTTCCTATCACAGGTACCCAAGTGTAAGGGACATTTAGAGTGGCTTAGTAAGGGACAATGGAGATTATTCAACGATGCCAGGGAATTAATTGACACACATCAATTTAGAGTAAATCTTAATTCCACATTATAAAATGTCCATATATTGGCATTTCTGTACTAAACTATGTGTATCAGGCAATTTCTTTTAAGGGTTATAATGATGTCAAAGATTACTTTGTGCAACCCCCTCTCCCTGATCTTCTTTTTTTGTGTGCTAGGGATTGAACCCAAGACCTTGCACCTGTTAGGCAAGTGCTCTACCACTGAGCTATACACTCTGCCTCCATTTGCCTTTTCTAATCTCTACTATGCTCCTTCTTGCTCCTGTGCCGTAGCCGATTATGTCCTACTCCTTGTCCCCTTAGCCAACTCCAACTGATTCTTCATGTGTGACTTCAAGTGATGCTTCTCCTAGGAAACCTCTAACTCCCCTAAGTGTCCATAGTGCCATTACTTTTTAAAGTTACCATTTATTATTTCATGATTATTTAAGTCCTGCACCCTCTATGGGAGGTTAGACTTCATGATGACTGGCATATCATCTTTATCTTTGTGATGCAAGCATCTACCACAGTGTCCAGCACAAAGTAGTCACCTGGCTGTTAAATGGGTAAATTGAATACATGTAGTAGGGGCAGACAGATGGAACTGAACTACCTACTCAGACTTGCTGGAGACGCTAGTGGGAAAATGTATAGAACCAGAGTACTAGAATGAGTCAAAATATTTTCCTTAGGACACAAAGGGAAGGAAAAACACTGGCCTTGATCCTAAGTAATGGAAAGGAACTGGCATGAGAATATGTTTGGGACTACCATGTAAAAATCATTGTGATTCATTTTAACATTCTGGCAGGATTTAGGGAATCCAAAACAAGCATCATGTGGTTACTCAATTTGGGGAAAAATAATGATAACAAATGGGCACTAGAGAAACTGGAAAGGAGTTATTAAAAGCTTTTCATTATCCCCATATTACTCTTTAAAATCTCTTTATAGTATGCTCAGGAAAAATATATAGCTCACAACACAAATAAGCCACTGAAACAAAAGAGTCTCCAGTCCAGTGGAAGGGCTATCTAAATTAAGGGACCTTCGAACTTTGTACTACTTTATCTGGATTCCAATTCCAGTGTTGCTATTTACTTACTGGGTCCCTTTGAGAAAGCTCTAAGTAAATCATATGAACATCAATTTTTATAACCATCAGGTTATCACAGGATTGTTTGGAAGGTATCTAGTGGAGTGGCCCTCATGGAGTGCGATCTAAAAATATAGTGAATGTTTCCATTCTAAAAACTTTATTACAGTAAAAGACATATTGCCATTAATCTGCATCAAAACAGCCTTTCTCATCTCAAACACATTTATCCCATCAGTCTTGCCACTTTCAGAAACAGTTCTGGAAATTCTTTTTAATGAATATTTTTAATTGTGCTGTGATGGCTACCTTGATGTCCTAAATCGATTCCAAATGACTTTCATGGTTACTTTGACTTAAGAGAAAAGCCAGAAGTCTTGTGGTACCAGATCCGGTAAATAAGGTGGATGAAAACACACTGTAATGGTTCTATGAGCCTGTCCTTCTCTTGGATGGCACTCAGCAGCCACATGCACTCTAGGTTTTAATCACACCTTGTAAAGTCTCTCACGAAAGAAGGCTTCCAAAACTGCTTCAGAAAGAAGCAAAAATGAGGGGTCAATGTGTTAAAAGTGAGGGGAAGCATTTTGAGGACAATTAATGACAATGTGTCCTTTTACTGTAACAATTTTTAAAAATGTAAACTTTCGCCATAATTTTCAGTCTTCTCTTATAGTAAGTTCCTGGTACATGGATGCCGTAGTATTAATAGGAGAAGGATATGTGTTCTCGCTGTTGTCGTTAATAATAGAAAAGTCATTTGGTCAAGGAGACCAGAGCCACAGCAGATTGAGGTTGTAATACATTTTGTTACCTACTATTAGAAGTTTTTCCCTACTAGCTTCCCTGCTTCCTTAGAGTAGATATTCAGTTTTTTCCAGCAACCACAGTGCTTTTGCACTAGAAAAAAAGAAAAAAAATTTTGAGGCTTTCTAGGACTCAAAGGCTAGCCCTGGGTGCATTTGCTGACAAATGGGAAGGGCACTGATGAAAGGTCCCTGATCACTTCATCAGCTTTTGTAGGGACCTGTGGTTGATTTGATTTGGGTAGAGCAAGAGCAGGTGGGTGAAGATACGTAGATCTTCACAGATTCATGAATAACTCACATGGAATCATAGACCCTCTGAGGATGAGTAGCCAGATAGATGGCATAAATAAAACGTTACAAGTTTAAGTATCAGGTGCTAGTCTAGATCCATTTTCATCAAGATGTTTTCTATAAAATAGAAGTACTCAAGAAACAAGATTCCATGGTTATATTTGTTTGGGAAAGGCTATCATTCCTTCTTGGAATTTCACCCAGAATTAGCTTATTAGAGGTTCCTAAAAGCTCTGCGGCAAAGAAGAATGTTAATATTTTAAGCTTTGTGGGCCACATGGTCTCTGTTACTCAACTCTGCTATTACAGTTTTACAGCAGTTCTTGACAGTATGTAAATGAGTAGGCATGATTGTTCACCAGTAAAAACCTCATTTTCAGAAACAGGTGATGGGCTGGATTTGGCACATGATGTGGTTTGCTGACCCCTGGACTAGACCATTAACTACTTTTAATCATTTCCTTTTGTTTGTTTACTCACAGGTGGGTGTATTTGATACTAATGTACAATGGGCCTACGCCAAAGGTCTAATCTTAGAAATTTTTTTTTTCAAGAAGGACCTAAATTTGTGTGGACGTACAGTCAGAAGGGCTGAAACCATTGTGAATTAACATATAAAAGAAGGGTCACTAGGTATAGGAATACATAGATCCAAGTAACTCAGGAAGTCACCTCTAGGGACCTATAGGGTGTATACTCACAGCTCTCCAGCTGCAACTTGCATGTCTGTGTGTCCATCGGGTATTTAGACAGGTCCATGTTACACGCAACAGTTGTTGTGATTCTAGGAAAAGAAAAAAATGGGCTCAGAAATGGTATTACAAGAACACTACCAAAAGTATACATTCTCTTCCAAGGGCCACTCCAAAAGGTCTCTCACTTGGACTTTGGAGTGGACCATTCAGCAATGCTGGAACTGATGATTTTGGCGACTGTTCGAGATGGACTAAGAGCATTTTGCATAATGAGATGGAAACAAGCCTTTGGGGCTCTAGGGGTGGAATATTATAGTTTAGATCTGAAATGTCCCCCACAAAAGTCTCATGTTCGGAGGTGTTATGGCTTTATCTAGATGTTCTCTTCAAAACCTCATGTCTCATAGGCAGGGATTTTGGGAGTGACTGGATCATGTGTGTGTGATACCGAATTGGTCCACTGATAGGCTCAGTACAGTTCTGGGTACAAGTGATGCACTTACTGAAGAGAAAAGACCTACATGTGGTGTGGGTGGCACCAACTAATAAGTTTGTAGCCTGGACGGAATAAAAAGGAAAAGAAGAAAGAAGACCTGTTGCTTCCCGCCCGCAATGCCATGAACTGTTCCTCTTCTGCCATGCCCATCTGCCATGCTGCCCTGCTTTGGAACTAGCTGACTATGGACTGAAACCTCTACAAACTGTGAGCTAAAAGAACCTTTCCTCCTTTAATTTGTGGATGTCAGGTATTTTGTCCCAGCAATGAGAAAGTAACTAAGACAAAGGTGGGGCCTGGTTGGAGGGGGCAGCTCACTGGCGGCATGACCTAGAAGAATGTATTGTTGTGCCCAGGTCCTTCTTTCTCTCCCTGTTTCCTGGGGTGAGCAGCTGGCCTCTGTCATGCCCTTCTGCCATGCAATTTCTATCTTAGAGCCAACCAGTCATGGACTAGACTCACTAAAACTGTGAGCCAAAATAAATCTCTCCTCATTTAAGTTGCAGCTATTGGGTATTGCCTCAGCAACAGTAAGGCTGAATAAATACAGTGCTCAATACCTAAGTATGTTCAATTAAATGTCAGCGATGCCCTCACAGTTGGTATTTCGATCAATAGGCCTTTATCTTCATTGTTTTTTGAGTTACGCATTTTTACTAGGCTCTCTTATTTATTAAGAACTGTGCCAGATGCTTTAGGAAGTAGAAGAGATCACAGTACAGCATCCAGTTTGAGGAAGTTCACACTCTCTTAAAGGGGACAGAATAACAACAACTACTCTTTATCAAGTGTTTGCTGTGAGTCAGTTTCTGGGCTAAGTGCTTCACATGCATAAACCTTTGAATATCCCTACAAGGCAGGAAATATTATTATTTTCATTTTGCTGCTGAAGAAACTGAGGCTCAGAGGGCCAAGTAACTTGCTGAAGGCCACAGAACTCCTAAAGACACAGCAGGGATTTGCACCCAAATCTGATTCTAGAGCCAGGCTGTTAACCTTTACCTATCACTCATAACCCTTGCACATGACTGATTGTGCTGTGTGCTGTGATGCAGACAGACACACATGTTCACACACATATACACATATGTGCTGTGGGGACATGGGGAAGAGGGGCATTAATGTTGGTTGGAGTTGGGTCAAAGGACAGATCTAGTGTGGTTTCTTGAAAGAGGAGTTGGAGTCTGAACTGGTCTTTTAAAAACTCAGTTCAGACTCAGTGCCTCTGTGGCATGCCCAGCAGTTTTGTTCATTGTTAGCTCTGTCCTTGCTTTGTAACTTTAGACTTTTACTTGGGATTAAAGATCAGTCCCATTAATATTTGGTTTCTGGCTCCTGGCCTCTGGGAGAGTGAGTGTACACAGTCCTTGCATATCCCTTCCACAGGATGAGTCCTCCACTGTGGGCTGCCTCATGCAACACCTAGGAAGTGTCTTTCTTGTTCCAGTCATGTGGGCTCCATAAATAATTACCTGAAGGGATCTCTGGGCTTCAGGAACTTGGCGATGAGTGTAAGGGAGCACATGGCCGCAAGTGGCAGAAGTTTTGGGGCACTGCACCTTGATTCTGTGCAGACATGACTCAGAAAAATAGAGGTGCATTCAGGGGTTAGCCCTGCTCCACTGAGCCCCAAGAAAGAAAATTCTTTGCACACACTCTCTACACTCTTCATTGTTCCTTAGGTAACTTCCTCTATTCGTTAAGACTCAGAATTCTATGACAGTGTCTTGTAACATCACCCCCTAAAGCACTAACCTGCTCTACAACTTGGCCCCAGAGGACTTCCTTCAATGACATGTCTTTGTCCTTGAGGACAGGACACATCTTATTCAGTTCTGTCTCTTCACAGTCCAGCACAGGGCCTAGCACAGTCAATGCTACCAAGCTAGACTGGATGGAGGGAGGGACCTTCTGTTATGGGGACAGAATCTAAGAGGGTAGAAGCATGAGAAGTATGGATCTCAGAGTGGCGATTTTAGTGCCGGTCAGAACTACTCAAGATGTATCTATGCCTTCTCTTCCAGCTGCTTCCTCTCAGCCCCAACGTCACAGGTACCTACTTACCTGAGTGCATACAGGACTGTGCCATTGGAGAAGAGGCGGACAAGCCTATTTCCCACTGTGACTTCATGGAGGAAAGACTTCTTTGACTCCACTATGTAAGTGTCTGGCACCCACAGGAACTCCACAAGGCGTGCATCCAAAGTGAAGCTCTTGTTGCCTTCGAATACCAGCCGCTGGTCTGTCCAGCGTTGCCGGAGGTATATGGTGGCAGTGTAGTCCTAAAGGGGAGGCAGTGAATGGAAATGAATGAGTGGGGGGAAAAACTCCAAAAAACAGAAGAGAAAGGGTCATGTTTTACTTCCCTCCCCACTTCCACTTAGGTCAGGAGCACACAGACATGGGTGATTGTAGACATAGACAAAGTTATGTCTCAGGGTATCTGCCTGTGGCAATAACAGAACACACTGCTTTGTTTATTATCGATAGTAACTCCCACTTCCCAGAGAGAGCCCCATGTTCAGGGCCTTGACCTACGTGGCATGTAACCTCGAGATGCTTGAGGTCACAAAGGCCACAGCTAATCGCTGCGGTTCATGGCAATGAGGTGCTCAATTGTCCAGGGTTTACTGGAAATGCACAGCGGGCCTTCTTTGCCGATGGCCTTCAGAGTGACCTTATCTTCCACGTGTCCTCTTGTGGGAGAGAACCACTGAAGGCTGTCTTTAGATCGTGGCTTTCGTGAGCTTGTCTCCCCCTCTGTGTCTTCCCCTCTTCAAAGGACCATGTGAGAGCAAGGCCTCCCCTCTATGCCTTTGTTCTTTTCCCCAGATTTTGTTCCTCACTAAATGCCCTTACTTCATTCTCTGGTTTCTCTCCTCCTGGCCTTTGAACCCATTTTCTTCCCAGTTTTCTTTCTTCCAGAAAACCTGTTCTGGAATAATCTTCCACTGTCTTGATTTTGGGAATAGGGCTATAGCTTTATAGCTTCTGTGATTTCAAATGGAGGCGGGCTGTGAGTCTTTTCTGTTTTGGGGTAGCTAGAAAGCATATCCCCATTAAATACCAGGAGAGGGACTCCCTAGATGAAATACAAAAGGACAACACGTACCATGTTACTCTCTGAAATACTAGAAATACTTGCGATGTCCAGAGTCAGTGCTATCTGAACTGGTTCTCCTGAGAATGAAGAAAAACCAGAAAGACTTACCTAGAAACACAAACATGTCTTTCCCTTCCCACCCACCCGCTTCATCCCCTGCTTCCCCCTTAGGACCACACAACCACCACATACATTAGTACACTGGGAAAACAAATCTATTAAATATTACGAAAGTAAGGGAGGCACAGTGATGCCTGTCTAAAATCCCAGCGTTTTGGGAGGCTGAAGCAGGAAGACTGCAGGTTTGAGCTTAGCCTGGGGGAATTAATGACTCAGTAAGATCCTTTTTCAAAATAAAACATAAAAAGAGCTGGGGATGTGGCTCAGTGTGAAAGCCCTGGGTTCAATCCCCAGTACTGAAAAAAATTTCAAAAGTAATACTTGCTTATTGGGAAACTTGAAACAATCTAGAACTATAAAAAGTAAGAGGTTAATTTCTAGTTTCTCCCTCTCAGGAGCAAACGTTGTATAAAATATGGCTCCTTTTGTTTAAAAAATATGCACAAATACATAGATCATAACACATAAGAGAGATCACACCATTATTCATTACTGCATATTTTCAAGAATGTAATGGTAAAGAGTTTGCTACTTCTTACACGGAGAATATTTCTTATGATGCTTGCAAGGGACTAATCACATAGGATGACAGAGATATGGAGATCTGACTGCGGACAGATGGCTTTCCCCCCTCCCTTTACTAAGTAAATTCACCACAAAAGGACCTTCAAGACTGCTCATGGCTGCGCTTTCATAGATCTCCTGACACTTTCCTCCTCTTCCTTTACTCTCCAGGAACCCTATACCATTTAGAATTCCAGAACTTTCTCCTGTGCACAGACCATTAGGCCTCAACCCTTGAGTCCCCGCAGATGGATCAAACTCCAGAGAGCCAGTCTTAGCTCTGGAGACGGAAGTGTGTGTGACGGGCACCATTCTCAGGCGCCCAGCAAGGCCAGGCCAGGATGATTTGCTCCTCTGCAGGCTGGAGATGTGGAAGAAACGCCACAGAGTATGAACCATGTCAGTTTAGACCTCAGCTCTGCACATCCTAGCTCTGTGATCTGGGAAAAGTTACTGAATGTTCCAGAGCTGCAGTTTTCTTGCCTGCCAGTGGGAATAATAGTAAAGACACCACAGGGTTGTGGAGAGGGTTAAATGAGGCTGGGAGAGAGACAGCATCTTTGCAGAGTGGCAGCAAGGGGGAGTATATCTGAAGTGCCTGCCCAGAAAGCGCTCAGAAATGTTACTTGTATGTGGTGCCCAGTATCCTGTCACCAGTGGCGTTTTCCTTTCATTCTCCCTCTTTTATAATCTTAGCTAATGTCGGAGAAGAAACAACTCTGCTCGCCTTATTAATACATGCAATAGCAGGCACTTGTGATAAATAACTAGTAGTGCCTCGGGGGAAGAGGAGAGGTGCGCAACCAATAGAAGCTTGGAAATATCCAATTGGTAGGACTCAGACAAAGCAATTTAATTATTAATCTAAGGAAACCAAGCCATAGAACCTGGGAAGGAATTTGAAAATGGAATTTTAGAACCAATACCACTATAGAAGATATTTGACTGTTAATCCTTGGTGGGAAAGAGAGATCTTTGAGGGCAGACAGACCCTGCAAGATGTTGAGAGGTTTTCTGCCCCTCTAAGCAGCAAAGGGCAGCATCACAAAGTGGAGCTTGGTGTCAGAGAGGAGTGTGTGGATCCCATGTTGGCTACGTAACAGCCTCGTGACCTTGAACAGGTTGCTAAACCTCTCTGTGCTAGTTTCTTATCTGTGCTGCTATGGTCTGAATCTTTGTTCCCTCCTAAATTTGGGTTGAAATTTAGTTGCTATTGTAACAGTATTAAGAAGTGGGACCTGCAGGAGGTGATTAGATCATGAAGGCACCTCCCTCATGGGTAGGACTGGTACCATTGTGAAAGAGTGAGTTCGCTTGCTTTTGCTGTTTCTAGCTCTCTTTCTCTGCCATGTGATGCCAGGTGCTGGCATCTTGACATCAGACTTCTCAGCTTCTAAAACTGTGAACCAATATATGTCGGTTCATCACATATTTCCCAGTCTCATGTATTCTTGCCATAGCAGCACAAAACAGACTCCGACAAGGGCCCATCATGGAGTCATGAGTTGCCTGGAATATAGAGGATTATGTTAGTTACCTCCCTGACGAATGCAGAGTAGAAAACACAGAAGAGCTTCAGTCCCACTGTGTGTGTGTGTGTTTTTGTGTGTGTGTGTGTGTTTCTAGATAGTCTAGTGTAGGCTTGCTTCTGGTGGTGGTTTCTACTGACCAGAGCTTGATCTTTCTTCTCCTGGTGTTATAAAGTAAGCTGTGCCACCAGGGGGCAGCTTCCTCCTAGAAAAGAGGTCAAAATTGGCTCCTGGGTCATGTTACTTAGAGCCTGCTTGCAAATCTTTGCTCTGTGCCATTCAGTCTCTTAATAATCCTGTAGAGGGCTTATGTGTTTAGGACGCTGGCACCCCAGAACCTGGGTGTACAGTTTCAAGAGCAATGGTGCCTCTGTGTGCCTGGGCTGCCAAGCAAAAGTCAGATCCTTTAGGAGGTAGAGTACCAACAGGCACTCTGTGGCTCCTCTGCTTTTGACTGAAGACCCCATGCCCCATTTTTGCCCCAAGCAGGTCTGCTCCTCACATCCTCTTAGGTCCACTCCAGGCTCCCTGTTCTCAGCAAGACCTCCTCGCCCAAGGACCCTGGTATCTTGTTGGCCAAAGAGCAGACAAATAAACAGGGCAGTGTCCTGACTTAATTGTTTGAGGCTTGAGAGGCAAGAGCAATTGTTGAGTGGACTTAACCAAGGTGTTCACAGTTTGTCACTGTGTTGAGCAGGGCCAGGGAAACCCAGGGGATGTTCTCTCTGCTCTGTGATTTAAGAATGCAAAACGTTAACTCTGTGGCCATGCATCTCTCAGATCTCTAGGTAATGCAATAGAACAAGAGGTGTAACTGTGCTCTGGAATCTATCAGCTCCCTTGCTCTGAAGCCACGCTGCCCCTGGGCTGCGGTCAGCTGATGTCCTGAGCACAGCAGGGACTAATGCAGCTCTGTTCCCAGGGGCGCAGAGACGAGAGTCCTCTGATGGGCAACTTTGGCTCAAGGACTCCCTGGTGGCCTTGCCAAACACACCTTCTTGTGGAGCTGCACTGCTGTGTAAGACACTTTCACCCAGCTTTCCTTTCTTCCCTCTCTCCTTCCCTCCGGGTCAGACCTAAACTGTGGTCTAAGACCTCCCCGGTTTACCTCTTCTCCTCCCTCTTCATATCATATCCCAACAAATACCTTGAAGAGGTAACCCCTCTTAGCCTCTGCCCTTCAGTGGCCCTGGGCTAACACTAATCCTACATCTGACTGGAGAATTTTCTCATCTACAAGGAGGAAGGAGCAGGAAGAGAAAGAAATTCAAGTAGAAGGCCCCCTTGTTGATGTGGCAGGCACTGTGCTTTGTGCCATTAAGCCAGGATACTTCACACCATCCAGTCTTTCCTGTGAGGGAGATAGGATGTCCCTATTCTAAGAAAGGGAAACTGAGGCTCAGAAAGACTAAGGCGCTTGCCAAGCAGTTGAGCCAGGAGCCAAACTCAGGTTTGCTCTACTCCAAAGTTCTTTCTATTACTTTCCGTTATGAAGAGGTATATAGCTGGTCTCATTCCCTCCCTCCTTGCCTCATTCTTTAAACAAATATTAGTCGACACCTTGCTGTGTTAAGCAGGAAGCTTCTGCTAGGGCAAGTGAAGTAAATGAAACAAGATTCCTACAAGGGGCTGCGGCCCAGAGCAAACACCTTCATAAAACCAAACACACCCAACAGCACCCAGGAAGAAACCCTCAAGTACAGTGATTTGGAGGTGTGTTCAAAATAAGGTGTGAAGGAAGGGGGTGGGCCCTGGAGGAACCAGTGTTAGGGTTATGTCCCTCTGAGACATAAAGGGAAATTGGCATTTTCCCAGGAACTCAACTTGAAAAAGCAATTCAAGCCTCTACAAGGGCATGAAGGGCAGGGAGGCTAAGAATGCCAGGACCATTCAAGGCCTACTTTGAACCATCACAGGAAGGTACAGGGGGAGGAGTTGGGGAGGAGAACAATGGCTGACAGACAGAGGCTGAGCTGGGAAGCGCCTGGCATGCTTGGACTCTAGGCAAGGATACTGTGAGACTTGCAAGGGTTCTGAGGAGGGCAAAGACCCAGAAGGGCCAGCCAGGTGGCAGTGAGGGTCACTAGCTGGGAGGGAGCAGGCCGGAGGCAGGAAGACTAGGTAGGGTAGTGCTGGCGGGGCAGGTGAGTAATGACTCTGCAGTGGGGGCAGAAGGCAGACTGTGTGAGAGGTTGTTAGGAGCTCTTGCAACCTCCTCAGGGGGGACAGTGTGCTTTTATCTTGCAAGTGGAGAGGCAAAGCGCTTTCCGCAAAGTAGCACGAAAAATCATTGGCACGAGGTATCGTTACCGACCCTTAAAAGTGGCTGCATCTGAACACAGAGTCATCTAAAGCCTCCCAAAGTTTCTGAAACTTCCATTGTGCTTTGTCTCTGCTCCATCCTTTTGAATTGATGTGTTGGTAGCAAAGGGTAACCTACCACCAAAGTTGGGCCTGAGAAATTTGTTATATCCCGCTGTGAGGTTCTCAAAGCCAGGCAGGGAAAGCTTGTCATTTCTGCTGGCCTCAATGTTAAACTTGCTCCCTTGGATACACATCCTGGAAGAGAAAATGGGTTTTGTAGCATTTATGTGTGAACAAGCATGTGTAGACATACACTTGAACTTGTCTTGTATGCATGTTGTGCTTGTGTACAAGCAGTGACTTTCCCCTGGGGGAAAGTCTTCATTCTCAGCTGGTGAGTTAGCATCTCCACGCATTATCCATTTTCTGTAAATCAAAATGTCATAATAATTTGGGACTCCTACAAGTGTCGTCTCAAAAAACACAAGGGATTGCTCTACCTATGATAATTCACTCTCTACATGGAACAAATGGGGGAACTTAATTGTTCAGTGCTTAAAGAAGTGAAGGGAATGGATTATAAGTAAGTAGGAAATGTGGCCACCCCTCCCACCACATGGCTACATACAAAGCAATTCGACCAAGGTCATTTTGGAGTAGCAAAGCTCACCTTCGTGTGAAGAGACTCAGACACATGAAGGTCAAGTGGAGGCGGCAGCTCATGTTGCGGAGTTATTCACAAAGGGGTCTGCGTAGGAACAAGCTGGAGAGACAGATGGGGCACAGTCAGGAGAAAATCCACGGGCTTACCTACTGCCAGCCTGGCATTGTACTGTCTGCCAGGGTCGACAGGAGCAACAGTCTCCCGACACACATGGGAAATATGTGTGTCCTTTCCACAGAGTCCTGAACTCCTCAGTCATTCAGGAATACAGTACACCATGTAGAGGATTGGGGTTATTGACGTCCACCCCACATAAAGGCTGAGACTATAATTAGACAGTGGTGCACTGTAATCAGGAAACGTAACCTGGCCTGCATTTTCGGGAATGCCAAGACTGTTCTCATCTGCACCTTGTCCTGACACCCCTAACTCTACACTCACCTGGCCCCATGTGTTATCATGTTATCCTCATAGCCCCTCATAGCTTGTATGGTGGGCAGGTTAGTTCTGTCTTACGAAGAGGAAATGAGGCCATGGAAAGGATCCTACACCGGTGAATACTACAGGCGACTTCGAATCCAAGGGAGGCTGCCTTACTCCCCCAGATGCTCTCTTCTTTTAGTACTAGTTGTAGGACTGTGCCTCTGTTGGCCTGAAGACACCCACTGCTCTCATGACCTTCTTGCCCGAGCCTGAGAATGCCGCAGCCGTGTAGCTGGTGTGTGCTGATGCAGACGCGGGGCTAGGCATGCAGGTGTGGCCAGGGCCCGGCCTCCTCAGCTGTGGGAACTACTGTCAGCTGTCCGCCTGACAGAGCAGGAGGCAGCCAGGCAGTCCAGCCTCTGGGCCATTACGCATGTGGCAGCAGAATGGGGATTCTCAGGCTCGGATGCCCTTCCTAGACAGACCCCAACTGGGACGTCCCTGTCTCCTTCTCCCCTTCAGGCCACTTTCTGGAATCTAGCCATTCTGGAGCTTTGGTCAGATCCAGTCATTCATTAAATAATACGCTACTTCTACTTACAAAACCGATACCGGCTCACAGCAGAAATGAAAACAAGACAAAAAAAATGAGTAAAATTAAAAGTGTAAATCCCAATGATATGTCAGTGTCAGTTCATAGATTGCGACAAATGGAGCGTTCCTATGTGGGACATTAAGAGCAGAGGCAGTTATATGTGTGTGGGGGTGGGTGGGGGGCTCCGTTTTACTGAGAACCTAAAATTGCTTTAGAAAAATAAAGTCTACTTAAAAAGACAAAAACAAAACAAAAGAAATGTAGATCTCTCCCCAGTTTCTCTCCCTAATCGCATAGTTCAAAGATATCCACTGTTAACAATTATTTTATCCACATATCCGCATATATATTTATATATAGACATTTTTTACATAAAGAAAAGAATTGAAAAGCAAAATTAGGGTGATGGTAGGGAGCTTTTTGTTATTTATTCTTTTCCACTTAAAATATCATATTCTTATTGAATACTCATGGATATTTGTCAGTGGTAAGCCCCTCTAAAATCTTCACTCTTCTCTTTGAAGTGTTTATTACTATTCTCATTTTACAAAGAAGAAAACTGAGGCTCTGAGAGGGCAGAACACATTCACAGGGTTATCTTGCCCAAGGCAGGGACAAAACTGAATCCAAGAATGGTGACCCAAGTCCTTAGTCACCCCACCACAGAACATGCTGCTTCTTAAAAATTAGCAATACTTTTCTAAGTCAGTTCTTACAGCTCTGTTTCATTCTTTCCAGAGGCTCGTGAAGTATCTCATAATAGAAACATGCTAAAATTTGCATATGTGCAGTACCTTAATTGTAAAGACTGAATTATGTCTGAAGTTTTTACTGTTATAAAATCAGTAATGAACATGTTCACACATAAGTAAGATCTTATAATTCTGCACTCTGCATTGCTTTTCCACATCAGCCCTTTCCTTTCTGCTCATCAAAAATACCACCTAATGGCAGGATGTAGCCCAGTGCCAGAGGATTTGTCTAACATACACAAGGCCCTGGATTTGATTCCCAACACCACAAAAAATAAAATAAAAATGTTGCCTATAATTTCAATGTGGCAAATGAGACCGGCCTAAAATTCATCTAAAAAAATCAGGACATAAGATTAATAGCATCAATCCACTAGTGACCAGCCTCATACTTTCTTCCTTAGTCCTGCCCCGATCCCTGGATCCCTGGCCTTTCCCTTGTCTCCAGCATCAAGTTCTAGAGGGGAAACTCTTCATTCAGTGTTCCACAGGTCGACACCCAGGTCGAACAGGCTCCACCTATGAACCAGACACATGAGGCACCAGCAGCAGCCCTGCTTTGTGAGGCAGAGACACGAAAGTAGTAACCTGAGGTGCCCGATGCCATATAACCACTCTACACCAGAAGCAGAGGTAGGGGCATATTTGGTGTGTAAGAGGTGAATGACCCACTCCACTAGGGGGGAAAGGGATGGTGCCAGGATGGAAACACAGAGACCGTCATTTGATTCTTGGAGTGTGTTGCATTTGCCAGCTGGACATAGGAGGTTGGGGGCCCTCTAGATGTAAGGCAAAGAAGTGGACGTTATCTACACCACTCTCTAACCACTCACACGCAGCCTCTTCCCTCAGCTTTTGGTATCCGAAACTTTTTCTCAGTCTGGCCTGACTTGGTTCACTTCTTACTCAGGGATATTCCTCAATTCTTCCACATCCCATAGGGAACTGCCTTTGATCAAGTCAGTTGGAGAACCATCTAGTTTTTAGCTCCAAGTGTCCTACTGAGTATATCATTCCCAGTGGCTTAGAGAAGAAAATGTTTGGGCCGTGGGCTACTGATTATCCTCCAAGGAGCTTCAGGCTCTGAGAAGCTTCACCTGAGCTAGAAGGAAAACTGTGATCCCTTCCTGCCCGGCATGCTCTGTTAGGCTGCCAAATACGTCTCACTTTATTATGGAGGAAAAGAGAGGTGAGAAGCCTTCTACATACCTGCTAGACGCCAGGTGCTGTGTTTGGTGCTTAATCTCATTTAACTTCCTGGCCATTTGGTCCGTGAGTAGAATCTCAGATTTGTGAGGGGATTCAGTTGAGGCCATGCAGCTCTGTGGACATGACTTGAATCTATGTCTCCCAGTTTCCTGTTCTTTGTATACTGCCTCTGGGAGACCTTTAGCTCCCCCAACTACACTAAGTTACACTTGGCCCTGCTCCTTACACCAAACCTGTTTCTGGAGTGAAGCACTGCACCCCCGTATGTCCCGAGGGGCCGCTGTGGGCTGGTGCCATCTCACCATGCAGCCAAAGAGCCAGTCATTAAGTGATGATTTACGTATCAGCCAGTCTGAATGGAGGTACAGATGCTGCACATTTAGTGGAGAGGTCACTGAGCCACAAGAGGGCAGTGTCCCAAAGGTTATTGGTGCAGCAGCAACGCGGAGATTTCTGCCTGGGACTGTCTGGCCCTCTGCGCCTGCCGAGCACAATGTACGCAATGTACACAATGGCACAATGTGGAGGTTGCAGGAAGCTCCTTGAGAGAATCCTGGCTAAAATATCTTCTGTACTTGCTTGTGGTTTGGATTCAGGCACACCTGAGTCATATATAACCTTTTAGAGCCTTATTTTCCCATCTGACAAATGGGAGTAAAAAAATACTACGTAAACAATTTTCATTCTCCTCTCTGGTCCACATCTTCCGGGGGAATTCAGTAATCCCACTCTGACTGAGCAAACCCCAGATCAATATATTCTTTCTTATATACTCGGCTGCCGACCCAAAGTGTGAGTTAACTAGCACCACCTCAGGAAAGACAGGCAGACGCCGGACATTAAGCTCACACAGAATCGCCTCAGCTGATGGCACTTTTCTCCTGGACTGACACTACGAAACACAGCTAACTCCAACATGCACAGTTTCAACTCTGGTTCTAGAATCACCATCACATAAATATTGGGAAGCCCAAACATATCACAGCTCAGCCTGCTTCCTCCTCGGGCAGCTTTCTGGTCCGTAGTCACTTCTGCAGAGACAGAGCCCCCTGGGGAAGCACGGGTGGAACCTGAATTAGGCTGAGGTGAGGAAAGGATGTGGTGGATGGCCCTCCTCAAGAAAGTCACAGAAGGTAAAGGGGTGGGAGGTGAGACCCATGTCTGCTGCTTCCACTGGCAGCACAGGGGCAAATGCTGCAGCTGTAGCGTCAGATGGGAGGAGCTCTAATTTTGGCTCTGCCACTTGTTTTGAGATGGTATAACTTCTCCCTGAGGCTTAGTTTCCTCCACTTAAAAAGGGGATCCTCTATAATAGGACTGGGGACAGAGTCCCCAGGGGCTCAGAAAGGGGGTTCAGAAAATTCCAAGCCTGGCTTCTTTCCCTTCTTTAGTCCTAATAGGGCGTATATTTGGATCACCTCCCCTCCCCTCTCTCCAGGCACCACGAGGGGTCAACAGTTCCCTTACCAGGCAGCTGTTGAGGCTCTATTAGGGCAGATGCTTGGGTCCTCCAGGCAGGACTTTCAGACAGGGAATACTCTACAGAGTCTCCAGGATCCTCCCCATCTCAGCTCTGACACACTGGATGTGAGCATTTAGCCACCCTCTGGTGGAGTGGCCCGCTCTCAGGGGAAACACAGACCTGCTAAACCAGCTGGGTGGAAACAGGTGGGTGGAGCCTCTTGCAGCTCCACCCTCAGTAGAGCTCTGACTGGTCCTGGGTGTCTGTGGGAATTATCCAGCTCCTGCTATGGCAACTGCCTACCAAGGGTTTGAATCTTAGTTCATATCTCCTCCTTGATCCTGGACCCTGGCCAGGAAAGACTCCTGAGATCTAAGACCCATGAGAGAGCCAAATAAAGTGAGTGACCTCACCCACCATGCCATGTTCTTACTGCTTTTGGACAGCACCCCTCCATCCTGGTGCAATGGAATGGGAGCTAGCAGTATGACCCTGGGCAAGTCAATTCATCCCTTTAGTCCTCAGCTTCCCATCCATAAAACAAGAACTTGACCATTTTAAAACTCTGGTTCCTGCATATGCATTTAAAGGGTTTCTTTGTTTTTGTTTTTTAATTTTTTTTATCAGCAGAAAGCCTAATCTATGTTGAACAAGACTTTTTGATCCCAGGACCAGTGATTTCAAAGAGAGACATAGAGGCCAAGAGGATAGGGGATAGAGTCTCAGCAGACCAACCCAGGAAGAGATGCGAAAGACAGGGAGAAATTTCACTAGATTTCTCCACCTCTCTTCCTTTTTTTCATCCCAGACCTCGCAAAGAAGACACTTAAACATCCCACAGAGTCCCTTTAGAAGCATCCTACATATAGGGGTCTTTGTCCTTCACGACCAGCTGAAATTCCTAATCAAAGTGCTTCAACAGCATTCCCCTGGCCCTCGGTCTTCCCCATCATCATAGCCAAGTAGCCCTGAAACTCACTCTTGGCTGTAGTCTCTGGATAGAATTCCTTGACACTTGGCCTTGCACCCGAGAGAGTTGGGGGCCAGGAAGGGAGTCAGCCTGAGGGGCAGGGAAAGAGCTGAATGTGTGTCAAGATGTCCAGAGGTGACTTTCCCTTACAATATCAAGGCTAACCTTCTGCACAGAGCCTGCTGGTCCCAGAGCTGGGGAGGTGGGAGACAGGGATGGAGATAGAAGAGAGCCCAGATAGACTGACCGGCAGTAATAGGAAGGGGGTGGAGGGGAGGACCTTGGTTCATAAAGCACCATAAATATCTTTGGCTCCAAACCAGCTTCCTTAGTGTGCCTCTGGAGCCTGGCCAACATCGAAAACATTTCTGTGCTGGTCGATAGGGAGTGGGCACCTGAAGAGAAAGCTCTTTCATTCCTCTTGAAAGGCCTCACTTTCACCTGGGAATCTTGAGGGCGGCCAGAACAGGAATGGTTGAGGAGCCAGTTTCAGGTTCTCAATGAATGGAGGATACTTTGGGGCTATTCTTGGAATTTCCAAGGTGTTCTCACACAAAACGAAGGCTCAAGGATAACAAAGACAATTCAGAGCTGAGAAGCCAGGTAGGGGGTGGCTGGGGAAGTGGGAGGGTAGAGATGGGGCCGTCCTCTGACTCCGGAACAGTGAGATTTAGGTGAAGGGACTGGGGCTGGCTGGCTGCTCTGGGCAAGTGGCTCAGTCTCTCTGGGACTGTACCTTACCTGCCACGTGGGAACGAGGATTCTTCAGTGTTGCTGCAAGAATTGAGCAGTGACAAGTGTGGTGCTGCAGCTGAAATTATCTGGCACGTTGTTCCTGGCACACTGTAGATGCTCAGTTGATCTTTTCTCCTGGTATTGTTAGTTTCTTCTCATGCTTGTACTTATCCATTCAACCCTGTATCTATTTATGTATCTAGGTATGTCTGTTTCTGTGCATGTATTATATATATGAAATTAATCTCTGATTTATTGATCTTCTATCTATCTACCTAATATTTTAATCTTCTAATTAGATTGTTGGTGGTTTCACTGCTTGGGACTTGTATTATATCTCTATGTAGATAATCAGTGAACATGTTAATGGACTGATTGTATTTGGGGGCCAGAGGAAGCCAGATTTAAAGATAATAAAGTAGGTATGATAAGAGGCTTTATCTTCAGTTTCAAACAATGCTTCCCTCTAGTGCCAGGTTTTTCTTCGATTTCTTTTGGATCAGATAAATGTTCTTTTCAATTAGCTCCAAGTAGCCTTCTTTCTTGGCCCCAGAACTCCTGGTAACCTCCACGCCATCAAAGCCCCTTAGTTTCACCTGTGACCTCTAATCTCGGGTTACCAAAGTCAGTGGTATCTCAGGATGGTCAGCTATGTGCATAGCTGCCCACGGATGACTCATTGCAGCACCCACCTCCCACACCACATGGCCACACACCCTCTGAGAGTGTGTCCCAGAAAAACAAAGGACAGAGTGAGTCAGTGTGTCTTGGCTGGTTCCTTCATCATGATGCACATAGAATACTAAGAATCCATAGCAATATTGTATATTTACATAAAACCTTACAGTTTTCAGAGCTTTTTATGTACTTGTGCCTTATCTTTTTTGAACTGTGTAATAATCCTGTGAAGCAGGCAGGGCTTGTTTTTTAAATTTGCATTTAGCAGATGAAGAAGCTGCCCCAGTGTCAGCCAGCTGCTGCTCAGTAGTAGGGCCGGCAGGGGCTGCAACCCAGGTTTTAGGACTCCGAGTTACCTGTATTACCAGTGCACTCATTGCTCCTAGTAGATCTTATTGGGTTACTGAGAGAAAACCTAAATAAACCCTCCAGCTTCACTTGCTCTCAGTTGACTTTTTGAAAAAAATCACTGATTTTGGAAGTCACACAGTGGGGATTATATATTAGCCTCACATTAGGTTTGCTGAGATGACACTTCTGACCAGAGCCACCTAACAGGTTAAAACTGTTCTCTAGTAGATCCCCAACCCCCACAGGCCTCCAGAGGAAAGTTTCTTTTTTCTTCTCTGTCTCGCCCCATTCCTCTGCCAGGCATACTGTTAAGTGCTGGTGGAAAGATGTTGTTGCCATCACACCTGGTCCCTACTTTGTGGCTTACAGTTTCCAGGTGAAGACAGACCATACCTGAGTAAAACACATATTTAACCACAACTTGTGATAAGTTCTCTGAAGGCATTAAACAGGGTGTAACAGCAGAGATAAAGCTTCAGAGCTGACTGATTCAGATGGAGTGAGCCAGGAAGGAGTTGGCCAAATGACTAGGAGGGCAGGGGAGACAGGGCGGGGGGTGGGCACTTAGGGGGTGCCTTGTGGGAGCCCCTGATTCAGGCATAAATCCTGACTGGAGGAGAAGCCAAGGGCTGGCCTCTTGCCTTCTCAGGAGCGTCTCACCTCAAATTCTCAGAAAATAGAATGTCTACGACAACAGAAATTTTTGGCGAGCCTCACTCAACACTTCTCCTGGGAATCAGCCAGACTTCCGCAGTCCGAGCCTCCCCGGAGCCCAAGGAGGTCCCCGCCTACTCTTTCTTTTCTTGGTGCTTTGTTTCTTTTTCTCCACCGGCCTTTTATTCTGAGCTGCCCAGTCACCAGCAGCATTAGAAACTCTGCCAGAAACTGAAAGTATTAAAGATTTCAAAGATTATTCCTAAAGCACAGCACAAGCAGCGGCTCTGGGGGCCACAGGACAGGGAGAAGAGGGTGGGCTGGAGCAACCTGAAGGTACTGTCCCTTGTGAGACTGTCCACTCCCTTGCTGGGCACCCGGGGAAGCTGCTTCTGGGGACAGTTCAATGCACACATCGGTGGAACTTCGGGTCCGAAGAGGGCAAACAGCCTCTCCAGGTGCAAGGCGTCAGTTTCCCTTCGGTACGGAGCTCATTCCAGGGCATCCAGGCTTCTCGCATCCCCTCAACTCAATAAATAAGTAACACAACAAATAAAAATGAAAAACCTTAATGTCGTTTTCACAGAGTCAGGCTATCCGTGTTAGTTGTCCTTACCAGTATGTTTCGCTGGCCATTTCCAGGATTCCAGGATCCAAATACTGTATCCTTCCGCATTTGCTAAAATGTGGCTGAACAGGGCCTCTCCCGACTCCATTTCATTTGCCAAGTGGGCCCCGCCCACCCTGGTTGCTTGGCATCTTCCTCAGGAGTCAGGGGCATCTTCGGATGAGGGGACTGAGGATCTGTGACACACCGTGTCACCGGGGAAGAAACGTCTCTGTGGTGATGCCAGGGAAGCTGAAACAGTGGGTCGCCTTTGGGATTAGAAATGTCCGTCTGTGTGACTGAGGAGCTCAGAGCACAGGCGCTCACCGGAGTTACATTTAGCTTCCATAATGCTGGTTCTGACATTCCTACTCCATGATATTGGCACATCCCCTAATCAGTTTGAGTGTCAGTATCTCATCCGTAAAATGGGGATGCCTACTTTGTACCCCTGGGACAGGTAGAATGCTGTGCACTGTGCCCAGCTCAGAAAGGGTGCTCAGTACATGTTTTCTTCTGAGATTTCAGACCCAGGGCACTGAGGAGCCAGGTGTGTGCCATCTGGAGGCATTCGGTGCCGTACGGTGCTGGCATGGTACTCAAGGCCAGAAACTCAGCACCCAGAGCAGCTAAGATAAGCACCCATGGCCAAGATTTTTGCAAACCCAGCATGCAGTTCTGAAGTGGCATAAGCCTGCTCAGCAGTCTCCAGGGTCTTGGAGTACAGGCTTTGGAGGCATCCACTAAGGCAGGAGGAGCTGACAAAGGCAGGAATTGGAGCTCTTCACGTTGCCATGACTCCAGGCCCTAAAGGCTCCTCTAGCTTGATGGCACTATCTGGAGTCCAGACTCAGCCTCCGGCTTTCCTGACTGCCACCTTAGACACCCTACTCGGCTCTGTCTTCCACTAGAACTCATTTGGGCCTTGGACTTCAAGAACTTGAATTCTTTGATCTAATGTTTCTTAACTCACTGCTTTGCTTTGAACCTAATGACCTGACTACCTGGTCTCTGGACATTCTTTCAAGCCCAGTGACCATCCACCCATCCATACTTTTGATTATTTAATACACATTTAGCAACGGTTAGGCCCTTTCCCAGGCTCTAAATCGAATGTCAACAACATTTTCTGTGAAGGACCAGACAGTAAATATTTCAGGCTTTGCAACCACACCGTTTCCGTGGCAACTACTCAATGCTGATGTCGAGGCACAAAAACAGACACAGATAGTACATAAATGAAGAGGAGAGGCTATGTTCCATTCAACTTTATATCTAAAACCAGACATCGGGCAGGCCTTGGCCCATGGCCCGTGTTTTCTGACCTCTGTTCTGACCTCTGTTAATGACTCATCAACCTGAGTACCAGAAAACCACTGGTAATTGGGAGCCAGTGAAATTAAGCACTATGAACACTGGAAAACCTTCCCCGTCAAATAAACATGTTTCCTCTTTCTAACCTCTTTATTATACAGTCTGCCAAAAATGTGTTTATCAGGAAAAGACAAACTTGTATAAATATTTTAATACTAAATTTATTGAGACATCATGAGATTAATACAAGTTACCTTTGGCCTCTACAATTACGAGAGGTGCTCAAAGTGGTGGCCATTAGCTTCTAGACAGTTATTAGTGTGGTGACCTGGTGAAGTGTGTGTACAGTTTGTGTTCACACACACATAAGTACTTCACGTAATATACACGTGTATATGTAAGTTCTCATTGTTTTGTTCCCCAAAGTTTCCAATTAACTTTCCTCTTTTCTTTCTTTCACCTCTCCCCTGTCTCTCGGATGGTACAGTACCGGGGTTGTCTTTCTGTGTTCCTTTGATGGCTCTCAGCACGGTCCCAGTAGAAACTGCAGCAGTATGATGCTAGCCAGAGGCAGCTGTGGTCCATCTGGTCAAATCCATGCCTGTAGTTGCCCCTAAAGTGGCAGCCAGGGAGCTCCTGAAAGGGACTTTTGCTGGGGTTCCAAAAAAAGATGCACTGAACGCCAGAATGATCTGTGTAAAGTAATCATTAGGGCAACATGCAAGTGGCGTCCTACCACTGTCCTTGTGGTAGATGGCAAGAGTAAAGAGCTATTCTGCCTAGATCTGTCTGCCCCAGGCAGGGGCGGAGTATGAAGTTCATATAGGGGTTAGGAATTTGGCTCAGGGTGGGGGCTAGTTTCCATGCGTATAGCAACATGGTTAACCTCTCATGTTTCAAGTTACAACCGAAAAAGCTTTCTCAGTGTCTGGGAGTATTCAAGGTAGAGCTTGGGTTCAAGTCCACAGGGAAAACAAGCAGCTGATGGGGGCACAAAGTGATCAAGGTCTGTGCTTCTTGGTCGGAAAAACAGGAAAAGCCGGGAGAACCAGCGGACCCTACAGATTGGTTTATCATTCCTTTGCTGTCATTGCTGACCCACCCAAGAGCCACTGCTCCCCAACTCCAGCTTGGGGCAGGAGTATGCTCCTCTCCACTGGACAGAGATGCCTTCTCCTTTTTGAAGCCAGGGAACCAGTTTTCTGTCATCAGAGGGGCAGAGGATACCCCCTGGCTAATCTGTGGGTCCTCCCCCCAGCAAACACCTCCAAATTCTCCAGGTCCTTCCTGCAAACCCATACCCATGCTCTGTCTTCGCTTCCTCTACCCCTGTTTTTAAATCTCCTTTCTCAGGGAAGAAGATGTATTATTCATCCACTCAGTCATTCTCTCCAAATTATTTACCAGGTGGCTTTTATGTTCCAGGTGCAAAGCAGACATGTTCCTTGCCCTGTGAACTTCCAGGTCAGCAAACGTTTTCTGAAAAGGGCAAGATAGTAAATATCTTCAGCTTTGTGGGCCACACAGCCTCTTTTATAACTCCTCAAGTCTGCCTTCCGGTCACAAAAACAGTCACAGATGATACATGAACAAACAGGCATGGCTGTGTCCCAATAAAACCTTATCTATAAAAACTGGCAGTGGGCAGGACCTGGCCCAAGGGATATAGTTTGCCAGTTATGGTGACTGTATGGTCACATGTGTTTCATCCTTGAGCTGTCTAAAAGCCACGATTCTGTAAAACCCCAACACATGAGAACTGAGTACACGACTCCTCAAGAAGATGAGATCGTGTGGAACTTTGGAAAAGTAGATTCCATGACTAAAAACTAACTAAAATGGTACCTTGCTAACAACAGAGGTTGAAGTTTGAGTGTAGAAGTGAAGGTGCAGGACCCAGGTAAAGAAGAGTCTAGGATGAAAGGGAGGAATTCAGGAGTGTTTCCGGACGAGTGGATGCTGGACCAGATCCTAAAGGCGAGTAGGCGTCCTCAAGAGGAAGGGTCTTCCAGGTGGAGGGAAAGTGTGAGAAACATGGAACTCTGACCTGGGGTCAGTGTGGCTTGAGATAAGTTGGAAAAGTAAGTGGGGGGAGGGGGGTTTGGGTCATCTCTGAACACCTTAAGACAGTGGTTCAGGCAACTTCTGATGTGAGCCTGAACCAAGAGATGTGGCCTAGCACCAGTCACTTCTGCCAGGTGGCCCTCTATGAAAAGGAGTTAGACCAGATAGTCCCTAAGGTTTTGCTTTTTCCAGGATTGTGGGCAGTGTTTGTGTCCCTGGGCGCCTCCACATGCCAGAGAGGACTCAGGGAAGGTTGGGGCCAAGGTTAGAAGAGCGCAGTAAATTCTCACTGCTGGTTGTTCACCAGCGAATTGTATGCAAACCACATCCAGTTAATTTTAATTGGTTTCCACATCTGGGTGTGTTTCTTGGTCTGGTGTAAAAGACAAACCAGAGAAATCAATCCTTTCTTCTTTTCTTCCTTCTGTTTGCCATTGGAACTTGACACCAGTTCTAAAGTTATGAATTCCAGGGAGAAAATAACATCCTGCTCCTACATCCCATTTCTGAATATACAGCGATCACTTCCAACTGTCTATTAAAAGTCTTGCCAGCAGTGTCTGATGTACTGACGCCCACACTTGTCCTCAGGGTCCCCCCTATTGGATTCACTTCACACTGAACAGGACAGCAGCCCCTCACTGGTCTGGCTGAACTAGTCTCCTGTTTACCTTTAGGAAACCTGTAACAACTCTTCCTTAACATTTTTGGTGTATGTGTAATGAAATACACATAACATAAAACTTATTATTTTAATCATTCTAAGTGTAAAATGCAGTGGCATTAAATATATTCACATGGTTAGCAACTATCAGCATTCTCCGTCTCCAGAACTTTTTCGTCTGTACCCATTAAACAATAACTCCTCCTCCTCCTCCTCTCCCCTGCCCTTGCCAACCACCATTCTACTTTCTAGCTCTCTGAATATGATTACTCTAAGCGCCTCATATTAGTGGAATTGCACACTATTTGACCTTTTATGCCTGGCTTATTTTACTTAGCATGATGTTTGGTAGGTTGATTCATGTAGTAGCATGCATCAAAATGTCTTTCCTTTATAAAGCTAAATAATATTCCATTGTATATATTTATTCATAATGTATTTTGTGTATTCATACATTGATGAGTGGTTGGTTGTTTCCACCTTTTGGCTATTGTTAGTAATGCTTCTAAGAACACAAGAGTAGAACTATCTGTTCAAATCTCTGCTTTCCATTCTGTTGGGTGCATATCTAGAAGCTCATTAATCTTTGAGATCATTCTATCCTCCCGAATTTCCTTTCCGAGCTTTTCAGTAGATGGACAACAATGCCATTAAGTGCCTATGTGGCTTTTGGAAAGAGCATTAGGGCTAGAGTCAGAAGTTGCTCTTGATCCAGCTTGAACTTTCTGGGTCTTTGTTTTCCTTCTCTAGAAATGGGACAAATAGTACATACTCCATTGATTTCATAGGCTGTACTAATGTATATAGAGTGCTGACCAACTGTGAAACATCTACAGTCAATAGATACTCTAGACAACAGTTATTTCTGCTGCCTTGCATGCATCACTCCTCATTGGCTTGTCTGTGCTCAGATGTTCTTGCGTGAAACCCTTTCCCTCTCAGACCATGATTTGCATGGGACTGACGACTCCATCACCAATTTTAGGGCTGGTCCTGATCAGAAGGAGCCAAGCAGTATATCCCACCCTACTGGCCTCGGTGATAAATTCAGGATGCATGATTGACCCTTATTTACAAGGGCTTCCAAGCAAGAGAAAACTTACAGTTTTGGTCTTCTTTTGGAGGGAAAATATATGCAGGTGTAAGATCAAGAATTTAAGCATCTGTTTCACTGTCATGAGGGAGCACCTGGAGCTGCTAAGAGGTGATGAAACTCCATCTGGAGCCTGACGAGGAAGCTAGTATCACCGAAGGTCAAATCATGAGACAGGGAGCATGGTCTAAACTGCTAGGTCAAGCCTTGCCGGAAGGAGGATATGGGTTTTCCTCCTTCTGAGTCAGATAATCTAGTAAATTCCCTTTACTATTTAATCCAAAGTGAGTCAGGTTTTATGGCACCTACATTTTCTCCCATTACCCTCCTAGCTCTCCCCTGAAGAGGTAGGTGGTCTTCTCACTGATCTCAACATACAGTGCACCTGATTTTTTCTACTCTTCTAACCAAGCAAGAGACAACATCACATCATCTTAGAGTCGAACAGAATCTCCGAGATCTTTTATTCAATGGATTTTTGATCTATTTTCAATATAAATACTTTTTCCTAAGGAGCCTAGCATCAAAGACAGGTAGATATGGAGCTGGTTCCAGTTGAAGACACACAGAGGGTGGTGTGTAGGCCACACATGTGGCCTTTCCCTGACACATCTTCATGTATCTTTAGGACAGACATCGAAAACCACTGACCAAGTCAATTCACTCCTAAGAAGTTGACCTACACATCTAATGTGATATAGCTTATTAGCTCTATTAATTCTCACCTGGTTCTCTTTCTGTGGCACCACACAGTCTCCTTTGTCCTTTATATTTTGTGTTTGTGAAGCCTTTGGATATCAAGTCATGCTGTCTTCTGTAGTGGGGACGGGGTGTGGTTGCACTATTAATCTCAGGTGTTCTTAGTCAGCTTGGGCTGCTAGAGCAAAATGTCATGGACTGGGTGGCTTAAATAACAGATATTTATTTTTACACAGTTCTGGGGAATGGCTGAGAAGTCTAAGATTAAGGTGCTGGCCGATTTGTTTCTTGTCGAAGGTCCTCTTCCTTGCTTGTAGTTGGCACCTTCTCTCTGTGTCCTCACATGGCTAAAGGGAGGTGGGGAGAGCTCACTCACTGGCATCTCTTCATCATCTTGTAAGTGCTAATCCCATTGCGAGGTCCTCACTCTCACGGCCCCATAGAAATGTAATCACTTTCCAGAGATCCTGTCTCTGAGTGCTGTTACACTGAGGTCAGGTTTCAACATACAAATTTGAAGCAAGGAATGAATATTCAGTCCATAACATCAGGATAAAGTTGAGGTTCAGGCACATTTCCAGGGCTGACAGTCACCCCTGGCACTGTTGGACCTGCTGGGGCTGTTGGACGTTTAAAACACTGAAGGGAACACTGACGGGCATGGCTTGCCTTGCTGTTTTCGGCAGGGGAAGCACCTGGCCTGGTGATCCTGAGAGGGTAAGGTGTCCCGGGCCAGGTACCTGGTCTTTAAACTGGCATGTCCCTGCTGGGTTACACAGGGGAACCACTGAGACACAGTCACCAGGAGTGCTGCAGAGAAGCTGAGGAAGCTGAACAGATCCCAGTGGACCGAGCGATCCCCAAGAGGTCCAGGTCTTTTCCCTGAGATGCCGAGTCAGGCTGAGAGTCTGACTAGCCTGTTAGAATGATGATGACAATTCTGAGCCCCTCTGGTCATTGGAGTGCCTGGCACAGTTGCCCTGTGGAGTCACTAGATACCACTCCTGGTTTGGGCCACTCCATCTCCTAGCTGGTCTACATCAGCATCTTTCTAATTATTTCAGCCCCAATCAGTACCTTGCATATTCCAATATTTTCCATCCCAGCCTTTTCATCCCCTTATCCTACTTTTTAATTTTTTCTATACCTTATCTCCTTCCCTTCTCTATAATGGTCATTTATGATGTTTTTATGGTCATTGATCTCTTTCTTATAGAAAGCACGCCCCGCTCCATGAAGGCAGGGTCTTTATCGATCTGTTTTGCTTCCTGATGTAGACCAGTGCCTGGCATGTAGTAGGTGTAAGTTGAACACTCCTAATCTAAAAATCTAAAATCTGAAATGTTCCAAAACATGAGACTTTTTGGACTCTGACATGATGCCACAAGTGGAAAATTGCATTCCTGACCTCATGTGGTGGGACACAGTCAAAAAAGGCAGATGTGCTAAAAATTCTGTATAAAATTACCTTCAGGGTATGTGTATAAGGTAAAATGAAACTGCAATAAATTTCATATCATTTAGGTTTGAGTCCCATTCCCAAGAAAAATGCAGTCCCATTCCCTATATAGTTACATATATATAATATATCATATATAATAGATAATATATATCATATATTATATATCATATATAGCATATTATATATCATATACTATATAGTTATATATTATTATATATTATATATCACATGTGATATATATAATATATATGATATATTTTATATATATATAATATATGTATTCCCAAATCCAAAAAAGTCGGAAACACTTTTGGTCCCAAGCATTCAAATTAAGGAGATTCAATCTGTAGTTACAGTGTGTTGAACAAATCACAGCAACTCTAATCACTGGCATTTGGGAATTCTGTCTTAGGAAACAGGGAGCTGGGGAAGCGGGAAGCCTTGCCCCGGGACACACGGCCAGTGAGGCTGACTGAGCTGTGGTCCTGCGGCCCTTCCCACGACTGGGCTCTCAGCCCCGTGGGCCACTTTTCAGTGTCCTGCTCAGCAGCAGCCCATCTAGACTGAACTGAGATCCCCTTGTCTGAGATCAGCTTGGGTAGAGCTGCAGGAAGAAGCAGCTTTATTTGGTGGTGGGGGTGGTAAATATTCTCATGTTGAGGTTAGAGGCACCTGGTGTAGGGTGAGGAAGGCAGAAGGAGCAGGGATGGGTAGAAAACAGGAGGCGATTTGGCGAAGGAGCTCGGCTTGCACAGAGCAGCTAATTTTGCAGATGCTTCGAAGACAAGTCTTATGAAGTTAGAGAAATGAACCAAGTCTGTTTCTGCCAGAGGCTCCTGGCTTGCTCTTGCCCTGTGTACTATGCCACATCACTTCACGTACGGCTTGAGAAGACTGGCTTCTAACGTCTCTAGTGTGGATTTGCTTTTAAGCCTACGTGAAGCCAACTCAGGTGAAGTCACAACAGTGACCTCGCCAGATCTCTTCCTGGGCCTGCCCAAAGTGCTACCTTGCTGAAGGCTCTTTCTCTCCAAATGGCTGGGATACCTTCCTTAGGAAAGGCCAAGATCTCTAGCAAGATCCTTCTAGAATGGACCAAACCTAATCCTCATCTTCTCTCTGCCCCTCTGCTCTGCCCCGTAACATGCCTCTCCCAGTCACACCTCTCTGTCTTTGCACATGCCAGCTCTCTCTTCCTGGCAGACCTGTACCTTCTTTCTCCATCCTTTGAACTGCTTCTAAGTCGTCAGGGGCCAGTCCAAGAGGCCTTCGCACTCGTTGACCCTTTACCAACACACATATACATAGATACTCTGTACACACACCTGCATGCTCAAGGCACACACAGATTGTTCACGCACATACACACAAAGACACAGACATGCATGTGCATGTTATATGCCAATGATGGAGAACCTTTTAGAGCTTTTGGTGATAACAAACAGTCTGCTGCGGCACACATGCCACAGCTTCGCCACCACGTCTATATACTATTCACATAGTCACACACGTGTAATATGTGCTTATATATTCATAACCTTTTTTCCTTTATGCATGCACACACACACACCAGACACCCTGACTTATAGATACACAGGGGTACCCTACCACCCCTCCTTCCCCTACACTCATTCACACACCCAAAGTCCCCTCCAAATTCTCCCCCCAGACACACAAGTAGCTGGTCACCCCCTCTCCATACTTTGCAGTGTGTTGAGCATGGCTACTTCTCAGCAGGTCACGCACTGTGAACTATGTGCATTCCTGATCCTCACTCACTGGGTAAGGGCCCTCTCTGAGCCCCGGCCCCTAACATGGTAGGGTATCTGGCATGCACGATGCATGGAAGAAATGACTAGGAATTGTACAAATGAATCAAAATGAGTTCATGAATGAAGAATGGGGTTAAAACAAGCCCAGGGAAGGATTCGGAAAAGGTGTTAATCAGGTGTTAAACGTTTTTCCTACATTTGGGATAGGGAAAAGGTAGCTTTTCTTTGAATACCAAAAATAAAAAAATGAAACAGATACAAAACAATAAAACAACTTCCCAGGTAACTGGCAGGTGCACACTTGATCCCTTGACCAAGAACTGCTGGTCAAGGCCACCAGCCCCAGGGAGGCAGATGACTCCAGTTCACACAGCAGGCCCAGAACTAGAGCTCTAGTGGACTGTGTTGATGAGCTCGCCTCACAAAGCTCACAAAGTGTGTAGGTTCATGGGATGGTAGGTTCACAGACAAAAAGAAGAACAGGAGGGTAAGTTTGCAAAGATTTTGGCTTAGTGGATGTGGGAACCATAAATGCCAGTCTTTGGGGGATGTGACAGGATGGAGCAGAGGGTTTCAATCAGGGTTGAAAGCAGTGATTTTGTCCCCCTAGAGACATGTAGCAATTAATGCCTGGAGATATTTTTGATTGTCCCAGTGGCGGGGGATGCCACCAGCAACTGGAGGATTGAGACCAGAGATGCTGCTAAATATCTTACAATATAACAGACAGCCCCCCAAACAAAGAACCATTTGGCTGAAAGTGTCAACAGTGCCAAAAATGAGAATCCCTGATGTAGAGATTGGAATACAGGCTTCTGAAAGAGGCCTGAGTCTAGAGGTTACCAATTCCAAACTGTGCAACTCTGGTCAGGTCACTTCTTCATACCTCCGAACTTCAGTATTTTTTCATTTCCAGAAGGGGCTGATTATGCCTATGTCACATAGCTCAGCAATATGCAAAATATCTAGCAGATCACGGAGCATGTGGAAGGTGTTTAATAATAGCCTCCACCCTGAGCGAGCCTTCGGAATCACAGCAAACAACCTCCACCTCTCCTTTGTCAACACCTTTTAGATCTTCCTCTTTGTATCTCCCTGATCTCTTGGCTGCCGAAGTATCCCCGATTTCCTGAGCTGTCCTCTCTTTGAATAATAGTGTGTGTAAGATGGAGTCATGAGCCAATCAGCATCACCACCCCCCAAAAAATTTGAATATACACACTTCTCTGCCTTGGACATAGGGTCTGGGGTATCTGTGAATGTTTGTGTGTACGTATGTGTGCCTATGTGTGTGTGTGTGTGCACTTGTGCATATCTGCACTTGTTCCTCTCTGGTTTGGTTTTCAGAAAGAAGCTAGAAGGAGCCTCCCTGATTTGGAGGCACTGTATTTTTATTTCAACATGCCTGAATCTATATCCTCAGGTATACTGAGATCTGACTCCTCAACTTCAGATGTACTCAGATCCGAATCTACATCCTCAGATATACTAATGGTCCAGATCCACACCTAAGTGTACTGAGATCTTTATCCACATCTATATACTCTGCATCTGAAAAGAACAAGAGCTTTCCCCATGTTTCCCAGTATCGCACTCCCTGGATCTAGATTTCAGAGGAATATTTCACCTTTGTTTGAACAGAAAAATATCACAGAATTCCAGAAAGGGTTGATGAAGGATGCTTCCAGGCCTGAGCGCCTGTGGGCACTGACACTCTCCTGCCTGCCTCAGGAGTGTATACCTGCCAAAGTATGCTGAATTCCCCAGGGGTCCCGAGAAAGCTGCAAAGCACCCAGACCCAGAGGAGACGTCTAATAGAAAGTTGCTCTATACAATCTTTCTGTTTTCACCTGGAAAGAGCTAATCTCTTCCCTGGACAGTGTAGAGCCCCCAAACCCAGGCACCGGACAAGTTTCTGTCTTACAAAGCTGCCAGAGTCTGCTGAGACCAGGTAGGGCAATCTAGTCCTCATCATTGTGGTCTTTCTCTGTCCTCCTCTGGAGCATCACTTATTGCCCCTGATTAGTAGAATTTCTGGTTGGCAGCAGCTGCTAAACCCTGAGGTGGCCACAATCATGTTCTCCTGCCAACTCTGCATTCTTGGGCAAGGCTGGGCAGTGGGGTTCCCGGTACTCACCCTTTCTGCCCATTACCTGCTATCTCCTTACCTCAGCAGGCCCTCCACCTGCCTGTGAACAAATCCTTCTATTATTCACCCTGAGAGGCCTCTGGAGGAACCACCCCGCCAGCCTTTCCTGCAACTTTCCCTGGCCGGTGAGAGGGCTGCTTCAGAAAGTACTTACAGGTGAAACCAGCAATGTCTAGGCAAGACCATTTACCAGAAATCTCCCGGCTTGACTGTCTTCAGACAAATGGGATACTAAATGTCTCAGGTGGATAGAGGAAACCTTTCTCATCCTCAAAGATCAACTCCTTTATGAAGTCACCAACACATCCCTACCTTTTCCTGTTGGTGTCTTTAAAGACCTTCCACCTTGGTCGTTTGCCTCCATTTGCTCCCATCTATCACACACTTCCCTGGCCCTCTTTCTAAAATGTATATTTGATCATGTCACTCTCTTCCTCAACACTGATGGCTCACCACTGCCTCTAATAAAGGTTCACTATTCCATTTTTTTCCCATTTCTGGCCCGCCGCAATCTTTCACAACTGTCTCCCCCAGCTTCTATCTCAGTACAAACTCACTTTCAACATGCTGCTTGGAGGCCCTGATGTAAAAATTGCTCTGTCCTTTCCTTGCTCTGTTTTCACTTTTCTGCTTCCTTCCCCTGGGATGTCCTTCCTTTCTGATTTCCTCCCACTTGGAATTGTACTCATGCTCCAAGACACACTTTAAGTGCTTCTTCCTTCCCAGAATGTCCCAGTTCTGATGAATCTCTCTTCCCATAGTACAAACAAGTGCTGGAGTTGGTTGGTTGTGTTTCTTTCCCAGTATTAAAAGCTCGTTGAAGTCATTATTTATCGACTATAATAACATTATTGTGCATTATTTAGTCGTCATTATGGTCAGTCCTCTCCCATTTCCTTGTGTCCAAGTACTTGGCACAGACCAAGCACTAAATACATTGTGCAACTGAAGGTTTTTCTGCAAGCTCTTTTAGAAACCGCCAAGCCTGCCAGGTGGGGATGGGAGCTTGACGATGAGAAATCGAGGGTCACACAGGGGCTATGGCAGAGCAACTAGCCTGAAGATCTGTGGAAGACATGGAGGTTTCCTGGAAAGTGTGCTCTAGCAGTGGGAAGCCCAGCCCAGGTGTTGCCGCGGTCTTTCTCTGTAAGAGCCAGATGGCCTCTTTCCCTCCTCAACTTTTTCCTCTCCTCTCCAGCTCCCAACTCTAATTGTTCTCCTGGGGGAATTAAAGCCTATAATGGTGGAATGATTAGCTGTCAATCCTGACATCCATTAACCTTGACTTGATAGTGTCAGCTAATGAGCGAGAGGAGTGAGGCTGCTCAGAAATGATGGCATCTTTAGCTGCAGCACTCCTGCCTCTGGGCTGGGCCTGGACTGAAAGCACCTTTACACACTTTTTCTCTTCCAGGTAAGAGACATCATTACAGGTTCTCTTATGTTCCATGTCCAGTGGAGGTCATCTTCATTTTAGTTAAATCTCCTCTCCTCAAAATAAATTAAACAACATATTTCTTTCCACAAAGTACCCTTATCTGTAGACTTCTGTCTTCCCCGGCAACAGGGAGACACCCATCAAAACCCTGACTTGGTAACTGAGTGACCGCTGACAAACTACCATTCAAGGCTCTGCTTTCTCATAGGTCAATAGAGATAATTATAGTATCTAGGTCACAGGACCTAATATAGAGGCTCATTGCATAATATGAACTTTTAAGATGACTGCTTTATCCAGGCATACACCACGACACGAGTCTGTCTCTGGGCATATTCTATTTTCCCTCCTCTAAAACGAGGAGTGGGACTCTGCCATTGGTACAACGCGGGATGCAAACATGGGATAGTACTCAGGTACTCCCCCTGCCCTGACTATTTTTACATCCAATTCTGCTGCAGCTTCTTATTATTACCAAAAATCTTACTTTATTTGTTATCCTTCATGATGTAAAAGATTTCTCCAACAATAGTCCTAATAGTCCTGGTGATATGCCGATAGAGAGAAATGACTTATTTAAGGCCTTCAATTAAAGCTTCTCCCTGCAGTTGGGAGACGTCACAGCACTATCACCAGCTGCTTCCTCGGACGGTTTTTGTCTTACAGTCAACTACATTAGCTCACAAAATCAGTCCAGTCTCAATATAGTATTTGTGGGTTTATAAGGCTTTCCCATCACTGTGGTCTCAAGTCGCCCTGCTAATAATAATCCCACAAGAGAGCTGGAGTATTTATCATCCACGTCACAGATAGCCATGTCCATTCATTCATCTGTTCACTCACTTGAAGAACATTTCTGGAATGCACTTTGAACTAGCTGCCACCATTCAGATGACTGGTGTGTGTGGCTGAGGTTCACTGCTCTAAGTGGTGGCCCTGGATCAGGGTTTGACCACCTTGTGCTGTGAACCCTGTACCTCACTACACCCTTCTGGAGTCCACCCCAGTACTGCCCCTGACTCTGTATTGAAGCCCACATCCCATGAGCACTCGTAAGAGTGCTCAGCCTGCACACATCCTCGGGTTCATCTGTTTACCCCGTGACCATCTGGTGAATTGTTACTCATCCTTCTCTGTGGAAGCTTCTGCCACTTTACTCTTTTTCCCTCATCTTTTTCTGGGTCAGCATAGTACTTTGGGTTCATGTCTACAGCCATGTTGATCATATTATATTGTAATGATTCAGGTATACTCCTGCATGCCTACACCCATGTTCTTGTCTCCTTCAGATAATCCCAATTTATATGTAATTTGTATGTAAAGCCACTGGATGGGAAATCCAAGAGGTCAGGACTTCTCATATCATCCCTGAGTCCCTAGCGTCAAGTCCAATGCCTGGCTTGGGCTCAATAGATGTTGCATAAATAGAATCATTTTTTAAATTGCCCATTCCTCTCCTTGAGTAATGCTTGGTATCACACACCCTCTGGGTATAGTTGAATGAGGAAGGGGGCAGGGAAAGGAATTGTGGAAGTAGAGAGTTATTAAAGGTGGAACCTGGATACTAGGCTTGGTACCTCTGCTGCTTGAGTAGATTGTTTTAATGTGGGTTGCGTCTTGTTGATAATATTTCGACAGCAATAAAAGGCTTGTACATAAGTTACCTGTCCCCCACTTTGCCCATACTCTTTCCCCTCAGACTCTGGGCCAGGAAATTAGAAAGACAAAAGGCAGCTAGATGTCTTACAGGAAATGAAAAGAAATTCAGGTTGATTGTGTCCCAAGTACTAGGCTGACTTGATACTAGCTGATATTATCTCCATGTAGGTTAGAACAACAGTCCCAAAATTCAACTAACTTAACACAAATCCCCACAGTTGCCTAAGGCAGAAATTAACTTGAGGACATCCTGGTCCTCACTGAAGTCCATCTTCTTCCCGCGAGTGTGGAGAAGGATCCAGAGGGGAATCTGGGGTGGCGGTGTGAAGTAGTGCCGCAAGGTAGCTGAAGGTGTGATACTCAGGAACACTGTGAATGACTCGGGCTCCATCAGGTGCAGGGACAAGAGTTTTAGGGTTAAAAAGAATTACTCAATAATACTTGTTAGTGCATCATAAAAACTGATTTTCTTCAGAACCATTAGGACAGGTTCAGGAACCATGACAATATGATTTTGCAGCAAAAATGAAAGATTGGGTTCAACCCCCACAATAGCACAGGCAAGAGAGAGTTTATAACCAACGAAGAGCCTGACAGTCAGTGGATGGAAAATGACTAAAATGAGACGTCACTGGTGACAAAGATTCTGGCTGAACCAGTCTAACAGGATTCTTGCTAAAGATAGGCCAGAGAGACCAGGGATCACCCAGGGATGGGGGAAAATGAGAAATCTGGTCAGAGATGGAGGGTGATCAGGTATCAGAAGTGGGGGATTGCTGCTAAGGCTGGATTTTACAAAGAAGTGCACAGATGGGCATACAAGAAAGTTCAGGAACAAGACATAATTTTGGTTGTGCAAAGAATCTTTGTTATTAGATTAAAAGTAGATAGTTCAGGAGGTGGGAAGGGAAAGGTCTAAAGAAATTTATGTTGGCCTTGAGGAATGGTAGGTGTCTATCTAGGTGGACTCTGCTTCATGTCTGGGGCATCCCAGCGGATAATCACTGAGTTCAAGAGAATGGGCCAGCAGGTGGGGGTGGTCAGAGTCACTTGCTCTGCAGGCACCTGCAAGGATGGAGACCGCAGATGGGAATTGGTGACAGTGATCGGGAGTTTCTGTAAAGCCAGAGCTTCAAGGCCCTTGTAAGGGATAGGGTTACTCTGCCGGAGTGTGTGTGTGTGTGTGTGTGTGTGTGTGTGTGTGTGTGTGTGTGAAGGGGGTGTGAGCATGTGACTCTCAGGAGGGTAAAGCGAGCTTGGTTGTTCGGTGTGGTCTTCTGGGCTGTTGGTCTAGGTGTCACTGACCACATCATTTGCAGTAAATCTTCCTCCGCAGAATGAGTAGGCTCTTATTCTGTGTAACCATTTGAGCCACAGCCCATGGGCAATGGCAACCAGAAGGACTCCTTTTTGACCAATTCCTGGGCAAGGTAATTAATTACTTTCACTTTTTCATGAGTCATGTCTAGAGAAGCAGCTCTGATTTTAGGGAAATGATACCCCTGGGAGCTGGTTCAAGGTCAGGGGAGCAGGGAGAGTCACCTGGACAGAATGCGGGCTCGTCCCTCCCTCCCTATCTCTGGTTAGGATCAGCAGTAACGGTGGTGGTGGTGGTGTGTGGGAGGTTTCCAACCTGAGGGTACAGGTTGAGCTTTAGTTCCTTTCCCTACCTCCCCCAGAATGACTCCAGCACCCTGGACCGTGACAGACAGACCTGGAGCCACTCTCTGAGGGACAGAGTCTGGGACCGAATCCAGAACTGAAACAGCTCCCTTGCCTGTGACTTGCTCCATGCACTTATTCCACAGTAACCAACTTGCTCCTTCTGGTTAGTAAGTAATGGTGTATGTAGGACTTTTCAGAGATTATGAACTGCCTCATTCCACTGTAAGTTACAGTGTGGGAAAATGCTATGAGGGTGAAATGTAGTCTCTTCATTCATTAATGAAGTCAACACTTACTAGTGTGTACTCTGACCAAGGCTTGTGCTAAGTGCTGCAGACTCAGAGATGTGTAAGACATCATATATAAGAACACTTGAGGGCTTCATCCCAAAAGAAGGGAAGGAGTTTTACACAAGCAACTCATGATGGAGAATGGGAAGTACCATGTATGAATCCATTTTTTCCTACTAAAATGAAATACCAGAGGTTGGGTACTTAAAAAGAAAAGAGTTTGTTTAGCTTGGGAGGCTGACTGGGAGGCTGAAAGTCAAAATAGCAGGGTACTGGACCTGAGTGGGTCTCCTTGGCTACATCACTTCATGGGAATGGCGCCTCCATGGCAGGGGCTTGTGTGGGAGGCAGAGATCACATGGTAGGACAGGAAGCCAGACTGAAGGGGATGGGCCAGTCTTGGGATCTCCCACCAGCCCTGCTATTAAAGATCCCACCAGTTCTCAACTATGTCACATCAACTGAGCTAAGCTCCCAACAAAGTCTTTGGGGGACACACTAAAACCATATCCAAAGCATAGCATGCCCTTAGAGAAAAAGGAGTCCAGTAAAGTGGAAGGGGAAAGCAAAGGGTGTAGAACTATCTGGGGACTCTGGGACATCTTATCCAGGAGGTTACACTGAGCTGGCTCTTGAAAGTAATAGGTGCTTTCTGGATAGAAGGAGCAATCCATAAAGGGCCAATCAAGGTTGAGAGGGAGAGAGTATGTCCCAGGGAGACACTAGGGCAGACAGCTTGCAGAAATGTACCAAAAGATGGGATTGGGTCCCGGCCAGGCAGTTTGAGTCTTATCAGATGGACAATGAGGAGCTAATGGGGGCTTTAGTCAGGGAGCTGCCCGCTCGATGTAGCACGGGAATATGGCACATAGGCTAGAGAAGACCAGTTCACAGGTCATGTGGTTGGTGCCTGGAGAGATGGTAAGATTTAGGCAAAAAAAAAAAATCTCTTTTCTGGTGCTACAGATCATTTGTAGTCGCTCACCTTACAAATCCGCTCTGTGGCTCTGGAAAGAACGTATAGATGACTTGACATACTTCATTCCTGCAGTTGGTAGGAAGAGCGTCACGGAATGTACATCTTGTCCCTGTAAGGACAGAAGGTCATAAGTGACAGAAATAGATCATCCTTAAGTCAGTATGACATTGTAGACTTATTCTTCTAGAAGTTTAGAGCTGGAGGTCCTATTATCATCTTTTCATTAAATTTTATTTTTCCAGTACAACCTGGGACTAGCCACCCTCCTCTGCTTCCCTGTTTCTAATGATCAAAGTCTTTATTTTAAAGGTGAGCAGATGGAGAGTTTAGAAATGTAATTGGATTGCCCCAGGTCTCAGTTGTGGTAGAGGGTAGAGCAGTCAGAGCTCAAGCTGATGTGTGGGGTTGTGATTCTTCTGATTATGAAATGACACTGCCATGAAGTCCCTGAGGGTGAGGATACACTAATACAATTGCTTAGGGACTTCGGGGGGAAAACCCCTCTATCATCTCCTACTTGAATTATCTGGATCCCATGACCAGAGGTTATCGATTTTTGCCACCCTCGTTTCCCCAGCTTCTGCAAGGTCAATCTTCACATCCCAGGAAGAGAGGAGTGGAGAAAACATCTTGCTCCCTGAGCTGACGCCTGTACTGTCCTTAATGTTGGCTTCTGGTTCAGAGCACAGAAATAGAGGTTTCAGGGAGGGTGATCTAATAAATAACTCAGCCCCTCTTTCTACGCCCTTCTATGGCTGAGCAGCACTCACCGCTCCCCCGCTCACTCGCTGCCTCAGTGTGACTTTTGCTCCCACCACGGGGGCATCTCTATGGGCACAATTTAAATATAACCCACTAAGGAGGATGGAGTTACTCTTTTCTCTTTCACTCCTGTAGAGGGCAACCAGATTTAGCAAATACAAACATAAGACAGCTGGTTAAATTTGAATTTCCGATACGTGGTGGATGATTTTTAAGTACACCCCAAATATTGCATTATTTGGTGCTTGTCTGAAATCCAAATTTAACTGGGCAACTGTGTTTCATGTGACAAATCTACTCCTAGCACAAGGAAAATGGTCCCATATCCATTTTTTTTCTGACCAGAGAGCAACTGCTTCCATTTATTTCTGCCTGTACTTGGTAAAACGATGGGTCAAAATACACACGTGCCTGGGGAGTTCAGACGTGTGCATTTCTAGAATGTGGTAAATTGCATCCAAATATTGATATTTTGGTGATTAATGACAAGCAACATTTGTGCCTGATGCTAGTACTGAATGGACAGATCAGATTAGTGAAAACGAGCCAGCACCTGCTTCCACATTTGCTCATATCATTAACTACCTTTGCTTTTCAATGGACTCTTGGTGGTGTAACCATTTCGGTTAATGTGTAATTAAACTCTGGAAAACATCTGTTTAAGGCCAGTGCCTATCTCTTCTCTGTAAACAGTAATTTATTGACTGAGACAGGAAATAAACTGTGCATACCAGAGAGGGGCCACCCTTCAGCCCCAATAATTTAGAACAAAAGTGTCACCTTAAGAATTACAGAATAAATTTCCTACAAAATAAATGAAAGAAATCCTTTATAGATAGTAGTGAAGAGAACACTAATACAGTATTTTGGAAAGCCCCAAACTCATCAAGGTGTTCTGGGGTGGGTCGGGGAGGGGGCCTGCAAAGGGTGGAAGCTAAGGACTTTGGCTGGCTCCGGTAGAACAGAATCTGACTGTCTCTATGGGCCAGCAAAGCTAGCCGGAAGACATGGTCAGCCTGGAGCCTTGAAAGAGAAAACTCAGGAGAATTTGGGTGTGTTTATTCAGGGCTTTCAAGGCGAGGCAAAGCTGGCATAGGCCAGAAACGGTTCCAGCTCACGGAGAAGGTGTCCTCCTCGGCTGGGGTGGGGCGTGCTCAGCGCAGTTCTGAGTGGCAGGCCCTCCCCGCACCACATTTCTCTTAGCTTTGGCCTCAGCCCTGGAATTGATGCTCTGCTTACATGGATACCAACCCTGACCATGTCACACAGCTTGCCAGCCTTCCTTTCTTCTTCCCGCCCTTCCTCCCTCCTTTCTCCTTCCCTCTCTCTCTGCCTCCCTCTTATACTTCCTTCCTCCCCTCCTTTCCCTATTCCTTTCCTTCCTTCCTCCTGCTTCTTGTTCTTGCTCCTGTCCATTGTAGCCCCATTTCTCGAAATGAATTAGCAGCATGGAGTTAATTCTGGTTTTGACAAGAGCCTCTGGAGCTTGGGTGGTGAGTCAGCTCTCTCAAAGGCTGGTCAGTTCCCACAAAACCAGATTCCTGACCTGGTATACTGGGACCCAGGCCCTGGAATGTGGCCCCCACACTGGGCTTTCTACTTCTAGCACCTAACTCCAAAGTGCCACCTGGCAATATCTCTGAGCGTATGGGCCAAAAGTGCACTTGGTTTTGTGCTTTCCAATTGACCTTGTCTTTATTTCACTTCTGTGAATACTGTCTACATTTTTCTAGAGACTCTTAGTCTTAATGTATGAATTCTTGAAGACTGACACAAATCTGTACTAGAGGAAAGTATAGACAAATGAAGACATGCCTGGTTGAATAGTTATTCATTAAATAAGTACTAAGCAAACAACCTGCTATGTGCCTGGTATGTACATCTAATGGCAGACAATATCCAGCTAAATCCTAATATTTAGGGGAGAAAAAAATAGACTTGATCTTCTTAGTTGAACTGAGGTGGGGAAAGTGGATGCAATACAGAATGCAGTGTTCTTGTGGCTGAAGGATCTGGGATCCCCGAGCTGTAGATTCGGCCCTTCAGTTTGCCCGCTGAGTGTTTGCCAGCTGTGTGAAAATGCGCCCCAAAGTCTTTACATTAAGTAGCTATTCACTGCCAGCTTCCCTTGGCAAGAGGCCAATCGCCAATCTTTCTGCATTACTATGGAAAAGGTAAGTAGCTGTTTGCAACTGCAAATGCATATAGAGCAGGAACATTTTGTAATCCTCCTACACATTGTATATGGTGTGCAAGGAAGCCTGACACAGAGGCTGGGGTCTTAGCTCACTGATGAATGGTTGCCACTTCGAATGCCATGCTTCTCCATTCTGTAGAATATGCGTGCCCTGTGGATGCTCCGCCAAAGGAATGTCCAGTGATATTTCAAGTTTCTCTTCTCTTGGTTATATTTTTGAGTCCTAGTACTCAGGAGGCTGACTTTAACAATATAAGGAGACTCCAAGGCATAGTGGTACCTATCTGTAATCCCAGCACTCTAGGAGGCTGAGACAGGAAGATTGCAAGCCTGAGCCCAGGCTCAGCAACTTAAAAAAAAGCAAGAGAAAAGGCTAACGATGTAGCTCAGTATGAAGGCCTCAGGTTCAATCCCTAGTACTGAAAGACAGAAGAAGCAATTAATTTATGGCTTGCAGGCTTGTCCATCTATTCAACAAATAAATATTAGCCAAAGTATTATGTGACTAACATTGGTACCTTCTCATCCTAACGGGAATGGACAAGAAAAACAAACACCTTATCTGGCTAGTTCAGGGGTTACCAACAATGTGTGATTTTGTACCTTGGACCAATATCCTGTTGGGTATATTAGACCTTAAAGTTACCACAAAGTGATGAGGGCGGGAATGGAGGCAAGTATAGATAGAGCTGGGAGGACAAGAGAAAGAGATGTCCAGATCTGGACAAGGATCCAGGACCCCCCAAACATGTAAATCCAAGGGCCCAACACAGCATATTCAAGTCTTATTATGTCAGATAGTTTGGGGCTGGAGATTTAGCTCAATGGTTAGGTTTGAGTGAAGCAAGTAGCTGGCAAGGTAAATGCTTAAAATATTGGGTGTGGTGTCAGGAGCTAAGAAAGCCAAAGGAATGGGAGGGGAAGGGTCAGATAAGACTGCCAGAATGACACAAAAGAAGGCTCTCTCTATCTATCCATCCATCTGCTCATGAATTCATCCAGGAAGTAATTTTTAGTGCCTGTTCTATGAAATACAAACGTAAGTAAAAACATGTTGCTTAACTTCACGGAGCTAAGTGGAGGAGAGCTTAGGGAGGAGATGTGCAGACACATGAGGAGAGCTCAGGGGAGCTAGTGGAGGAGAAAAGCAAGTAATAAAACTGAGGCTTGGTGTGTACACTGAGTTATAGAGGGACACACAGTATGGCCTCATCCCAGGAGAGGAGCCCTGAGCTTAAGAAAGCTAAAATGTTTTATAGCTGCCAGTTATCCCACCCACCCTTTGCTTTGGAGGGAGACACTATGTATCCCTACCCAGTCTGTTTGCTCTGCAGACATTCGTGAACAGATAATATGTATCTTAGTTTGTTAAAAGGAAAGGTTAATGTTATTGTCTGTTTGTTTCTTTTTTTGTAAGAATCTTTTTGGTTTATGTCTTGTACTGTGAGTAACTACTTTGAAGGTAATAATACATAGCGTAATAACTATCGTTATCTTCTTTGATTATGAAATTTTGTTTTATGTTTCCATAAAATAAAAATAATTTAAAAAATAAAGGAAATGTCTTCCTAAAAGTAGGTAATATGTAACCACAGCAGTGTCTCTGCTTCCCTAGCTGTGCAGAAACATGAGCGATTCTTGGAAAAACACTTCCCAACAATGATCAGTTTTATATTTTATGATAACATTATTTGTGGAGACAACAAGAAGACAGTGAAAGAAGTTCCTAGCCTGGATCTGAGGCACCCCTTTCTCCTGCTCTGGCAGATGCAGGACATGGCGGTTCTGGACCAGGCTGGTGACACAGGTAGAGATGAGCAGAAGAGCAGGAAAGGTGGCAACATCTGACACTCTTTCTGGTTAATGACAAGAGCTCTGCTTTAGGAAAAATGCACGGATCTATAGAGTGCGAAAACACCTGTGTCTCAGAGTAGAGGTGTAAATAGAAAAGTAATTTTCCCTAGGTAGGCATGGGTGGGTGGGGGGGTCTTCCAATTCAATGTGATGGTCTGAGGAAGGGAAGGTGATTAAAATCTGATGAGGATCTTCCATATACTACTGGGCTCTATGATCAACATTTCTACAAACCTCATTTCATTTATTCTTTTATCAACCCTTTATTATTGCGACAAAATAAACATAAGCTATACCACTGCAATCATTTTAAAGTGTAATTTTTAAAGTTGCAGGAAGTTCATTTGCCCAATTGTGCAACCATCGCCACCGTCTAGTTCTAGAACAGAAACCCTGTATCCTTCAGCAATCAATTTCCGTTCCCCAACCCTAGCTCTTGGCACCACTAATGTGCTCTCTGCCTCTGCGAATTTTCCTGTATGGATCCTGGATAGTCATCAGAATCTTTCAATAGAAGTATTATTATTCCTCTTCTATTATAATTATAGAGGAGGAACCTGCAGCTCAGGGAAGTTGGTACCCTGTCCAAGGTCACAGAGGTGGCAGAGGATGATACAATCCAGACAGGGAGGGAAAGTCGGTCTTTGTGTGCCCCCCCCACAGTGTGTCCCCTGTTGATGTGTCCAGCGGATTGCATGGGGCAGAGGAAGGGGAGTAAGAATGCTGCCTATCAGGTTTGAACCCGAAGGAGGAGGAGGAAGGGCCCTGGGTACTGATAGGAGGAGGCCAGTGGGGGTGGTGGGGCCAGGGCCTCATGGTGGGAGAGTTTCTGCTGCAGTAGTTTGGTTCCCACCATCCGAATCCAACAGTTCTGCCTTCTAGGGGGTGCCTCCCCCACACAGATTGCCCTGGGATATCAGGCGACTTGGTTTCTTTTTCTTCAGAGAGACCAGACCTGTCTTTGGCTGGCAGTCAGCAGCTGAGTTCTGCCGGCTGCCCGCGGGGCTGGGTGACTGAGAGTTCCGAATGACCCAGGTCAGAAGCAGCCGTCAACGCAGAGCCTCCCACGACCTGAGTGAACCTTTTGTTCATTTCCTGGGAACTGTGAGAAGCTGGGTCAGCTCCTCACCCAGTGTGGTCTCGGCCATCTGAGATTTTGCTCCCTCTTTGAACTGTATGAGGGTCACTTTCTGGGCCTTCACCCAGGCCCCTGGGACTCTGGGAACCCCTTTTTATGGCTGGGGTGTGTGTGTGTGTGTGTGTGTGTGTGTGTGTGTGTGTAGTGTTTGGGTGTGTTCCATCTGTGGTTCCTAAAACTCCTGTGGCTTCCAGTTTCTCCCTCTGTGGAATATCAGTGTCCCCCTCCCCAGCACTGCCCACTGCACCCTGCCTTCCCGGGGTCCTCTATGACTCCATGACTCGGGCTCTCTTGAGCACCACTCTCCACCAGGGTGTGGCATCCCTTGGCTCCAAGCGCTTCTTTCAGTAAGCAGAGCTGTTGTGTTGCGGCAGTTGTCATTAAGGGTCCCTGCCAGCCCCCGAGGGCTCCTGGGACACAATTATCACTGCTCTGGTTGTATTAGATTCCTATCATATGAGGTGGGACTTGAGTGAGGCATGTGGCTGCCTCCTGGCCCTGATCTGTTTGTGAATATGACCCCCACAGATGTCTGTGTGTCTGGCTCCCTCATCCCACACTTCTCTGGAAGGAATTCCCAGCAGCAATCTGAGATGTGGGTGAGCCTGCTCCTGGAGGTCAAGATGGTGCCTTTACAGTAGCTGGACGGGTGGAGTGGGAACAAAGGAGGCAGAGTGGGCAAAGGAGGCATCTGGCCGTCTGCCAGGATGGATGCTGGGGCAAGTAGCCTATTCTGACTTGGCAGAGCAGGTATGGAGCAGAACAGACCTGGGGTCACCTGACTCTGCTACAGGGGGCTGAGTGGCCTCCCGTGAGCCAACCCCACCTCAGTGAGCCTTCATCTCCTCATTTACAAAGGGGGCTAACACATCCCTTGTGGAGTTGACGGGAGGCTAACTTCAGGGGGTGCCTGTGAACACCCAGAAAATACATAACGAATGCAAGTAATTATTTCAGTCTTTGACCCTTCCATGTAGCACCGAACTGCTCTAAAAGAACAAATAGGTTTGCTCAGGTGCCTCCATCTCTGGAGAGCCCTGAGCCTGCACCAGCCTTTTCTGGCCTCTCTCTGGATCACAGGGACAGCAGCTTCTCCTTTTCTCCTGAAATCTGTTAGATTCCCCTCCGCTGCATGGTTGGTTCCGTGTAGAATGATGGAGTTTGGAGGTCTGCTCCCCGCTTTCCCATGGCTCTGGGGCAGAACCATAGAGTTCAGGGTTCCAGGGCTGGCAGCCCCACTAGCCAGCCATCTCTGCTGGGGGCTTGCAGCAAGTGCCTTCACCTGTCTTTGCTGTGATTTCACCTTTTCCAAGATAAGGGTACCACAAGGTTATCTCTCCCTTCAGGGCCACAGGGAGTTCCTGCCCACAGGACAGGAACAGAGCACTCAAGAGGGAAAGGACTCCAAGGCCTCAAATACTGCGGGTTTGCCTAGAAGCCATCTGGGCTCTGGGCCAAGACGGGGTCGCTAGCACCCCCAGTGTCCAGAATGAGAGCTGGTGTGATGGGAGGCAGCAGAAAGCACATTTCTTGGTGGCTGCTGGGTGTCAGCCTGCTTCTTTGGTGTTTGCCCTGAGAACCCTGGAAGGCAAGTAAGTGTCTATTTTCTCTTCACAGCCTGGAGGAAGAGGGTTGAGGGAGGCGAGCACCTTGCCCACATCTCAGCCAGTGCACAGTGAGTCAGAGTTCAGCACCAGGTCGATCTGAAAAGCCTTCTATGTCCTCGTTCCCTTTCACTCTTCTGGGGCCTATGACAGGCACGTCGTGAACGGAACAGGGACTAGTGTTGAGGATCTCTTCACTGTATCCTTGTTTGGGCGCATTTTAAGAGCTGTCATAAGCAATTGTGTGGTAATCTATAAAGACTAAATACAAGCTCAAGTTCTTCATCTCCACCATCCCAAACTGCCCTGGAAACTTTCAAGTCACATTGCTCACACGCAGATGATGGATCTCCCTTCAATCCATCCCTCTTGTGACCTGGGCATTTGGTTGCATATCATCACCACCGATGGCCACAATAAAGAAAGATGCATGGCCGCTTGTATCACATTTGTCACGGAACAGAAAAACTTCCTTTCATGAAAATGTATTACTTTTACGAGAAAAAATAATGGAGACTGCTTTCCTCCACACCACAAGCCATCTAGAACTTTCTTGCATTTTCTGGGAGTTAAACATTTTCAGAATTAATCCACACTGCCATTTTTGTGAGCAGCAGTTTTGCAGGCACAGGCAGACCAGAGTCTTCAGTGGTGGAGCCTAGGAAAATGGGAGCTGGGAGGCAGAGAGATGGCCCGAGTCACAAGTGAGAGATGCTGTTGAGGTGGATCCTTTCAGCGAGAGGCGACAGCAGAGGGTCCCAGAAGACACGCACAGTGGGCCACCCAGGCAGGTGATCCAAGGCAAGTGTCCCCTCAGACGTGAAGAGAGGAGCCAGGCTGTTGAAACTTAGCAGTGTTATCAGAGCAAGCTGTCCCTAAGCATGGGGAATTCAAACATGGGGAGTGGAAGGATTCAGAGGAAGTGAAGATGAAAGCCCTTTTCTTTGGCAGCTCCACAGAGGAGTGACAATGTCAGGAAATGCCACTGGAAAGGAAACTTCCATGTCAAGTCCCATCTGAGCCTCCCCGTGGATCAGGGATGCCGATTCTGGAGGAGAGCAGAGGGAGGTGGAAGGTTGCCTTCCATCTGAATGGGGATGCTTTCCTAGGTGTTTGGCAGAAAAATGACAAGGCCCCCGCAGGTGGGAATGGCGTATGACTCCTGCTACAATCCTTTATTCTCCCTCTGGCCCTTAGTCTGTGGACTGTCACCCTTAGACAACAGGAAAGGTGACTGAGCCCAGCCCGCCCGACCTGTGGCCCTTCCACACCCAGGACAGAACACAGTGGGTGGGGAGTGGAGGCGGGTGGCTGTATCTGAGGCCACAGATGGAGGCCAACAGTGTCCTTATCTTAGAATGCTGCAGTTCAGAGGGACCTCAGAGACTGGCCGCCCTGACCCCCTGTCACCACTGATGAGGACCCCACACCCCAGCGAGGGCGGCCTGATGAGACTTAGGTGGGGCACACACTGGATTGGTTTAGCAGCGGTCTCGATGTTTCTCTCAGTCAAAGTAGGAACTAATCCTGGAATAAATCCTTGGACTCTTGCAAACATTTGCATTTGGGGGAGGTGAGTTTGGTAGCATCACTGAAACTGGCTTGTAGGGAATGAGAAACAGCCTCTTGGCTAAGACTGTACTTCTGTTAGGTCTGTACAGAAACACCACTGAGATTCCTACCAACCGACATGTCTGCATGCGACAGTGTAGCTCCTCACTCTGGCTGGGCTCCCTCTGAGGTCTGAGCAGGTGCCTGGTTCCTCAAGCTATCTGGATGAGGCAGGGACTGGCACTGCTTCCTTTCTTACTTATGGATCCTTCAAGAACGCTGCCACAATGGGAGCAGGTTGCCAGAGGTTTGCACGGCAGGAAAGCCGGGAATGGTAAAGGGGGAGGGTGGACGCAGGAAGTAAAGCACCAGTTTCCTGCTGGGTGGACTGGGCAGCAGCTGTGGTGCAGTGCGGAACAACATGCAGCCAGGCGGATGGGAGAACCCCAACGAGCAAAAGCTGCTCCTCAGAAGAACGGCCAGAACTATAATTTGTTCACGCTCATTCACAGTCTGTGGGATATTGTAGCCCCAGCAGCAGCTGTCCTGGCTCACTTCCCGCCTGGGACGGAGTAGGGTGGTCACATTAATACCTTTACCTCCACACAGCTCTGATGTGATGAGGCAGGGCCTCCTGAAGGAGGTGTGAGTGGAGGGCTGCAGTACAACAGTCCCGTCTTGCAGATGAGGAAACTGACGCACAGAGAGGTTAGGTCACTTGCCCAAGATTCCACAGGTAAGTGGCAGAGTTAGCACTAAAGCTGGCTTGGTGTCAAAGCCCATCCCCTTAACCACCAGGAGATACCGTGGTATGCAATGGTACTTGCTGGTTTTTAGGGTGATGTCCTGTGATATAGGCAAATTCACGTTGAAGCATCTCAATAAATATCAGGTTTTGATTCCTTTTGCTTCCTACAGGAGGCCACTGGAATTCATATAACAAAAAAAAGCAGGTCTAAAAATAGAGTGGTGGTGATATTCTCAGTAGTTTGTTTCCTAGAACTGTCTAGAGAATTTGAGAAACAGCAATTACCACCACCTTCATGTCTGGGCTGATTTGCTCTGGAAACAAGGTTGATTATAATCGAGTCTTTCCTCTCCCCTCCCTGATCATGATGGAATGATCTTATTTCAGGAAAGGGACTAGGCAGGAGTAGGCTTGTCCATCTCCATCCAGCTCGCGCCTGGTAGTAATCCAGGAATCCCATAAAGAACCACGCGCAGGACCTGGTACATCAGTCAGCAGGAAGCGGAAGCGCTTCCAGATGGTTTGAAAGACCTGCTTCTGGTCTCCAGCATGCGTGAACTGGAATCTGGGGAGAAACCTGGCTCCCAGGAACATCCAGCTGCCACCCGGGGGAAGGAGAGCCCCCAGTCATTCGGGCAAGCTCCACAGTATGGACGGTCAAGGTCAGTGCACTTCTCCGTGCTGTTCAAACCTCGGGCATGCAGACGGGAGATGTGGTCACACAGCAAAGAACTGCTGAGTGCCTGCCGTGTGCATGTGGGGCGATGAATATGACAGGGCCTTTGACCTCAAGGGGCTTTTGAGCCCAGGAGACACGGACGCGGGACAGTGGAGCAGGTGCTCACATGCGGGGGTGCAGCAGACACCTCGGAAGGAGAAGTCAGCCACACTCAAGGTCGGCAAGGTTTCTCTGAAGTGCTAACAATCATATGGAGCCTTAGAGGGTGACTTGAGATTCGCCCCCAGGCAGAACGGAAAGAATGTTCCAAGAAGAAGCCATACGTGTGCCGTGGCGTAAGAGTAGGCAATGTGACAGACACGAAGGGCACTTCAATAATTTGGTTCAGCTGAAGACAGACTCCTAGAAAGACGTCGGGTCAGATGCAGAAGGGCGGGAAGTGAGGAGCGGGCAGGAGGGCTGCCACAGCCTTGCTAAGCAGTGCGGCCTTTTTACACAGACCGCTTGGGATTCTTCTCACGGGGCACAAAAGAACAGAACAACAATGGTACAGTCAGGGCCACATGGACAGTGGTCCCATGTGATAGCAATGGAGCCAAAAGACAACGTCCTATCACCTAGTAACATCATACTGTCACACAGTGGCACCCACGTACTGTGGAGAGGCTGGTACAAACGAAGTCCTATATTGGTAATTGTAAGAAACGACTATGTTACTGGCTTAGGCACTTGCCACACTATACTTCATTAATTTAGAATGTGCTCCTTCTACTTATTAAAAAAAAAAAAAGTTGACTGCAAAACAGTGTCACTACATCAAGAAGTCCCAGGGAGTGATCAACCTAGACCATTCAGTTTTGAGTACGTGCGACCTATGGAGTTCATACACGGGAATCGCCTAAAACCACATTGTGTCCTCATGTTGATGTGTCCTCACTGGCAAGCAGTGTGCGACTAATAATAATTATTATTCTGTTACTTAATAACTGAGTGCTCGCTTTGTGCTGGGGATTTCTCTAAGGGCTTCACCTGAGGCAACCTGTGCGTCCTGGAAGCAGCTCAGTGCCAGCGCTCTCATTTGTGCCCTTCACCGAGGCGGACGCAGAGGAATCTGGCCTCAAACCCTTCTCTGCACTGACGAGCAGCCATCGCAGGGACCCAGCAATGCGACAGATCCACTGCGCATCTCAGCAGCTGCACCACCCCCGTGCCAGCCTCACTGCTAAAATCCGGGGTTTTACCTGGTGTTTTGGCGTCAGGCCGTTGCGCAGGGCTGGGGGCAGATGCGTCTTTCATGGGTTTTGAGATCATAGTGGGGAGCCGTGCTATCCCTCAGATTAGCTGCAGGCAATTCAGTCTTCCCACGCAGCCTCTGTGTCACCTGGTCAGGCTGCTGCCCATGCTGAGCAGCGGCGCTCATTCCTGGAAGGTCACGTGGATGGTAGAAGTGATTTAGCACCAGGGCTCCGGAGGCCAGGCCTGCCTGGGGCTCGGGCACACAGGTGCTGAGCAGGCGCCAGCTCTGTCTCAGAGTGGCCTCTGCAGTGAAAAGCAGCCCAGCCACGCTCAGCCTCCTCTCCCAGGAAGATGAATACTGTCAAGGCTCTATGGACAACCTGAGACTTTACATCCCCATTTTTAAGATGAGGAAACCGAGGCTTAGAGAAGTAAAGGCTTGTTCAAGATTGTACAGCTAATAAATGGGAGAGGTAGACTCTTATCCCCGTTGGATTGACTGTAAAACCCACATGCTTCCCCCACTCTAATCTTGTGAGCTAAGTGCTGTATTATTATTCCTATTTTGTAGATGAGAGACCCAGAAAGGTAGAGTCATTTCCCTGAGGACACACGGCCAACACACAGCAACGGTGGGACTGGAGTCCAGGCCCCGGACTCTGACAGCTCTAGGACACTTTCCATCCTGCCTCAGCACAGTGACGGCACTCTGGGGAGCACAGAGGCCTGGGATCAGGGAACCACTTAGAGCTTTGTGGGTCTGGCCAGCAGAGGAACAAGGAGGGATACTTTTCTTTTCCAGATCCTTTGTTTCATGCTGTGGGACAATCAATTCCACTCTGCAGCACCAGAGTCAACACCAGTAGGAGGCTGGGTCAAGTTCTTGTGTCCCCCCTTGAGCTTGGGCAGCCATTCCTGTGCAGAGCGGGTGCCAAGCCCAGTGGCTTCTCGGGGTGCTTGAGAGAAGGCTTTGACACCAGCCTGTGGTGGAGTGTTACTTTTTGTGCTCCTCTTGCCTGAGGCCTGTCAGCTGCCCGCGGCCTCACCGGCTTTGGGAGGTGGCTGGTCTGGCCACATTTCTCCTAGTTTCCCAGCCCTGCATCCCCCTCCCCTCCTCCCCTCCTCCCCTCCCCTGAGCGCCTTCTCCAGAGGGAGGATTCCAGAGCAGATGGCAGCCTTGGTGACAAAACCCAGAAGCAGGTAAATGGGTAATTACTGGATACCTGTGACCTGGCAGGCTCTTGAGGTATTCAGTCCTCCTCAAGCGCCCTGCGAAGATTATCCTCTGTTTACTTTTGATGAAAGCCAGGCTCAGGGAGGCCACTTGCCCAGGGGCGTACTGCTGGGAAAAGGGGGAGACTTTTTCAATCCTTGGCTGAAACTGAGCTCTGAGAACAGCTTTGCCCCCTGCGCCAGCCCCGGCCCATCCTCTAAGTGACGAGGGCCAGACGCAAGTCCGCCTCCTGCACCCCTTTTGCTGCGGCCGACCCCAGCTGCACCTGAGTCCGCTGGGCCTGGAAGAGGCCTCTGTCTGGGTTTCGAGGGGGCTCTGCTCGCTCGGGCAGCCTCCAAGTGCGCAGAAAGAGCTCCGCACTTGGGTCCCAGATGCCGCCACGGCCGCTTCAGCTCAGCGTCTGGGTCAGAGTGAGCTCCGGTTAGAGCGGGCGCGGGCGGGAGGACGCAGGCGCCGCGGCAGCCGGGCAGGACCTGCCCACGATCTGCAGGGCCCAGCGCAACAATGAAAAGGGGGTAAAGAAGGGTAAACTTGTGCCCGAATGACTGTGAGCGCCAAGGCGGCGATGAGAGAGCGGTACCAAGCTCCGGGCCCCTGGCAGCGCGGGCCTGCGCGGTCACGGGTCGCACGGCCCGCGGCAGGCGCTGGCGCTGGCGCTGGTGCTGGGCTGGAGCGGTCGGGCGCGCAGGACTCCCCTCCGTCCTTCCCGGACCGGGACCGGCGCGCTCTCCGGAGCTTTCGGCGGGGCGCTCGCTCCACCTAGCGGCCGAAGCGCGAACAGCGCCCGCGGCTCGCACCCGGGTGGACGGCGGGTCGCTTCGCAGTCACCAGCCGCCTCCGTTTCCTTCCTTCCTCCCCAACCCGTCGCCACATCTTTGAGTCCCGGGAGGGTCTCTCACTGGGTCCCGTCATCAGTTCCTTGAATTGGCCCTGACGTTTATCTGAGAGGCTGATGAAGTGTTACTCAAAAAGTATTTTGCTCATTTTACACTTGATCTTAGCCAAAAGGCCAAGGATTCTTCTCGTTATTGAATTCTGGGAATTCTTTATATAATCTGGATACAAGCTTTTTTGGGGGTCGCTGGTGGTGCTGGAGATCGGACCTCAGGGCCTTGCGAGGCAAGTGCCCTACCACTGAGCTAAATCCCCAACTCCTCAGCAAAACTTCTGAGTCAGCCCTGAGCGGCTGAGACTACAGGCATGCACCACACCACCTGGCTCTATTTTCTTAACCATTTTAAGGGTACATTCAGTAGTGCTAAGAACATTCACATTGTCATGCAACCAGTTTCCAGAACTCTTCTCATGTTGAAAAACTGAAAGTCTACACCCATTATAAACAATGGCTTGTTCCGTCTACATTTACTGACTGCATTTATGGTCAATTGATCTTCAGCGAAGGTGCCAAGAACACAATGGTTTCTCGCCTCTTTAGTAAATGGTGCTGGGAAAACTATTACCACGGGTAGAGTAATGAAATCGAACACTTATTTCACAACATACAAAAATCAATTCATAATGCACGAAAGACTTAAATACAAAACCGAAAACTGTAAAACTAGTAGATGAAAACAGAGGAAAAGCTTCTTGACCCTGATCTGGGCAAATTTTTTTTTGGATCTAACCCAAAAACACAGTCAACAAAAGAAAAAAATAGATAAGTAAGATCGTGCCAAACTGCCAAGCCTCTCGCACAACAAATGAAACAATCAACCGAGCAAAGAGACAACCTACAGAATTAGAGAAAATATTCTCACCATATACCCGATAATGGGTAAATATACAAAATACATGAAGAACTTAACAAAGTAGCAAGAAAGTAAATAACCCAATTGTAAAAAGACAAAGAATCTGAATAGACATTTTCAAAAAAGGTATATAAATGAGCAAAGAGTATATGAAAAATGCTCAGCATTATTAATCATAGGGGAATGCATTAAACCACAGTGTAGTATCACTTTACACATATTAGCTTGGGTACCACAGAAAAGACAAAAATTAGCAAGTGTTGGCAAGATGTGGAGCAAAAGGGACTCTGGCACACCATCAGTGGGAATAGAAGTTAACACAATCATTGCGGAAAACAGTATGGAGGGTCCTCAAAAAGTTAAAAATACAACTACCACATGCTGTAGCAACTTCTGGATTAAATTGAAAGAAAATGAATTCAATGTGTTGAAGAGATATGTGTATGACCATATTGTTACAGCAGTATTCACAATAGCTGAGACATGGAATTGATCTACGTGTCCATCAATAGACAGATTGATAAAGACACCCACACCCACACTCGCAGTAATGTCATCCGGTATTAAAAAAAAGGAAATCCTGTCATTTGTGACATTGTGGATGAATCCGAAGGGTATTTCATATTAAGTGAAAGAAGGTAAGCAAAAATGACAAATGCTGCATGATCTCACTTATATTTGGAATCTAAAAGTGTCACACTCAAAGGAGCAGAAAATAGAATAGTGGTTGCCAGAGCCTAGAAAGTGGAGTGAACGAGGAGACGCAGGTCAGAGTAAAATGGTTCAGTTATGCAAAACGAGTTCAAGAGATCTAATGTACAGCATAACAACTATAGTTAATAATGCTGTTGTGTGCTTTAAATTTGGTAAGGGTGTAAATTTTAAATGTTACACACACACACACACACCAACCATGTGAAGTGATAGAGGTGTTCATTAGCTTGATTGTGGTAATGATATATACGTAGTATATATAATATATATTCACACATCACATGTTCACCTTAAATATTTACAGTTTTTGTCAATTCTACTCCAATAAGGCTGAGAAAAAATAAAATAACAGACTAAAAATAAAAAGAAAAGAAAAGCAAACTAGCCTTGAACTCCTCATATTTTCCTTTCCCCAGCTCGTGAGAACCACCACTCTTTCTGCCTCTGAATGTAACTGCTCTTGGTCTCTAATACATGAAATCACGCAGTAATTACCTGCTTGTTCCTGGCTTATTTCACCATGCGCTCATGGTTATTATACCCATTTTGATGAGCTGTATTTTTTCAAGGTATTTTTCCATTAAGATGTTGAATTGATGTTCATCAGATGTCCTGTAAATATCCGTAGGATCTGTAGGGATGACTCATTTGAATTGTACTTCAAAAACTCCCCCCTTAATCTCAAGCTATGGTCTATTTGTCCCTTCAGATCTTCGTCAATCAGGCCAGGAGTGATAGCAGCTCTTAATATAGTCAATAATACTAGCAGGGGTTGCTATTTCTCAGTTCCTGATATTCATGATGCAGCATCACATTCTTTGTATTAGCCTACTATATGACAATCATTTGTTAGTGGGGAAAAATAACAGAATTTACAGAAGTGTTTCTGGGTTGGTGACTCCTGGGCCAAATCTACCTGTGAAAAGCACTTGTTTAGTTTGGTCTGCGTGCTATCTTTTCAGTACTGAATAGTTGCTAGAATATGAAATTGGGAGATTTTACATAGGAGTTCAGATTCTCAGTTTTTCTTGAAAGTAGATTCAGTAACAATGGGCCCATTTTCCAACAATATTGCAGGAATCCCTAACGCTATGATGTGGTTGTCTTCTTTGTACCGGGTATGTCTGTTGTGGTTTGAAACTCATTATTTTAACCTGACCGGGTTTGGGTACACATTAAACTTGGCATTTCCTGAGTCAATGAGTAAGGAAAAGAGTCAGAAAGTCCTATATTCAAATTGTTCTGCCCTTTACTACATAACTGTTTGATCACAACCACATGACATAGCCTTTCTGAGCTCTGATTTCCTCATTAGCAAATGGGAATCATAATAGAACTAAGTCCAGAGTAAGGAGGATTGAATGATGCAAATACATGTGAATTATTTAGCATGCAGTAAGTGTTTGATAAATAATAAGCGCCGTTGTATTACAGCTTCTTCAGGGCAGGTCACAGAGCAGTGTGGTGGCCATGGTGCCACGCTGGTTTCTTGTCTGAGTGTGCTAATGCCCAGCTGTGTACTTGTGGGTTTTGTTGCCTCATCTGCCACATGAAGGAACAGGGGAAGACCTGCAAGTTGAAGTTATGGAAAGTCCAACTCAAAGTGCTTTAAAAAATGAAAAATGAATTTATTGATATTTGTCGGTGTGTGCAACCAAAAACACTAAAAGTAGCTTCAGATGAAGCTTGAGCCTGAAGTTCAGTGACATCCCCAAGTCCCTCTCACCGCCCACCTTGATTTCTGTGGTATATTACACTCAGCACTAGGTTGAGTTTCTTTCAGGTTACAAAGTGGCTGTCTGGAGGTGCCAGGGCTGTGTGCTTTCCCATCATGCCCCCTAGAAAATGAGTAACTTTGTTGCATTATTCTCTGCTGAAAGCTGGAACATTCCTGCTGTTTGGATTAGTTTCGGTGTCCAGCCTATTCCGGAGCCCATCGCTGTGGCCAGACGCACAGGAGGTAGTTGGATTGGCTTAGTGCTCTGGGCACTGGTCCTAGAACTAGGAACACAGCAGCTCCAGAATATCATGGGTCTTCAAAATTCCACGCAGTGGAGTTGGCTGCCTGCAGGGTTTTCCCCAACTCGTGGAATTCTAAGTTTTATTGGTTCCCAGTCAATTACTAGCCTGGGGTGCAGACCTTGCTGAAGTCTAGCAGTTCAGTTGGGCCTTTTTTCCGATGTGGAAGGATATATTTATTTGAGCTTCTCTAAGAAACCCATGTGACCATCTTTGCACATATTCTTGGCATTATTCCCTCAGCAGGAATGGTAATTGGGCTTGGATTCATGGACTCATCTTCATTACTTTTTACTAGTAGCTTTTATGGTGGCTGCTTTCTAACACCTTCTGGAGTTTGTATATCATCAGAGCTAGTTTTAGGCATAGGTGGAGAATGGTCTTTATCCTCTCCAAGAAACAAAGCTTGACATGGGTTTTGGAATTTGGCAGAGTTTTGAAGCGCTTTCCAGCTGCGTTAACAGGTCCTTCCATAGCTCTGGGCATTACTTTTTATTTCATCTGAAAAACAGGTGCCTAAGATACCAACAAGGTTGTTAAGTGATTTGTGTTAGTTTTCTGTTGCTGTAACAAAGTTCCAGAGGCTGGATATTTTATAAAGAAAAGCAGTTTATTTGGCTTATAGTTTTGGAGGCTGACAGTCCAAGATTGGGTGACATCATTGGGTCGGTTTCAGGGAAGGTCTGCTGGGAGATGGCACCATGGCCCCACATTCCAATACCATGGGAGAAATCACTGGAGGTGTGACATACGGGGACACATGTGAGAGGGAGAGAGTACCCAGTGAGGCAGGAAACACGAGACCGAGGAGGGGCCATTCTGCTCGGGTAGAGAACTGAGCGCATTAGTTCCTCTTGAGCATGGTGCTTGTCGTGATCTAATCACCTAGCACTAAAACTCAACTTCTAAAGCTCTGACCACCTCCCAACATCACTACACTGGAACCAAATTTCTAGGACACCAATGTTTGGAGCATGCACTGTGAAGACACAGCTAAACCATAGCAAGACTCAAGGAAGATACACTGAACTCTGTTCTTCAGAGAAGCCTTCCCACCCTGTCTAAAGCAGCAGCCCCCAGGCAGCCTAGTCACTGCCCCGAGTGGCACACCTTCATTCTGTCTATTCAGCAGAGGTGACTGCTATGGGTGAGAAAGGTTCAGTCCTTCTGTAGAGGGCAGGGAGACAGATAGAAGAGACCTCAGAGTGCTTCATACTGAGAGGAGAGTGAGCTGCTAGCGCTCTCTGAGTCACGGCTTAAGGGCTGATTCTCGCAGGTGTTGACGACCGGATTCTCCCTGCCTTCCCTGTCCACAGGCAGAGCAGGTCCTCACAGCCAGGCTCTTTCCGTGAAAGTCACAGATAAAGTCTGGCATTTGCAGTTGGCAGAAGTTGAATCCACCTGCATGGTGACGGTAAACGCCACGGGGATGGGGGCCGGGGAGCCATAGCTTGTGCTGTGTGACCAAGTCCCTGTGAGCAGGCATGAGGACAGGAAAATGGTGACCATTTGTTGGGTGATTTGAGAAAGCAGGAAGACAAGCTAGAAATGGAGTCAGCATGTTCTTGCCCCCTACACCCACCAGGACAACCATTTACCTTTATGCTGATTATTCATCTGAAGACTGCTTGAAATTTCCTTCCTCTCTGATTTCTGGCTGGTTATCCAGAGCTGCTGATTTTCTCCTCATGCTGGGTGCTCAAGGCTTATTTTTGTTTACGACTTGAAGTCTGGACAATGAGAGAGAAGGGTCCCTCCGTCCTGGAGTAGAGGTCATCGCCCCAGGTTTGCATTAGAGCCACCTGGGGAGCTTTAACACTTACCGATGCTCAGGGCCCCTCCTCTGCATTCTGACTCAGTTCCTCTGGGATGCAGCCCAGGAATCTGGTGCTAAAAAACAAAAAACAAAAAACAACAACAACAAAAAAAACCATAAAAACTCCCTGTCTCTGCTCCCCAGGTGATTATAATATCTAGGAGAGCCCTAGATCTTATATAGGCATCAAACACAAACATCTGCGAAGGTCAGAGGTATGTGTAGCTTCAGGTGCGGTTTGGTTCAGCAGCTCAATGATACGTAACATCAAGGGCTTAATTTCTGTGCTTTTTTTGAACTCTGCCTGCCTTATGTTTTATTTGTTTTATTAGCCTTTTGGGAAGCATATAAACTCTCAGGATTCCAAAATATTTGCCAGCGAGTCTTAAGGCTATGTGTTTTCTCATTCATGTCTCGTCGCAGAGACAACATCTTTGTCCCATCATTCCTGGTACAAGTTTGGAGATTCCTTCCATTTGAACTGGCTCAGATCTCAGGCCTGTCTCTGAATCAGCCACTGTGGCCACTAGGTGGCCCAGATCACGTGCTCCATTCCCACTGCTGCGTGTGGTCAGTTCCCTAGCTCAGCTTCATACGCACGTTACAATCTCTGGGGCAGCTTCTGAAGAATTCCAATGCCCAGAGCTCGGCACAGATTCGACTTTGATTAGTCTGGGGCAGGGCACAAGTACTGGCACCCCTGCCCCCTTTGTGACTCCAGTGTGCAGCCAGGGCAGAGGACCACTGGCCTTGGCCTTGTGCTGCAGGTTCCGACCACACATGTGGATAGAGCCTTTGCTTGGGTCTAGGCGGACCTCGGCTGGGGACTGGCAACACGTCCAGCAAACTTAGGTGGCTGTGTGGTCAGGAACGGCAAACAGGAATTGTAGCCTCTACAATTTCCAACTGTGAAAGGCTGTAGCCAGAGCCTGGATGGGGAGTATTTCGTGCATGCCTTAGATATGGTGGAGGCCCTGCCTGCTAGTGGATCCTGGCTACCCCCGTCTCTCTGTCAGTGCCCTCATTTGTTACATGGGTTCAATGAATACCTAACCCTCTCTGAACTGATTCCAGATGAATGAGCTTTGTGGGAGATGCCCTCACTTTCTTGGGGCAAGGAGAATTCCCTGATAGAAGGGGAAGCTTAAGCTCTTTATAGTTTCTTTTTTTGTGGGGTTGCCAGGGATCAAACTCAGGGACTTCCACTTGCTAGGCAAGCACTCTACCACTGAGCTAAACCCCTAACCTCTAGCTCTTTATAGTTTCCACCAGTGGTGCTACCTTAGGCAGTTCCCCTTACTTCTCTGAACTTGAGTTCAGAGAAGACTTTACCTTCTGGAATGCTCTGTCATGAACACAAAATAAGGCAATGTATACAAACCCCCCAGAGATGCACCTGGCACATAATGGGGGTTCAGCAAATTGCTTTCTTTCCAAGAATGTGACTGTTAGCTCTTAATCTTTTCAATGTGCTATAAAACAGGAAAACCAAAATGCATAGTGTCCAGCTTAAGTAATCATTGCTGGTTACAGATTGAAGCCACTTGATCAAACCCTGTACCCTGAGTCCCTCAGTAGGAGGGCCTGTCCACCTTCCTATTTCTGTGTCCCCATCCCTGCCCGGTGGGGCTCCACGCTTTCTCCCTTATGGGGTCCTGGGAGTGGCAAGCTTGTGGGAAGCGAAATGTTGTGAAGGGTCTTGTCTTAAGGTTGCACTTACCTATGGCCATAATATTTGCATTTGAATTGGATGTTGCCCAGGATGTTTTGGGGGCTGGAGCGAGGTGTCACTGCCTGGCCCAGTGCTGACACGAAGTACTAAATGCACAAAATGCATGCTTAAGGTAAGAGGTGATGATTACTGCTTACCTCTCTTGCCCAATGGAGTCATGAAAGAAATGATTCTGAGTGTAAGAAATAGTTCTGTTTATTGATTAGAACATGGTATAAAATTACAGCAATTTGCAGGCATTTTGGACTTTTTGGGAGGGACATGCAGTGATAGGCTTGAGCGGGGGATGGAGAGGAGGTGTAAAGCGCTAGGCGTGGCTCTCCGCCTGGGCATGTGAAGGGACTTGTACTACTAGCACAGATGCTAGTGTGGGAGAATTATTAGTCCTTGCTGCTGGAAATGAATGATGTGGGCAGTTTAGGTCATCAGAAAATGCCATGCTAGTAATTCAGTCCTATTCTACATGTTTAGGTGCTGCCTCTCCCAATCTAGTCATGGTAGATTTTAATTGTTCTGTATAACACTCTTTCTTCCCACAAAGGAAGAGAAACAGGCACAATGGTTTGGGAGGCCATTGGAGGATGGTGTGCATTGGGCTCAGGTCCTCCGGCTTCCAAATTCATCAAAGTCTGCTTGACGTGGAGGCAGTGGGCTGGGGGCACATAAGCAGAAAACTGCACTACTGTTGAAGCTCAAGCAGAGGGACCTTCCAAAGAGCAGAAGTGTGAAGAGATGGGCATGCTTCCAAGACAAACTCAAATTCTGTCTCTCTCAAGAGGAGGGAGAAGGAAGAGTTGGCAATCAGAGAGTGAGCCGTGGGATGCTGGGTTTCATAGAAAGTCTTCAGCAGGGGATTCTTCCAAAGTGTAAAAGGTGTTTCTGTCCCAAGAGTTGGTGTGTAAAATCAGGACAAGGGCAGATCAGGATATTAAGGTACAATGTCTCTGAGAGCTGGGTGGCTGAGTGTCCCGTTACATGACATTTTGGAACAGCTGGAGAGACCTCATGATGTTGTCATCCTGGGAAGGCAGGAAGGAAAGAAGATGGTTAGGAATCTTCCCAGCAGCTTCCTGAGAAGTTTGGTAACTCTGGGGTGCAAATCTGAAGCACCGTTTCCTAGGCAGAAAGAAGTCCACGAGGCTGTTAGAACCAAGAAATAAGGGGTGGGGACCTAGAAAATGATCAGCTCATGGCAAAATCCTTTTGTAGTTTTAAGGAGAACAAATTTTGCAGTACAGCAGCGAGCTGGGTTCACAAAGGAGCTCCGTGCAATTGCATTATGTCAAGTGATTTTTTTCTACATCTGCAGAGATGATCGTATTTTTCTTTTTTATTCTATTAATGTGATTAATTACATTGACTAATTCTTGACTGTTAAAAGTAACCTTGCAAGTTTCCATATTAAGGTCATGATAGCTTCATAAATCAAGTTGGGAAGTTTCTCCTTTGTCTCTGTTCCTTGAGTTTGTATAAAATTAATATCATTTGCTCCTTAAATGTTTGGAAGAATTTTCCAGGGAAGCTATCTGAGCCTGCTATTTTTTTCTGAAGGAATGTTTTAAATTATAGATCTAATGTCTTTACCACACATAAGACTACAGTATTTAGATTTTATTTCCCTTCTTGAATTAGTTTTGATAAATTATGCTTTGTGAGGAATTTATAATTTCTTATAAGACGTCAAACTTGTTAGATAATGGATATTATCTTTTTAATGTCGCCTGTTTGAGGTTATCCTTTTCATTGCTAACATTGACAATTTGAGTTTTCCCTCTCTTTTTAACAGCCTAGGTAAGCATTTGTCAATTTTATTAATTTTCTTCAAAAAGAGAGTTCTTGGCTTCATTGGTTTTGTTATTGTATGTTTATTTATATTTTTCTACCATGTATTATCTAAAGTGTAAGTATCGAATGTAGAAAATTCTGAAATGTTTGCATCATAAGCAATGCTGTTCTAAATCCGTGCCTCATAGAATATATTTTGAATTAAAATATAGCGAAAGTATGACATATCACAATGTGTGGGATCTAAAACAGAAAGTAGGACTCAGAGGGAGTTTTCTCCTAATATAAATGTAAATATTAGGAAAGAGTGGTTGAAAATCAGTGATTAAATTTTCATCTCCAGAAGCTGGGGATGAAGAAAAAGCTGGAATTTTGAAAATAACAAGACAGGAGGAAGAAAATCATTTAGGAAACAAATTAATGAAATAGAAAGCAGACCCATGATAGTGAAAAATCAATAAAGGTAGCCAATTCTGAGGATCTGAAATCTGTAAATTTCTAGAAAGGGAGGTATTGTTGCATTTAGTCATATGGATTCTAGAGTCAGGGAACTTGGATTCAAATGTTGGATCTGTCACTTATTAGTTGTGTTGCTTTGGACAAGTTGTTTAATCTCTCTGTGTTTCTGTTTCTTCATGTGTAAAACGAGGTTGACTGTAATATTTACCTATAGGCTAGATTGTAAAATATAAATGAGTTGCTGAATGAATAGTTACAGAAGTTGCTAATGTGAAAAACTAAACTGGCTTAAGAACCATTCTCATCTGGCAAGCAAAGTCAGGAAAGCGCACTTTAGTAGGATACAGTACTTAAAATTAGATTTACCGAGTTTAAGTTCCGTCTCTTTCACTTACTGTGGTCCTAGTCACATGTCTTTCAGTTTTCTCTTCTTGAAAATGAGGGCAATCAATGTTGTTGTTCAGTTTGTAATGATTAAATGCTAAAGTATTTCTGACCCTGTCAGTGTTCTGTCTATTCTAGTTGTTAAATATTTTGAACATCATACTGCATATAGGATGTCGACCTCATAGGGTTGTTGTGATGTTCATGTAATGTGCCTAAACCTCGGTAGGTGCTCAATATATGTTTACAACTTCTTTGTTTCTTTGCGTTTCAATTCTTGGGTGGTACTCAGAGTAACTGTGTGCCTTTCTGAAATAAGGTAGAGGTAGATACATTAATTTCTCTAAAGTAGATGAAGGAATTCTTGTTAGTTTTTGGCAGACACTCTGGGATCAATCTACTCATGAGACTTCACAAAGTATCTTCACCGGCGTCTCCTAGGAGAAAGTTAGCATTTCAGGCCCACAGTGGACCCCACAAGGAAGAATCTGCATCCTAATAAGACAGTCGGGAAGTCTGGCTTGCATATTAAAGTTTTGGAAGCGCTCATCCAGATATTTGAATTATAATGATGAATTATAGACCCTGCCCCAGATCTGGAGTCTCTGGAATCAAGACCTAGAAATAAACACATACTTTCAGAATCATGCAGGAAATTCTCAGGTACACTACAGTCTGAGATTCACAATAGTAGATTTTTGTTCCCAGCTGCTTCCTTGTAGGATGGGCGTGGCGGGTAAAGCCAGAGGAGGTTGAAGAATAACACCATTGCCCAGCTGGCACCTCTTGTTTCCCAGAGACCCCTCTGGGTTCTCACCCTCAGACCTGGCTGGGCCGTCTGCTCAGGCCTGCTGCGAGTTACAGCCAACCACAGTCCAGGCTGAGACGCGCAGGCTGTTGCTTCTGAGTTTTTGCTGATGTTGTGGCTGTTGGCTGACTGGAGGGGTCCTGGCTATGTGTAGATTTCTCATTCCTTTCCTTCTGGAGGGAATCTTTCCCAGATTTAGAGATATTATGCCCTGAGATTTCTTTCTTACCTCTTGACAGGATTCAAGAAATTCATCTAAAGTCACAATGCCATCTTTATTTTTGTCCATTTTCTGAAAGACACAACAGGCAGAACTTAGCAATTTTTTTTAAGCTGCATCCCCAAACTTGCTTTTTGTTAACCAACTTTGCTCTGCAAATTAGGGTGGTTTTTCACTGGCCAGACAACTACAGCTGGGTTTCTGGTTACAGCACTTTGACCCTGATGAGTTTCCTTAAATCGAAAGGTTGGCAGCAGATCATCTGATTGCTATATTATTCTGACATCTTTGCAGGTTGTATTAGTTGGTTTTCTGTAACAAAATACCTGAGGCTGGGTACTTTACAGAGAAAATGTTTATTTAGCTTACAATTCTGGAGGCTCAAGAGCTTGATGCTGGCTTCTGCTTGGCTCTGGTGAGAATGTTTTGGAAGATGATATCAGAATGGTGGGAGTGCATGTGGGTAAGATCACGTGGTGAGACAGGAAGCCAGAGAGTGCAGAGGGGCTAGCTTTGCTCTTTTCACAAGAACTCATGCTGGTGAAGACTATCGCATTAATCGCTTCTGAGGCCATGCTCCCAATGACCCAATTACCTTCCCCCAGACCACGTCCATTAAAGATTCCACTGCCTTTAACACTGCCGCACTGAGGACCAAGCCTCCAAGACATGAACCCTTGGGAGATGCACTCAAACCATTTCTAAACCATAGCATATGTCTTCCCTAAACTTTCTACTAGACTGTGCATCTGGCAGAAAGAACGCTGGCCTGGGGAGGAACCATTCTGTCTCTGTGAGTTACTGTGTGAGCTTCTGGGAAATTAGAGACCTATTTTCCCATCTGCAAAGTGGGAAGATTTGACTACAGACTAGTGAGATCTGATTACCTGATTAACTTCTTACTAAACCGCTGCTATGGTGACATCACTCCCCTACTCGAGGATCAACAGTAGCCACTTATCCTTTACCAGAGCGAGCCTAAATCTTTCCATTTAAAGATTGTGCAATCTGGTCTCACCCTCGTTCCAAGTTTACTTTCCCTTATCCCCAGACAGAAATACTCAACACTTACACAAAATGATTAATGAAGGTTTCCCAGTTTATTTGGATCCCCCATGAACTTTTACAGAATTTATGACTGTCTTATACCATTTGTAATGAACGGTATACGTTTGTGCTGAGGTGTACAATTATCTTCTTTGCATGATCATCTATTCCTTGAGGACAACTTATCTCATAAATCTTTAGTTTCCTATAATCTTTAGAGCAGGGGTGGACACAGACCACTTGCTCAGATACTCATAGTTGGGCATGAAGCTTGTGTGCAGGTGTGTGCACTTACCTGGAAAAAGACATCCACGTGCTGCCTTGGTGTGTCCTCTTTGAGCACAGGATATGTGTATTTCCCCATCATGTCATAGATGGCTTTGACAATGTCCATCATTTCCTGTAGTGGGAACATGGAAGCTCTTTTTGGTGTTAGAATTTAGGGTTCCTATGCCCCTTGTCAACCAAAGTGATTAAAATCTTTTTAAGCAGATGATGGAGTTAGAAAGCAAGCTGAAGGGGCTATCATCTGGCAGCCTCCTCCTAGAGAGAAGACAGTGGAAAAATCCTCCCGACCTTTAGAAGCTCTTGGGAGGTTACCCCTACTTTGGTATTGTCCTTAGTGAAGGGTGATGTGGGTTGCACATTCACGAGCTTGGTAAAAATGAAATATTCTAAATGAAGGAGAAGCTAATGTTCTGCACAGGTAACATTTTTCATAGGCTCTATTGCTGTTTTAAGTTAAGAAAAAGGAACCAACAACCAGGATTATCCATATGGCATTTGAAGGGTTTAAGAAACCTATTATTTTATTTTATTTTATTTTATTTTATTTTTTTTTAGAAACCTATTATTTTAGATTTAAAGAAAAGTTACAAAAATAATAATGTTCATGTACAGCTTTTACCCCATTTCCCTTAATATTAACAAGTTTGCAGAGAAACAAACCAGAGAAAAATGATCAAAGCCAGGAAATTAACATTGTTACACTATTAACTAAACTATAGACTTAAATTTCATCAGCACCCTCCACCCCCGCCCATCTGTTTTCCACATTGCATTGAGTTCTGTTCTTGTCTCCTTAGGACTTTGACACTTGATGTGAATACTGGTCAGTTATTTTATAAAATGTCTCTCAATTGGGATAGTGCCTGGCTTTCTTATGATTAGATCTTTCTGGCAAGAATTCCACAGAAGGGATGTTATGGCTTTCCCAGAGTGTCATCGGGGAGGTATGTGGTGTTGCTTGTGTTTTCCCTGGTGATGTTACCCTTGATCTCTCAATTAAAGTGGTGCTTGTCAAGTTTCTCCACTGACTTTAGTCTCTGTAAGTGGATCTTGCCTGCAAAAAGTATTACCGAGGTGTTTGTCTGATGATGACTTTGTATTCTCTTTCTTAGTCCTATATGTATTATTTGGAATTCTTCTGTAAGAAAGAGCTAACTCCTTCCCCATTTATTTATGCATTCGGTTGTTTGTTTATATCAATATGGACCCATGGATAGTTACTAAATTTTATTGGTGACAACTTTATATTATCATTTTTTATTTTGTTGCTTAAATTGCCCGAACTTTTGCTACTGGGACTCCTTCAGGCTTTGGCTATTGGAACTCCTGCAGCCTTCTGACATGTCGCCATCCAGGACCATCTTATATTTTCTCTCTCACAGTCCTGGAACCAACCTCTTCTCTAAAGAGGCTGATGCTGTCTATCGAAGAGTGGTGTTTTGAAAGCGTGGTGTGACTGCAAGGTGTGCTTATCTCTACAGCAGGTGATTGTCCCAGGGACCCCTCAGCAGACAGATCGAGGAAATGCATGTTCATACCCACATGTTTATTTAAAAATGTATGTTTTACAAGTCCTTTGCATCCATGTGGACATTGGGTTCTTCGTAGCTTATTCGTTTAATCAAAGAAAGGATGTAAAGACCAATTTTGATGGCTCTCAGGATTTCCATTACCTATAATGACTTTATGAGGTTATCCCCGAATAACTGTTAGGGGGAGAGGTAGCTGTCTTTCCCAGGAAGTTGTTACTCACTTTTTCTTTTAAGGGGCACTTTATTAATTCTGTCACACAGAGACCTCTGATAGATATTAATGGGGACAATTTTGTCAGGTTTGCAAATTAGAAGAAGTAAGATTGTTCTATCATGTGATGTGATAACTGTTAAAACAAGGTTAAAGACCAGATACTGGAAATTGCACTTTAGGTTCATTTCTTTACATATTTTGTAACGTAGTATTTGAATATTTTAGAGTACCATATATTTGAGTATATATACAAGAATGTAATTGTTTATAAAACTGAGAGAATACCATGCATATTATTTTTTCAGTGATGTTAAAAATGCAATGTATTCTAATTTTCAAGTCATTATTAATCTTCTGTGATTTTTAATGATGATTTGCTATTTTAAAACCCTTATTATTTGCTCAATTAATAACTTTTCATTGCTACTTTAATATGTTTTACTTTCTTAGTGAGGCTTAAAATATATGAATTGATTATTTTATTTCATTTCCCATGAATTATTTGTTTATGTACTCTGTTCATTGTATTTATGCACTTCTAAATGGATTGTGAAAGCTCTTTACATACTCTGGAAATTTATTAATTTATTTAGAAGGTATTTTAAAACATTTACCATATAGGAGATACTGCGTCAAGGGAAAGCAAAGGCAAGCAAGACGAATATGACCCTTCCTTTTGTTACGATGACTGTTTACCAAGGAATACCAGCTCTTTCTAGAATTATAACTTGCAAATATTTTTAGCCAGCTTGTCATTTGCTTTTCAACTTTGTTTATGGTGTTTTTTGATGTACAGAATTTAAAAATACAGAGTGGAGCCATCAATACTTGTGTTATTTCTAATTTCGGTTTTATACCTTTTCTATTCTAAGAGCAGATGTTCATGTATGACTTCTACTTCTTTTACAGCTCAAATCAACTGTGTATGTCTGTGATTAATTTGGATATGGGGTAGTAAATGAGAATGTTTATTTATTTCTAACACAGTTTGCCCAGAGCCATTTGCTGGATTATTCATTATTTTATTCTTTACTTCACATGGTCCCTTTATTATAAATGAAATTATTATTTATACCTGGGTTTTCTAGTCTCTTCCATCGCCTATTCCTTTCTTTTGGTTGTTGTTTTTTATGGTGTGGGAGATCAAACCTAGTGCCTCACTCACTCATGCCGAGCGGGCTCATGCCGAGCAGGCTCTCTACCAATAGGCTATATCACCAATCCTACCATAATGTTTTAATAATTTCAGTTTCACGATATATTTCATTATCTGCTAGAATAAGTCTCACTATTTTTCTTCTTTGCTTCTCTGTTAGTCTAATCTGATTATTCTCGCAATGTGACTTTACACAAATTCTGCCAATTTCCTCCCTAAATAACACTCTCCTTTTGATTAGAAATAAATATTTAGAGAAGTTACTATATTTTCAATATAATTCCCTTTATAATGCACTCCCCTTCAGACAGTGGTATGTTTTTCTACTTAGCTAAGTCTTTTTTATGTATTTTCCAGAAAACCTCAACTTCATCTAAATTATAGATATTTAAAAGTCCACCTGTGCTTTAAATTTTACTGTTATTATATTTAGAATATCTTTGTTACAGTTTTCTAAATGGTCATAACTGATACACAACTTCTTCTTGTGTATGTATTTTATTATTAGTTATAGTTTTTTAAAGCTCTAATTGTTTTAAATTGATTTTCTTATCTTTTTTTCCAGGTAGAAAATTATGTCTTTAACAATTTTACAATTTCCCCTGTTTGTATATCAGCCCTCTTTATGTCTTCTTGTATTGGAAGAACTTTCAGAGATGTTAAATAATGATGTGGGTTAGCAGTGTGCACTCTTGTCTCTTTCCTACTGTGAGAATCTCTGTAGTACCATCATAACGTATGAGACTATGTATCAGGCTGGGGTATTCTGTGATAAAGATGTATTTTATGCCTAGTTTATTAAGAGTTTTAAAAATATTATCAAGAATAGATGGTAAATTTTATTGAATGTGATTTTAGCATCATATGGTTTAATATTTTGATATATTGATATGATAAATTATTAAATAGATTTTCTCCACTATTGAATTATTCCTGCAATAAACCTTATCCTAGTCATGTGCATGTCTTTAAATGGAGTACTAGGATTAATTTCCTAGTGTTTCATTTAGAATTTGTGACCTATATTTTAAGCGAGATCGGATTGTCATTATCTTTTTTATTTTCTTTCTGCTTTCAAAAGGTTTTCTTTTTGTTCAACACATTTTTGTGTTGATTAGGCATTTCTAACTTATGACAAAATTTTTTAATAAATCAAATTTATTGGAGCACAATGTGTTCAAAACAAATTCCTTCATTTTAAGTGTACTGACTGATGAATTTTACATATACCTGTTTCACCCCCACACACTCAAGATACGGAGTATTTTCGAAACAAGAAATTCCTTCATGTCCCTTAGCAGTATCTGTCAACTTTTCGTACCAGGCAACAGCTGACAACATTTCTGTCACTACAGATTGGTAGGTATTTTCTGGAATTTCATAAAATGGAATCAGTACAGTATAAACTCTGAGTCTGTCTTCATTAGTTGAGCATGTTTATGAAATTCATGCACAAGTTACATGTAACAGTAACTTATTTCTTTTAACTGTTGAATAATAATCCAGTAAACGAATACACTACAATATGTTTATCCATTGTTGTCTTGATAGACATTTGGGTTGTCTGTGGTTTGGAGGCAACTATGAATAGAGCTGCTACGAACATCTTGGAACAGGTGTTTATGGAATTACGTAATTTAACTTCTTTTGGGTAAATGTCTAGAAGCAGGATTTCTGGGTCATATGTTAATTGCACGTTGAGCTTTATCAAAGATTTTTAAATGTTTTCTAAAGTGTTTATATCATTTTATGTTCCCACCAGCAAAGGATGAGAGTGTCTATTGCTCAACATCCTTGCCAACACTTGGTATTGTGAGGTTTTTTAAATTGTATCCCTTTCAGTGGGTGCATGGGTGTATTTTATCATAGTTATAGTTTGCATTTCTCTGAAGACCAGTGATATGGGGCATTCATTATATACTTTGGGCATCAGTCTTTTGTCAGAGATATAACTCACAAACATTTTTTCCTGCGCCTATGGTTGTATTTCCATTTTCTTAAAGAGGTCCTTGGAGGAATAGAAATCTTAACTTTGATTGAATCAGATGTATCGATTTTTCTCTTAAGGTTCCTTTTTTATGTGTCCTAAGATATCCTTTCCTACCCCAAAGTTCTGAGGATTATTCTGCTGTATATTCTTTAATAAGACATCTTTTATTTTTATATTTAAGTACATAGCCATTTCAAGTTGATTTTTGTGTTCAGCATAAAGTTTAAGGTGCATTTCTATTCTCAAAAGCATGCACCATGTTACAGGATCATTTAGTGAAAACACTGTTCCTTTCCCTTGGATTTCTTTGGTATCTTTTTTGAAATGACAGTATGTGGGTGAGTCTATTTCTGGACTCTTTTAATGTTAATCTGTTAATCTATATGTGCATCCTTAGGCCAATTCTCCACTATCTTGATTACTACATTTTTATATTGTCTTGAAATAAGGTTCTTCAGTTTTGATCTTTTTTGGTAGTTTTGTTTATTTTTCAGTTCTTTGCATTTCTACATACACTTTAAGTCAATTTATCAATTTCTCCAAAATGCATGCTGGGATTGTGGTTGAAACTGCAGTGAGTCTATAAATCAAATTTGTGAGAATCTATCTTTTAACTATATTGGCTCTTCCAACCCACAAACATGATGTATCTTTCTGATTATTTAGGTCTTCATGTTCTCCCAGCAATATTTTGTAGTTTTCAGTGTATACATTTTGCACCTAGTTTGTTGAATTTATCACAAAATATTTTGTGTATTTTGATGCTATTATAAGTGGATGATATTCATACCTCCAGCCCCTGTGCTTGGCACATGGGAGCTCAGTAAGTAGGACGTTGAGGATGCTGAGTTAAAGTTTCAACAGAGACATGCAGTTATAGTAGACATCAAGATGAATATTAGGATAGATCTATTGGAATTTCACAGGCTAAACACATGTACTGAACCTCTAAAGATGCCAATCAGTGAAGATTCTGAAATTGTTTGGGACAATTTCTTTAAAGACAAATGCACTTTCTATCTTCTCCTGGTTTTATTAGTAGGCAACATAGGTTGTGGCCAAATTGTCCAGGTGTAGTCTCCTCTTCTGTGATAATCCCCCTTTTCTCTTGTAGATGCTGCCTGCAGACCCACCATTCACACTCTGAGCTCTAACTTACAGCTGTAAACCTGACAGAAGGCAAATTCCCTAGGGGGAAGTAACTCTTTATACTAAAACAAGTCATTTATAGCTCATGTGCAGTACACATTGAATCTGTGTGACCCAGTGAGAAGGAAGCTGCTTAATCTTTTTCTGAGCCCCTAGGTCAGGGCAGGATGGGGCAGAGGGCGAGGTCAAAGTGGTCTTCTTCATTTTGTCAGAGACAAGCTCTGACAGCCCTGAAGTGGATCCTGTCTCACTAAGACAATTTTATGCTCGTGATTTGGGTTCTATTACTCATCATACCTGTCTGACGCCTCTGGGTCCCAGCTCACTTACCTCTTTGTTTATGTATCCATCTTTATTGATGTCATACAAGTTAAATGTCCACCTTAGTTTCTCATGGACTGTTCCTCTCAGTAAAATCGACAGAGCAGTTACAAAATCCTAAGAAGCAGAAAAGGCAAGAGAGCATTAACCACCAAGCTGTTGGGTGGGAGAAGCTAGGTCTCTGGGGCACACTCTCCGATGCTCCTACCAAATGGTGTCGCATGCTCCTCTTGTCTGCCTAAAGGGTATGGCCAAGCTCAGCGGAGAGCTCCTGCCTTCCAGACCCTATGCTGCCCCACTTTTAAGGAAGGTGTCCTCTTGAGGAGGAACGGAACACTCTGTGTGCAGACACTGCCAGACACAGTTATGTATGGCCTCCTCTATTGCTGCCTAATCCCAAGGCTGCAATGGTTTGCTTATCATATGCGTGGCCATATATTCTAGTGCCTGCATTCCAATCCCGCCTTGACCACTTACTAGCTCTTTGACCTTGTGAAACTCAGTCTCTCTTTGCCTTACTTTCCTCTCCTGTAAAATGGTGATAAATAATGCAACTCTACCTTCTAGGGTTATTATGAAGATTAAATGAGTTAATAAATGCAAACCACTATGTCCAGAGGCTGCCTCCTAGTAGGCGGTGTACAAGTGAACCCTTAAACTGCTAGTGTTCAGTCCCCTGAGTCCCCAAGTGCTGGGAGGGCAGAGGAAGTTGCTTCTTCTCTCTATCATCAGGAAGTGTTTATTAAATGGATAAAGTCTTTTTGTCACGACCAAGAGGATTCAGGCTTTCCGCTAGGACCCTGGAACTTAGAGGCAGAGGCAACTCGGGACTCTCTGATAGACCCAGGAGATGGCATACCTCGAACTTCACGGAGCCCGTCTGGGTGGTGTCGAAGGCGTTGAAGAGGTAATGGGCGTAGGTACTGGCATCTGTAAGGCAGGAAAGGCAGGGCAGGTGGGGTTGCTGAGGCCTCACAGAGGGGAGAGAGATGACTTAAAAACAGAGGCAGGGTTTTGGCCAAAAAGAGAAGAGGGAGAGAGAAAGGAGAAAATTATGATGCCCCATTTATTCAACCCCTGGGGTTTAGGTGGGAAGTTATTTCTAGGAAGAGGTGAGACGTCTTGCCCCTCCCTGTAGCCGTCTGGGGAGAACGGCCATCCTGCCTGCCTCTGTGTGTGTGTGTGTGTGTGTGTGTGTGTGTGTGTGTGTGTGTAATCTCTGGTGGGTGAATGATGTGGTGACTGCATGAAGATGCTCTGGCAGTACTGCAGGGCCATGAACGGGCACTTACTCAGGAGGAGAGACCTGCACTTGGGCCTCAGCTGTATGCCTGTGGACATCTTATGCAACCTCTCTGAGCTCCATTTCTGTACATGTCTTGAAATTTTTGAAGAAGTATGTTAGGGCTATACCTGCCACATAGTCAAAATTCCATAAGGAGCGGCTCAACAGAAGCCAATAAACTAATTCTGGGACCCGCATGGGACAAAGCTGCTTCCCTCACTTGAGTAGGGGCCGCAATGGGAACCACACCAGGGATGCACCTGTCTGGTGCCGGAGAGGTCCTTGGAAAGCAGGGCCTGAGAAGTGCTTGGGACACTTGAAACTCGGGACCCAGGGAAGGAGTTTAGCAGGAGACAGCTCCTAGGGACAGGAGGCAGGTGGTGTGTAACACCTGGAGGTCACCAGAGAAGTCATTGGTGTGGTCCACAGCCCATGGGCCAGAGCTGGTTCCTGTAGGAGGCAGGCGGGCAGCAGGGCAGGTGCTGTGGGCTTGGCCCACTCGCTAGCCTGTCCTTATACACAGTTCCATGCTCCCTGCATCTTGTTGGACTTATTCTTTATAGTCTTTAGTATTTGCTAAAGTTCTTTTTCAACATTCCAGTTTGTCTCAGCTATTTTATGGGAAAGAATGGAAAGTGTTTGGCACAGTGAAACCAACGTGGCAAAGCCTTGCCCAGGACACTTAATGGATCTATCTTAGTCTGCCCCACACTAGCTGTGTGATCTTGAGTAAGTTGCTTAATGTCTCTGAAACTCAGTTTTTTTTGGGATCATAATGCTTTCTAGAGCTTTTACGAGACTTTGGAATATTGCATTATCAATCTTTCTTTCCTTCCCAAGTGGGTCCATTTTCATAGCTCTTTTCTGCTAAAGGTTTAGAGAATGCCATAACTTATAATAAGCGAGGTCTCTTGCTGTGAGTTCTCCCCCTACCTTGAAGAGGAGGCAGATAAGAGGAAGAGTGTACTTGGAGGAAGGGGAGGCTGTTCACTAGAGGAAGAACCGTGAGGATCTTTTTCAAGTCCGACTTACCTCCATGAGGGAAAAACTGAGCGTAGATCTGCTTGAATGTTTCTTCATTGACTGCACCACTGGGGCACTCCTGTGTGAAGGGAAGAGAGAGTCAGTGGGAGGTGTCTGGGTGCCCATTCCAGGGGGGGTGGATGGTGCCCAGTCTTAGGTCTAAGGCTCCTTGTGATCCTTGGTGGGGAGGGAGAACCTGTGCATTTCTGTGTTTCCAAGGAGGTTTCCTGGGAGATGACCCCACCATAGGACTGAAGCTGCTTAGCAATGTGGTGAGATGTCATCAGAGAAGGGACACTGTAAGCTGGAAAGAATTTGGGATTTAGGATTACAAGATCCTGGTTAAGCCACTTCTAAACTTTGTGACCTCAGCCAGGTCACTTTCTGATCCTCAGTATCCTTACCTGTAGAATGGGGCTCAGAGTACCTTCCCAGTAAGGGCAACAGGAGTTTAATATATGAATCTTTGTCATGCGGTAACAAGCCCACGGTAGATGCCAAGCAATGTTGAGTTCATCTCTTTTCTGGATGCCGTTTCCTCTCAGACCAGTGCCCAAGGGCAACATTCCCACAGGGCCCTGCTCCCTCCCAGCTGTCCTCTGCTATCACTGCCTCCTCAAGATCAGAGGGAAAGAAGCCCTAATGGTAGCAAGCCAGGCACATGGCAGGCACAGCTGAGGCCATAGGAGAAGGCAGGCACACCCCAGCATTTGTCAGATGACTTCCAGGATGTGCGTGCACACCGATCAGCCCGCACCTTGGGGAACAGAGACCATGGTCAGTTTTGAATTGACCAAACTGTACCTACAGGCTGTGCTTAGAGGGAGGGTAACGAGAAGTACCTCCCTGTATCCCACCCACTCTAGGATTTTGGAATAAGATTGTATTATGAGATTTAAGCATAAAAATTTTGACATCTAAGAGTTCACAAAGTGGTCTGAGAAAGCAGAGATGTGTTTATGTATATGAAGAAACCACTAACTCTTAACCTGGCTTCCTGTGTAACGTACAGGAACAGAAGGTCCCAGCAAGAGGAGGAGTGTCTGGCCTCACTGTCCTATTTTCATGGTAAACTAATACACTGACCATTCCGGCTTACACATCAGACTATGTGAGCCTGATCAGCCTGAGTCAGTAGAGATGAATCTTATCATGTTGGAGGCACCAACCTGATGGAAAGTGTGAATGTGTTAAATTCAGGCTGGCTCCTGCACCAGGGCAAATTCTCCAGAGTCACACCATCCTGTGAAGGTTCTGTGGAGTGGGCCGATTTCTACCGAGATTGTTGTCCTTGACCCAGAGCCCTGCTTTCTCACCAGGGGATCTTGCTCTCAAGTCCTCTTTCTAGAGCTAGCCTTCCTTGTACAACTTCATAGATGGGAAACTCCCTTAGGAACTCCCTTTACATTTGGGAGGTTTTGCTCCCAGTGGGAAATCCCCCTGGCGTGAGAGCCTATGTGGGTCTTACATTTTTGAAGCCACGATAAAGGACTTGCAGCTCTCTCTTGGTGAAGTTGGTCTGGGCCTCAAGTTGCTCCAGTCCCTCAGGTCGGTGGCAAACCATGGTCATCTCCAGCTCATCTTCAATCTTATCTGGAACCAGAGAGGATGGCATTGGAGTGTGACCTTGGGCACTCTGGCCAGACCACAGTCTGGGCTATCAAAGAAGTAGTATCATGACCCAGGACAGGATGTTGGCTGGGGGCACACTGCAAATCCTCTCTCCCCTGCTCAGTGTCTGACTTTAGATCTGTCCATTCTGTTATTCTAGGTGTGACAGACACCAAAAGAGAGAAATGTCACAATCTGAGGTGAGTGCAGAACTGCTCAGAATATATCCACATGAAAACATTTTCTCTTTTAAAACATCTTCTTTGCATATTCAAATTACTTCCCACGGAGCCTCCTGAATATGCAAACATAGGTAAGTGAGCAGGATGAGAACTACCCTCAAAATAGCAAAGGAGAACAAATCTATTACAAACAGAAAACTCTCATCATGTAGGCTATCTAGGGAATGTTCAGCATGACTTAGTAAAAAGTTCAAATTATGGAATGTTAAATATTAGCTTTAAAAATCTTAATGGTGGCCTGGTTATAGGGCTCAGTGGTGGACTGCTTGCCCAGCATGCACAAAGCCCTGGGTTCATCTCAATGCGTTTTACAGTGTATTATGTATAACATCTGCCAGCTGTCCTTCAGTACTGGTAAAGTGACTTCAGTGGGGGCTACTTTGTATAAGTAGAAGCTTCTTAAGCATTTGAAGGCTCTAGAAACAATTGGAAGCAGTCCTTTAACTGTGCATCTCTCATGTGTACTACAATGTGTTATAACATTGTAATAATTGTTTAGAAAATGTCTGTCAGTTTAAGTAAGAAATCTGCCCATCTCCCATCGAAGGATCACTAAGTTCATAAATCAGTGGTATTTTCCATGTTATATCATCACAGAGGGATAAATGAATGCTTTCCTTTGGACCCTACCAGAATGTTTTCTGTAAATTTATTCCAATCAAGAATAAATTGCCATCTATTACGGTTTATATCTAGATGTCCCCCTAAATCCTCATGCACTCATAGGTGGGGTTTGGGGAGATGACTGGATCACGGGGGCATAATGCTCAGAAGTGGATTAATCCACTGATGAGTTTCTATGTGATTTGGGAGGGGAAGCCTGGTTGGAGGAGGTGGTCACCGGAAGCGTGGCCTGGAAGGGTCTATCTCCTTCCCTCCTCCACTGATCCCTCTCTCTGCTTCCTGCTGTCACGCTGTGAGCTGTGTCTCCTGTGACAGGCCCCTCTGACCTGCTGCCCTGTCTTGGAGGACTGAAACCTCTATAAACTGTGAGCCTAAATGAACCTCTTCTCCTTTAAATTGTAGGTATCGGGTATTGTGTCCCAGTGACTAGGAAAGTGACTAAGGCACCATGTAACCTCTGCTTGTTGCTGTCATGTGAACATTATCAAATCCATATACTGAACAATTCTAAATCTGGGCTTGCAAAATACTGCCTAGATGGGCAGGCTGCTGGGAACAGACACACACCATGTCACAACCCATGAGGAGTGAAAGGAAGGACAGGCTGAGTGTCTACACTGGAGAACAGAGTGGAAAGGAACATTAAATTTAGGCATTTCTCTAATCAGGAGTTGGTATCTTTGTGCCAGAGTTTCTCTTTTGAAACCTTGATCCTAATATGAAAAGAATCTATCAAAGTAAGCTTATATCTTGTACATATTCCCAAAGGTGATGGATATTTGGGAAAGCCTCCAATAACATGGTAACAATTCTGAATTATCTTTCTTATGTGCTGGGCAACACATATCACCTTATCCTGCTGGGAGTAAGGCAGATGGTTCAATATAAATAAGATACTCTGTTTATACAACATAGCGGCAAGTGGCCAATTTCCTCATAATTCTTACAGAGCCTTTAATTATTGTTGTGTTTGTAGCTAGTGCATTAAACAGCAATTACCTAAACACTGAAACATTTCTATGTAAATCAAAAGGCCAATCTCCAAAAGAAAAGGAAAAAGAAAATGGAAAAATTCCACATAAGTCTAATTCAGAATGCTCACGTGATGTGACAGTTTTAGACTTAATTGTCAACTTGACTGGCTTGAGAGCTGCCTAGGGAATTACACATGGTTCTGGGTATATCTGGTGGATCATGGGATCTGTATCTGGTCCCCTACCCCTTCATCTGCAGTGCTCATCCCTCCTCTGCCTTGGGGCCACCATGAACTAAGCAGCTTTCCTCTGCCATGCTCTTCTGCCTTGAAGTTTCTGCCTTGTACCAGCCAGATATAGACTGAACCCTCTGAAACTGTGAGCCAAATTAAACCTCTCCTTCCTTAAATTGTGAGTGTTGGGTATTTGGTCCCAGAAATAGGAAAGCTAACTAATATACATATAGTTTATGTATATTTTAAACTAATTTTAAAATAGAAAATAATAGTTGGTTTAAATCTCCTAGCATTAGATCAAATGCACTTTTATAAAAATGCACACACATTTAACTGTGCATATATTCTACAAATCTTCAGAAGAAGCTGTAGAGGTTCTCAAATTTCTTCTATTGCCCCTTAAGGATTCCCTGTGTGCTGCCTAGGTGATTCTAATAAAAGAAGGCTAAGAAGCAAAAATCATATTAAAATATAATTAAGCAAAAGGAAATATTTATCAATGGAAGAAATGATGTACATTTGAAAATGTCCGGTTTGCCTGTCAAGGTTTACCTTACCCAAAAGCATGAAATATTTTTATAAGAATATTCCTATTCTTTCTGTTATTCCTTACAAGCTCAAAGAAATTTTTTGCAGAAGTTTGAAAAAAATCTTTCTGATTCAGAAACACTTGCTTCTCATCACCTTTATTAAAAATGTACTAAGTAATTATTGAAATATCAGCTGTTAAAGCCACTTCATTAAGTTGGAACTGGACTTTATTAATAAATGATTTGCTTGCTATTGGGGCAGCAGGATCAATTTTCATATTAGACAGATTCTGTAATACTGGAATATTTGATTTTGATGGCCAAGCTTTTGTTTTATTTTGCTTTTTCATCATCCTGTAATTGTCTTTCTGTGATAGCATCAGTGATAGAAGGAAATTAGCATTATTGGGGTCAAGATGCTAGGAAATAGTCTGCCTGTGGATATTAGGGGCCTAATTCAGTACCGTATAATAAAAACACAATACACATAAATATAAGCAAAAATTATTTTGCAGCCAAAATTTCATGAAATAATACTGTCTTTCAGTAATGCAAGATATACTCTATTCTCATATATATTCCTGTGCAAACTTGTGCTGGTTGTGGCCATCATGAATCATGACTTTTAATTGGAAAATACCGATTTAACCAGTCTACAGCTGTGGCAACCTTCTTGGGGTGCCCATAAATGGGCATTCCTCTGCTCCATGACAGCTCTGCCTTCCCTTTCTTTGTGGCCTCATGGTTCTGGCCACTGTAAATATATTCAGAAGAAACTTCAGGAGAGGCTGCATTGGTTTTCACTCCCCTCCTATCACCCCTCAGGGATTTTCTTGATGTTGCCCAGGCAATGGTGATAAAGGGAGGAGGCTGGCCCAGCTCCCTGGCAGGAGGAGAAGAAAACAGAATTAATACACGAGAGGCTTCCTTGACAATTTCTTCTGAGGACTGTTAAGAGTCCTCAGTGCCAAATGTTGGTTGTTATTATTATTTTCATTATTAAAAATAATGATGAACCAATTACTAAGTCAGACTTAATTTGGGTGATATAAATTAAAATTAGCTAGAGATTTAATACTATGGAAATTATTACAGTACATGAAAGAATCACTTAGAATGACTTCTCTTTATAAAGCACTTTAAAATAGCCATAAAGTATTTTCATGTAATTTTGTGTGTGTGGTCGCAAGTGGGAAGATTATTGTCCTCCTGTCTGAGATTTAGAAGACAGTTATCCTAACAGATAAGGTGATTTTCTAACTATGAGTGACTCATGAAGCAATGAATCTTTACCACTAGGGGTAAATCTGAAATAGAGCAATCAACTGTAGACTAGGTTGCTACACAGGAAATTGCCAGATGGAATATCTACTAACAGGTGATTCAGACTAAATGGTTCTTAATGACTCAGGATCTCAGACTATTCTAAGTGTGGGATGACGCTTTTGACTTTCTCAGAAAAGAAAGCACTAAATCATTAATTCTTTTGCTGTACTTTCACTGAGTTCTTCTGTCTTTTAAATACATGGAGTCCATGCTAAGGACTGTTAGCATAGATCTCTTCCAAAGTTTCACTGACTGGTTTTGTGTGAATCCTAGGTCACACAAGAAATCAGTGACAAAGCTGGACTTCGAATCCGGTCTGTCCAGGTCTCTTCCCTCAGATCTGGCTTCCACGTGCCCCCAGTGGCTTCTGCTTCATTTGAATGCCAACTGCAAACTGGTTTGTAATCAGCCTCACAGTGCGCCTGCTCCTAACAAGCAGGGCTGTGCACAAGTAAGGCCCTCAGACAGGGCAGTGGAAGACTCTAAGCTTTGGTCTCCTTCCCAGGGAGGTGTTTCCTCTGTTGGGCCCATGCCCCAAGACAGTGACCATATCCTTCTCCCTGGACTGGAAAATAGTTTCTCCAGTACAGTATCTCTGGGTTGGATTTTATACCCACTCATTTACGAGTAGTTTAGAGGTTACAGAATGGTGACCCTTAGCCTGAATATGGCCTAAAGATAGGTCTTGTTTGTAAAATATGTTTTTAAAATTACTTGGCAATGTTTAATGATGAGAGATTTATGTACAAGTTTGGCTTTCTTATCTCCTGGAAAATGGGATTATTTGACAACTTGGTCCCACATTCTCATGGGGGAACTACACTAGAGCTGAGCAGCACTTGTTACCTCAGGTAGCCAGTGCTCTCCATGGCTCTCTTTGGCTTTTTAAGCCCATTTTTTCTGCCTGCCTCGCCCCAGAGGCATTTGAGTTTTGGGTTCCTGATCACATCCACTTATTCTGCCAATCACCCACCCTTCTCCTACCTTATCCACACAGTCTATTCCCTCATGATCTGTTTATCTCAATGCATTCTGCTCTTTGTTGCACAAAGAACTTGAACCTGATCATAGGAAATAAATATAATAAAGTAAAAAACAGATAACAAAAAGTTATCTCAGAAAATATTGATTAGATTGGCAGTCGAGACCACTGGTAAAAAGAGAATATAGAAATTCTGGCCATTTGTTCTAAGTAGTTACTTAGTTACTACACTCAGATGAATCATTTCTGAGTTTTTACATATGTCATATTACCGATGAAAGGGAAATATATCAATATCTGAGGATCTGCTAATGTATCTCTAAAAGAACAGTCCCAACTGTGGCTATAGAGGTGAAATTTCTTAACAAGGAGGCACAGAAGGCTGCTGAGAAGACTGATTACAAAATATACACTCAATTAAGAAGTGCTTTCTTTGCAAGTGTGTGACCAAGCCAAGTTAGTGTAAACTTTTTTACCTCTCTGATACTGGTAATACCACCAGGCGATGTCTAGGAAAAAGTAAGAAAACATTTTACCAAATCCATTCATAGAAAAAGCAAAACACATTTCTACTGTGAATGGAGAGGCCACTCTGAGGGTGTTCAGGTCACATCCAGCTCCACATATACAAAGAGGCCTCTCACTAGCACAGCAGAGGCTACCTTCCCATCCTTTCCCCATGGTCAGGACAGGCAAGAGCAGTGGGTCCCCTCTCAGTGCCCTCACTCAGCACGGCTCACTGAGCATGCCCTCAGCCATGCAGTCATGCAGCCTGAAGAGAGATGGGATGGCATGTGGCAGAGGATGCATGGATGTGGATGGGTCTTTGGAAACGCCCACATGTTTGACTAAAGAGTGGCGAAAGTTACCCTCCATGACAAGGAGATCCCACCACTACTATTCTCTGCTTCTTTGCGATTCAAAGCTGCATACTTTGTAGGATGATTCATTTGTTCTCTCAACAACTACTGCCATTATCAATGAAATATCTACTATGTGTATACTGGAGATTAAAACAAGTTTCCTGCTCTCATGGAAACTATAATCTACAAGTTTTGCTTTTTTCTTTCCTCCTTTTCCTTCTTAAGCTTGATAAGCAACTCAGATGCAAAAAAGGAAAAGCGTTATCGAAGATAAGGATTACCACATTAGGATGTGCAGTGAATGGATGCAGGCTAAGTCCCGGTGATGCATATACAAAATGCAAGAGAAAACATCAGACCTGGAGAATCATCCATGGCATAGTGGTTGGCTAGGTCCACGGCCCCGAGGAACTCTCCTTGATCCCTTCCTGTTGGCCTTTTCAGGTATCTTTTGTGGTCAGCCTACGTTTCCTCTGTTGGCTCTTATTTGAACTTCCTCCTGTCTTGCCAGAATCCTTGATCAATATCGTGTGAAGCAGCTCAGCCACCATCTTTAGTGTATTTTAGCTCCCGCCTCACAACCCCAAATCAGAACAGCTTATTCCCCTGCTGTTTCTGCATCCCATGGGAGAAACTTATTTTGCCAGATTTAGTTGCCCCTTTATTCTCTCTGGTCAGGCAGTATTTGTATTCATTTATTTTTTACTAATAGACTATATTTTTAAAAGAGTTTTAGGTTTACAGATAAATTGCACAGAAAGTATAGAGAGTTCCCATACCCTCACTCTCCCAGTTACTATTATTAACATCTTGCATTGGTGTAGTATACAGTATTTGTTATAATTGATGAGCTAATATTTGATGAACCAATATTGATAATATTAATGGAAGTCCACAGTGTATGTTAGAGTTCATTCTTTGAGTTGTACTGTTCTATGATTCTTGACAAATGCATAATGTCTTGTATCTATTGTTACAATATCAAATAGTTTCATTGCCCTGAAACTAGGTAGCATTTTCATAGAGATAGACAATGAAATACAAAGACAAATAGAGATAGATATACAAATATAGATTGACTTTCTCTGGCATGCCAAGAATGGGGTAAGTATTGCAATAGACATGAAAAGACATATTGTCTTTTTACCAACAGTTCTCAGACTAGAGGGCAAAGGCACACTTAGACCAGGGATTACTAACTCAAGTGCCAATAGTTGTTGGCATGGGATTTGGATGAGTACGATGATAGGTGTACAACTACAGAGAGTGGCGGGGACTGACAGCTGGGGCAATTGCCCCTCAAAAAGCAAGACCTACTATTCAGCCAGTTGTTTCCATGCAGGAATTTAAACCCAGTGAATCCAGATAGTTAGATTATTTTTTCAAGAGATGCTGTAGTGTATTTTTAAATGCTAATTTAAAAATACATTATGTGACAAACATAGCACACTGGTGGGTAGGCTACTACGGGCTGTTGGTCTTAACTCTTCACTGGCAAATCATTCCAAATTAACGTGGATTATGGCTAAGAACTAGAAAAGAAGAGGAGGAAGCTCTTAGTTAATGCCACCCAGATGACACAGCCTGGAAGGGAGGGATGTCAGAGTAGGTGTCAAGGGAAGAGCATAATTCAGTTGAGTCTTGAAGTAAGAGCAGGTGAGGGGACAGCATAGGTAAAGGTTCAGAAGATGAAAGACCCAAGAGCAATGGGTTCTCTGGTAGCACAGTCGAACTCCACTGAGTACAACTAGAAAGGATAATTTAAAAGCATCCCACCTTTTTGAAGGTATCGGAGTGCTAGAATGGTACCCTACCTCAAAACAGTGCAATCCCTGCCTGGATCAAGTTTTTCTTCCTTTATTACCTTCTAGAATTTGAGGACTCAACTAAATAGTTTATACATTTTTTACCCTAATGTCCACCATTCAGTGAAAAATTTCTAGGCATATTAGGAAACAGGACCAAGATAAAAAAAATGTACAGTGGTAGATCTACAGGTGATCTAGATATTTGACTGATCAGGCATGGACTTCGAAATTATGGCGAGCACATGCCTGAGAACATACATAAAAAGCTGGAGTGTCCATCGAGAACCGGAGTATATACACAAAGTCAATTAGAATTCCGGAACTGAAAAATGTGTTATCCCAAATTATCAACTAAATAGATCAATTTAATTGCGAGTTAGAAACTGATGAAAAGAATTCATGATGTGCTAGATCGGCAGAAAAATATACAGAATAAGACAGAGAGAGAGAGAAGAATGAGAAATGGAAAATGCAGAAAAGAGCTTAACAGATGTATGGGGCATGATGAACGAAGATAAAGAATGATGGTGAAGCAATATTTGAAGAGATCATAAATAAGAATTTATTTAAAAACAAATGGGAGGGTGAAATATGTGAATCTACAAATTAAAGAACTCCAGACCCCAAACAGGATAAACACAAAAGAAAATTACATGGAAAAACATCATGCTGAAACACAAAGACAAATAGAAAGTCTTCCATACAAAAACAAACGCCAGATAAAAACCAAACCCTAACTAAAGGCTGCTTGCAAGTATAGGGCAAAGAAAAGGTAAAAGTAAAGTGATGGAAAAGGAAAACACAAATCAAGAAGCGCTGGGGTGTCTATGTTCATGTCAAATAAAGTGGCTTCTGAGATAAGAAACTTTGCTAAAAATAAAGAAGGATTTTCGTAACAGAATGGTCCATTAACTCAGAAGACTTAACAATTCTAAACTAGTATACACTGACAATATAGCTTTGAAATGCATATAAAGCTGAACTTGAGAGAACTAAAAAGGGAAATAAGTTTATAAGCAGAATTGCAGATTTCAGAACTCCTCTTTCAGAAACTGATAAAATAAGCAGACAAAAAAATCAATATGAAACACAGAATATCTGACAAGATAATGAACTTGGCCTCACTGACACATATAAAGTTCTGTACCAGACAATCATAGACTACTATACATTCTTTTCAAGAGTATGTAGTACATTTATCAAAATTGACCATTTCCTGGGATATAAAGCCAATCTCAGTACAGTTTGCAAAATCAAAGTTATTCAGAATGTTTTCTGTTCAGCCTGGAATTAAGTAAGATATCAAGAGCAGAAGACTAGAAAGCCCTCAAATATGTGGAAATCAGGCAGTATAGTTGTAATTTCTGGGTAACCCATGCATCAAAAAAAAAAAAAATCATGGAAATGTAGAAAGTGCTGTGAACTAAAAGATAATGAAAATACAACACATCAAAACATCTGGGATGTTGTTAAAGCTGTACCCACAGGGAAATTCAGAAGAGCTGCAATAATTTATATGACAATATGCACAAAAAGTACAGAATGCTGTACTTCTTTTGAAATCATATTTTTGGTATTTCCAGGGGTTCATGGTCTCCTAAACTCTGTTGTTTACGTTAGAAACTGTATTATCGCAGCATGTTGGTATTTGAAAATGCCATCTTTCCTCTCCCATTAAATACGGCTGATTGATTGTTCAGGATGAGGTCAGCACCATCTTTGATTGACAACTTCCCTCAATACACTCTAGTCGGGAGTGAAAAATCCTTGTTGGTGTCTGCATGCAGCAGAGCAGGGGAAAGTCCTCGTTAGTCTTTAAACCTTAAGGCTTAGATTCCTACAGCTGAGGCTTGGAGATGAGTCAAAAATCCACTCAGACACATGCAGCGCACACAACTCATCAGCTCTGAATTTTATATACTTAACGACGAGTCCCGGGAGTGCTGGGCTGAGCCTGATAAAGATTTTCTGAGTGTTCCAGATATTTTTTCAGTCTTCTTGGTTCAATAAAACTCAAATCATGTTTTGCTCCAAGCGTTTGTTCTCTTAATCTTGAAAACCCTCCTGCCCCTTTTAGCAAAATTGAATTTATACATTTCTCATTCATTTACACCTCGGTCCTGCAAATGTACTGGAAAAACAGAGTTCTACAAAAAAAATCTTTTGAGTATTGCTACTTTTATTAGATGGAAGATTTTTAAAATGAAATGACTTGAGAATGCTTCAATGTATAGTGTATTTCAGTTCACTGCCCCTTCTCCCAAAACTAGGGTGTTTTAGGTCAGCACTGTGGTTAAGGTATATAGGGATGGGAGGGTCGACTGTGCCTCACATCTTCCCAGAGGAGGGGCATCAGGTGTCAGAAATGAATAGTTAGAAACACAACACAACTAGTAAAAGTCTACAAACTCACTGCAGAGATTGTGACATAAGTCACAGTTATGTCTGATATGTGACGATATCATGTCCATATATTTTTGACCGAGATTGAAAAAACAAAGAAGAGGGAGAAGATTTATCTAGATGCCAGGGTTGGGGAAAGAGGAACCCTAAAAGGTGTTTCAAGCAAGGAGGGACTTTCATACTCCCTCATCTCCAAAGCAGCATTTTAGAGCAGCTAGGCTCATGGCTGAGCTGGGAGGTAGAACTCTTAGAATCTCAGCCACAGGCAGAAATGTCTAGATGATGTTTTAAGCAGATCTTTTGTCTGGAAAAAGTGCCCCAGGGTGAAATTTCTGATGATTTACTTAGGTAGCTGCAGCAGTCTCTGCAGCTCTAGGGGGCAATTAGTAAAAAGAGGCCTGAATCCTGCTACCAGCCAGCACTCCTGTGGCATAGAGAAACCTCCCGCCACTTCTTCTTTGGACTCTGCAGGACAGTGTCCAAAGGTTCCAGCACATGGAGATCGCCCACTAATGAGCACGGCTGCCCACCCGGCATCCCCACTGGGGAGAGGGGGCCTGATGCTCAGATGAATGGGCCTAGAATATCTGCAGGAAGAAGAGGATACACGGATGAGTGTGTATTACTCCTCTTGACTGAGGAGCTGAAATGACAATTCATTTTAAGTAAAGAGTGTCCAGGGAGAAAGGGTATTTTTAGTGTTAAGATGGAAAAATGGAGGTGAAGAGAGAAGCTGAAGGAATCTCTCCAAGGATAAGCCAGGGAAGATTTATTTCAGATTAGCAACACATTTTCTCATCCATGAAAACTCACTGGATCCAGCTCAAGTGAAGGTGTGACAAGCCCATCTCTCAGCCTGCTGTGTGAAAGAGGACAGCTCATTGCTGTGCAGACACCTGGACAGCTTGCTAAGTGACACCTTTCAAGTGGAGAGCTAGCTTTGGTGGGCTGGGAAATGTCTAATAACTACTAGCTCTTGAGGAGGGGAGAAAAACCTAATGGATCTACTTTCCAGTTTCCTTATAGAAATGTTCCTCCCCCCCGGCCTAGTGGTGATGCTTCCAGAAGGACGATTCCCCAGTATGACCTGGCTCTGTCATATTTACTGCATAAGTTTAACCATCCCAAATTAGTATGCTAAAGAACCAAATCGTAATTTCACAGAGTAAGCTTAGCCCCTGTAATCCAAGCCAATAAACTCTTTCTTTGCTGCGAGTGTAAGCATATACTTCTGTACATCAGGTAGAATAATCACAAATGAGGAAATAATGGAAGTTGGCCAGGGGAGCCTTCACTGAATTCAGTATTAGTGTATCCTGGTATTAAGTGCCTGTCCTGGTGAGCTCAGAGAACATGGTAATAGTTTTAGAATTGATTGCATCAGCTCACTGTCCCTAGGAGGTATATGGTTATTAGACTAATTAAAGCTATAATCATACCCATCTTGTAGCTGTAAATCTGAGATAAGGTATATAAAATGTTCTACGCACATAGTAGGTGCTTAAATGTTATTCCCATCTTATATGCATTATGGCTGCGATTTTAAGGGTCATTCTCAACAAGAGAATCCAATAGTGACATGTTCGACACTGTCTAGGTCATGATTATGACTTTTCGGATGGATCTAGTTAATCTTCTCTTCCAAATAGGGAGATTTCCTTGTTCTGTGATTTACTCTTCTAAAGAGATACCCAATTGCTAGTTTGGGGTGGACATTAAGTGGCTAACGCACATATTATCTTTTATATTAACTGCAATGGTCATAAGCAAACACAAAGCTAGATGAAAGCGTGTCAACCATCCCAGTGCGAAGATGGCCATGGAGCATGGCACAGTGTCTCTGGGTGGCAGAGGCCAGAAACACAGGGCCTGAAACAATAGTAAATAGATTCAATAACTGACAGTCATTGAGAAAATTTCTTGCCTTTCCCCCCTAGATTTATTACACAGCTTCCTGGCTGCTGCCCTTAATAATCCGGCCAATATGTATATTGTTTTGGTCCTTTTCTTAATTGAAGAAGGCAACTGGACACCACTTTCAACTGGAACATCAACTGCCAAGTACAAGGACTGCAGTCAGTTCATCACAGAATGTATGTGTGTCTGCCTCCAAGAAGGGAGACGCTGTCAAGGTGCCACCTCCCCAGGACTCAGCTTGGAAGCCTCTTAACTCTGCACTTAATAAATGAAGCCTGGGCAGACACACCTTGAATTATTAATGAAGTTATTCAGCTTTGATTGTTTCCTTCTTTTGGGGAAAGGTTATTCACTCAAATGCCTTTGATTAGACTACACAATACATCACAATTGGGCATATTTTATGTGCAACTTTATGGTGATAATAGTTCTGTCTCATTTAGAAGCAAATCAGACATTATGAACTTCGTGATTTATTAATGTATTGATTTCTATAAATGTCAGTGCATCTCACATCCTGTCAGAGAGCCCGGGAGCAATCAGTGGAGAGCGAATAAAAATGTAAAATGAAACCATCATAAAAAGAGGAAATACTGCCTGTTTCAAAGCCCTGCTGCCTCTCTGAATTGTACCAGGATCCAGATCATTTCCACAAAGGCATCACCTCACCCCGAGGAAACTCAGTCTGCGTGAGGCTATATGAGAGGCTATATTCTATTTAAATATTTTAAACAAAAACAGGTTGCATGGACTGAAATAGATAACAAGAGATAAAGAGTACGTTTGATGTGGAGAGGGCGCTGGGGCTGGCTCCCAGACTTATCTTGGAAGAAGTGGGAGGATGAAGAGTCTCTTTCCATTCGATTCACCCCATTGCATCTGCCATGACCCTGCTGAAGAACCTTCAGCAGTTCCAGATCTACGGGCACGGATAGCCCTGTCTCTGTGAGAGTGTGTGATCAGCTGACTCCAATACCAGGCACCCTTTGAGCCTGGCTTAAGCGCCATCTTTGCTGGGCTGTGCTCTCCAACCAACACATGGGAAGCTTTCTCTCCCAACCCACAAAGCACTTATGGTCTCTGTCACCCAGAAGATGTCAAAATCATCTGTCGGGTGTTGTACTTTTCACATACAGAGGTGGGGTAGGCAGAGATATGTCTTGTGCCTTACTTTTGTTTTAATTTTTCCTATCTCACTTCCTCTATGGTGTCTTGTATCCATGTTGCACATAGTAGGTGCTTAGTAAGTGCTCTTTATTTGCTATGTGTTCTTAGTTGCACATAGTAGATGCTTAGTCAGTGTTCTTCATTTAACTACAGGAGTTAAGTTGGAAGTGCATTAAGATCTTGAGACAGCTGCCAGGGGAATGTCTGGAAGGTATTTGGCTCATTGAGCAGCTAATTCCATAATTTCACAGTTTAGTTCAAAAGCACAATCCAGCAGCCCACAGGATATTGTCACTGTTTCACTTCTTTCAAGTAAGAATTTTATTGGCATTTTATTTCACGTAAAATATGGATTTTTGCCTTCTCTTTAGAAATCTGAAATTATGGGCATGCTAGTCCCACATTCCTACAGGGCAACACGTGGAGCTGTGTGGCTGCTCAATTTAGGTAAGCTGCAGGCCACACTACTCCCTGTTACCTCCCCAACACCAAGACTCAGGGGCAGTTGTTACTCATCACCCCTCCTATATGTCACCTGCCTTTATCTGCAACTCCTATTTGATCACCCCTTTTGTCTGACACATACTGTTTTTCCAAATAAGTTTTGTGATAGTCTAGAAACAACAGAATTTCACTGGGGGCTGGGTCCCAACCAACAGGGAGGAGACAGGATACTCTGTAAGGAGTCAGGCTGCGTCCTTAGGTGCGTAATATCACATCCTTCTGTGCTGCTAATATCTCATCTGCCGGGAAGGGGATGGGCTGCTAGGTTCTGGGCCCAGTGCATCTTTAGCCTTATGTTTTACAGAGTACAGTAGTTTTCTTTTTCACCTCTTTTAATACCTGCAAGGTTTGCATTGTATGAATCCCATTTCCCAGAAGAGTAAAGTAAGATTCAGAGAGGAAAAAGAAAAGGTGATATTTCTAGGCACTGCCTATGAGCACTCTGCGAACTTTGCTTACTCATCTCATTCAATTCTTCCATAACGCTTAAATAGTATTAACTATGTATTGTTAGTTTATTATTAATTAAATATTATTCTCATTCCATTAGGAGAAATGGGATCAGAAATTTTGTGAGACATCCATGAGGTCACAAAGGTGGCGAGTAGAGGACGAAGCCTAATATGATCACCTGCTTGGTGAGGAGATGGGTTTGGGACCACATGGGGCCGTCCTAAGGGCTCTGCTGGGCCACTCTACATCGATGCTTGTGTGTCTGTCTCAGTAGGTCAGGAAGAGACTATTCTAGTCTCTTACACTCTCGGCCCTTGAGGTTATGGAGCCCAATCTGAGGCGGCAGGAGGGGAGACGCCAAATAGTTTCAGGAGCTCTCTGCCCCATTCTCCACGACATCAAGCTCTCTGTCACCCAGTTACCATTTCCAATTTGGTTTCCTTTTTCTGAGGATCAAAGCAGCCTTACCCTGGGCAAGGTGCGTAAGTCTCAGAGAATCTGGACTGTGGAGAGATGTTTTTATCCTGCCCTCCTTGTTTACAGATGTGGTTCCTGGGGCCCACGAAGGACCCTGGACTTGTCTAAGGTCACACCCTGAGTTGCTGACACAGCAGGATTAAACTCAGGTGCACCTGGCTGAGTCCCTACTAGGTGCCAGGCACATTGCTAGGTACTGGAGATAAAGCAGGAAACACTAGAGGTAAAGGTGGTGAAGGAACTATGAATGGAAATATGGTTACAGGATTCGAGAGAAACAGGTTATGGGGACCCTGCTTTATGCTGGCAACCACAGTGGTCAGGTGGCAGCCCGGCGTGTTACCTGAAAGAGGGAAAGACGGTGAGCTCTGTGCCACAGAGGATCAGGTTTGAACCCCAGCTCTGCAGCCTAGCAGCTGGGGAGCCCGAGCAGGCCACTTCCATCCTCCAAGACTCAGTGACCACAACAGTAAAACAACTGCAGGAAGCCAGTTGCTAGCCTAACGCTAAGATCAAAGGAGCTGGTGCAGGTAAAGTGCCCGACATTTGAAGGAACTCAGTCAAGTCTCCTTCCCACTTGGCAGGGGGCAGGGGACCCTAAGGCTCAGCTTCTTAATGAGTCTTTGGTAGGCTGCGAGTGGGTGCAACCTACAGAGAGCCCACATAACACTCCATTAGCCAGGCAGTGAGCCCGAGGGCCAGCTGGAAGATTTTTGTAGTTTATGAGGATGAATGAGCCAGGATTAATTAGCTGAGTTAGTCTGTGAATATGTTAGCAGGTCACAGGGCTCTGAAGCTGTTTAATCTGCCAGGTGGTGGGTGGCAACTGCTGAGGCTCCAGGGGGGGAGCTTGGACAGAACTTTCCAGATCAGAGCTCTCTGGCTTAGAATTCCCAGCCCTCTGAATTCCTTGCTGTGAGAGAGTGTATCTTAGCATTTATGTTTCAAGGTGGTTTACCTTAGAGCTTACGTTGGATCAGAGGAATCTTTGAAAATTAACTCTAAGAGACAGCTTGAAATCATAACTTCTGTGTGAAGCCTTCCTGGACCTCCCACCTGCTTCTCAAGTCCTGAAACCCCTTTTCTATGTAAGGATCACATCTCAGGATTGTGAGGTAGGGAGCATAGGGGTGGAGATAGACTTTCACCTTCATTACTCTTTTATGTATTTCTTAAACTGTGGGTATAAATTGCTTTTATAATTGTCATATTTTGACTAATATTACATTTTGAGTGGGAGAATGGTAGGCAGATTCTATTTGTTGGTCTATGGCAATTGACGTTTCTCTTGTTGTGATGCTATTTTTGTGATGCTATGCTGCTATGCTGCGGTAATCATCACTAACAACTTCCGGTTTTCCTTCCCCCAGGTGCAGGTCTAGAGTTCCTACTTGCCCTTTCGAAGTCAGGTATGACTTTGTGACTGGCCCTGGCCCATCGAGTGTGAACAGGAGTGATGTGTGTGTTCCAGTGGCTCAGCCAGTTAGGTGTCCATCCAGTCTGGCTCCAGAGGCAACGCTTACGCACCCCGCTTCCATCAGGGACCAACCCCTGCCCTCCGGAAGAAGTCTGTCCCCTGCTGGAGGCAGATACTCTCTGTGGCAGCCTGGAAGGACCAGAGGAGATGGCCAGGTGAGGGGTGAGGGCTGGCTTCTGGGTGCACAGACTGCTCCTTGCAAGAAGTTGAGGGGGCAAGAAGATGGGCCTTCTCTGGTTGATGAGAGAACACTAGTATTTCTGGAAGCTAGACATGGTCAACAGGCCCAGTGAAGAGACAGGTATGCTCAGACTGCCTCGTGCTAGGCCTGGGACCACACGAACCATTTTAGGGACGCAAGCAGCAAAGCAAGAGGGGTTGTTTTATTTTGGTTTTGAGATGCCAGAGGAGAGTTATGCATTGTCATATTAATCACCCGGTGAGAGTCTGATGTTAATCATATAAGAACGGGAACATATACTACCTTTCCCCACTGGCTGGGACTGCAGGAAGATGGCTTTGCAGGGCCAGCTTTGTCTGAAGGCTCTGTTTAAATTCCTTTCCTTGCCTGCTCATTGCAAAAGAGGGTCTCCATGAATCAAATAGGCCTGAGATCTTCCACAGGTCCCAGCTCGAGGCAAGTGAGGGCAGGGGAGAACATCTGTTTCTCCTTCTCAGTTAATAAAACCTACCATTTGAGATATTTGAGGTTTTAGCTAGAATACCAAGGGGCTTGGTAATTCCTATTTAGAATGCCAAAGGCTGCTGTCAGTCTTGGCTGGAGACCTGACTTCATGGCATCAAGAATATTATATGGCTGGGGAAAATTCTCTCAGGACTATGAGATATTTTTCTAGCTAATCGGTAACTTCCTCTTTTATTCTTATTTTAGTGATCTCATGACCCTGCAGGGGAAGACAGGCCCTGGTAGTTGTAATTAAATGGGAGAGATTAAGCATGAGAAAGAGATGTGTTCATTATTGAAGCAAAGTCCAAGAAAGCAGGAGGCAATGGGACCAGGTTCAGAGATATGGGTAATAGTGTACAAATTTTAGATTATTTCTCAAAAAAATTCTTAGAAGTGGAAAAAAGTGTTATGAAATGGGAAATATCTAGCTCAGGCTGTCCTTGAACTCACTACATAGTCCAGACTGGCCTGGAACCAGTGGCAGTCCTCCTGCCTCATCCTCCTGAGAGCTGCAATTACAGGTGTGTGCCACCATGCCCAGCATCTACCTGTCTTTACATATCCTATCTGTGTCTTTAGATATCATATGTTAAGTATTTTAATAGTGATTATCTCTGAGTTATGAGATTATGGATGGCATTATTTTTTGCTTATGTGTGTCTTCAAATTTTTCTATAATGAGTATTTATGAGTCTCTAATATGAAGGAATCCATAAAAGTTATGGGTAAGTCATTTAAAGGACAGATATGGAGCACTCTCAGTCCTTAGAAGACCTGGGATGGGGGACAGCGGGGCAGAGCCTTGGGTCAGGGCTGCCGTGAGGCCCCTTCTCTGCAGGGAATTCTGGGAAGCTGGGCAGGTGAGGGTGCAAAGCTCTGGCTTGGAGATCTCCTGTGACCTTGGCAACTCTTATTTATCAATCTTAGTTTCAGCACCTGGGATTCTGCAGGATTCTTGTGCAATAATAAAGGCAGGTGCATTTACTGACAACCATTCTCTACCCTACGCAGTATAAAGAAGACAGCCCGGCAGGAGGTAGTGGAGTAGACAGGTGCTTTGGATTCTGGAGGAAGCATTTCTGAGACAGGAAGGGTTTGGGGCACAGACAGGAGCATTGACGGGGGAGAGGCTTCCACAGATCGCAAGAGTAGCTGGCATTTTAGAAGCATTTCCGCGTCTCCAGGGCTTCATGGGTGTTATCCCACATCACCCTTCTAAAACTCTGTGAGCCACACACTGCCACCTTTTTAAAGCTAAGGAACCTGAGTCTTAGGGATGCAGATAATCTGCCCCAGACCACACACCTAGTAAATGGAAGAGCTGAGTTTAAATCCAGATCTTCTTACCCCAAGACCATGTTCTTAACTGCTGCATTATATGGAATAAGCTTTCTAACCACAGAGAACAGGGGTAAAATCCTCACTGGCATGTGCCTCTGTGACTCTGGGTTTGTTCGTCTAGACAGTAGAGGTAATCCTCACGAGGACCACATGTGGTGAGGCGTGTGATAACCTGGGCGGGCCCCTGTACCTGGCACCAGTATGTTCACCATGTGGTGGTTCCCTGGCTCCCTGGTGTGGGTCCCCAAGAGGGCATTCACAGTGCCTGGGTCTTTGGAGGCAATGTCTCCCAGCTAGGCTGCTGAAAAAGCAAAAAATTTTTGCTCTGGCTTGCGTGGATAGATTTTTTAATATTTAATTAGGGAGACCTTCTGCTTGGAGAGAGGGCAGGACTTGTTATTAAATCCGGCTGCTTGGTCTCCCTCACTTGCCCGTGGGATTATTCATTCATTTCCAGTCACACAATTTAATATCGCAACAGCTAATGGGGAGATGTTGATAATTTGTAAAAACTGGTTGGTCCTGAGGCCATAGTTAGAGCTCCACGCCTGGGCCTGCTGTGGGAGCAGAAGCAGATTCTCCAGAAACAGGGGCTCCCAAGAACTTCATGTTCATTATCCACAAATACTCATGGTGTGCCTAGTGGCATGCAGGGCGCTATAAGGGTTAGAAACATGTTTATGGCACAGCTGTGACCTCAAGGACTTAGGGTCCTTGAACACATTAGAGGGCTGGACTCTGTAGACAGACACACATGGGTCCCAAATGCCTACTCGACATTTCCTAGCTGGAACATGGGGCATTAACCTTCCTAGGATTCAGTTTCACGGACTTGACATCTCTCCTCAAGATTACTGTAAAGTACCAGCCTCCAGCCCAGAGGCTCGAACCTACCAGTGGGTTCTCTGCATGAACAGGCAGAAAGGCCTCTCTAAAACAGTCCTTCAAGAGCACATAATTATGGAGCATCTAACACGAGCCAGGCACTGTGATAGGCGTTGTGATTATAATGAACAATGATAGGCATGGTTCTTGTCCCCAGAGCTACGGCTTGGTGTGTGAGGGACTTAACATAAGAATCATAGATACAAGTATACAGTTTCAGCTGTGAGAAGTGCTGCAAGGGAGAGCTATGTAGTTGGTGCTGTTGGGGGAAGTGGCAGGGGCCTGGGCTCATGCAGGCATGTGGTGTCGGGGGTGGCTTCCAGGGGGAATGATGATGGGCTTGTGATCTGGAGAAGGGGGCTTACTAAATGGGAAGGAGAAACGAGGGGGACCGGGGAAGGAGAGAGAGAGAGGAACTAAGAGCGGAGAGGGAAGGAGGGAGGGTAGAGAATTTTTCAGGAATCTCCTATGCAGAAGCCCTAGAGGAGAAGGAAATTCGATGCATTCAGGGAAGTACATCTCATCATGTCCACGCCTTCAACGCCTCCCCACTGCCCACAGGGAAAGGGCCATGCTCTTCAATAAGGCATTCAAGCTCTTTTATGATCTGCTCCCTGCTTAGTTTTCAGGTTTTGTTTCTCCTACCCACTGTCACTCTGCCACACACACACTCACTGTCCGGAAATACTTGCTGTTTCCCCAACATGACTTCCTGGTTGGAACTTCCACACCTTGGCACACTCCTGCCTCTGTCTGGTGCCTGGTCACCTTCCCTCTCTGGTGGGTGATGTCCTGAATTTCTTTCAAGCATATCCCTTGCATTCCGTCCCTCCAAGAGTTGCCATTCCCAGGGACTCCAATATAAATGATATCTGCTGGGGTCAGTCATGCTAGGTGCCGCCCTTTTTCAAATCTGGTATCCAGGGCTACTTCCTCCGAAAATGAGAGTATCACTGTGGCCCAACCCCTTGAGCTCCTACACAGGCACTGTTTCGGGCACCAGCAACACAGTCACAAAGAGGGCAGACCAGTCTTGTCTTAAACAAATAATCACACAAGGGCAGCAGTGAGATGAGGTTTCCAATTAAAATTGCCCTGCAGTTAAATTGAGGTCTTTGGCCGAGAGCACTTCAGCCTTCTCCCCATCCTTGAGCAACAGCACCTGTCATCCTGGAGGGCCCAGCTAGGATCTTCTTTTGTTCTGAATCTGCTGGAGGAGTCGGAGGTTCCCTTCAGGTGTGAGCTGTTCTCCATCATGGCTCCTGCTAATGTGCTGTCCAAGAACCATGTGATGAAAGCTTTCCAGGCTGAGCCAGCATGTTGCTCTCTCTTCTCCTGGCTGCCCAACCCTCCTTAGGCCCCTCTCTTTCTGCTTGCTAATCCTTCCTTCAAGCAAAAGATCAAGTGTCTGCAGCAGTAAGTATAGCTCATGTTCTATGGCAGAGGAATTTAAGGGGTCTTTCACATTCTCTGTATAATTGAAAATATCTCAGCATTTCTAATTTGCTGGAGGCTCATTCATCTCAATTCATATTGGTGCATGATGATTGAGAGCCTTCGGTAGTCAGTTGTTTGCATCTATAAAGGTGGAGAAGTGCAGATAGCTGAAGCTGGACCTCGCGAGTTGGAAGAGCTTGGATCTCAGACCTGTCACCCACTTGCTCTTGGCTACTGCTACTTCTTCACCCACCTAATGGCGTTGCCCTGTCTATGAAGGGCACCTGTTTCCATGGGTCTTCCCGAGGATCAGGAGAATATCCAGAACATGGCACCTGCTGGGCGAGCAGCAGCTGTGATCCTTTCATTCCCTCCTTCTATCCCTGTGTGTGTGGGGGGGGCTGATACACTGAGTAGAGTCTTCGGGTCACCTTGCCTGGTTATCAGCCTGGCTTCATCTTTAAGGGACAATGTGCAGGTGGGCTGACCTGTCTCCAGGGATGCCAAAATGGGCAAATGACACTGAAGAGGGGGCAGGAGTGGGCAGGTAGGTAGAGGACTGCGATGGGAAGCCTGGGTTCTGGGCCTACATCCCAAATTCTGTCCCAGGAATGTCCATCTCTGGACCTCAATTTCTTCTACAGTAGAAATGAGGGGAGAAGAACACTGAATTCCTACTTTCTAGCCTTGGGCAGTTCTCTCTATATTTTTACTTTATTAATCAGTTATGAATCCAGTCTCCAGAAATGTCTCTAAAGTCATCTTGAATCTATGCTATTTTCAAGTTGTATTAATTTCCTCTTGAGATAACAAGTTTCATTAAGTTTATTAGTTTTGGGGAAGTTGAACCTATTTTAATTGGTCCTAGTTTACTTCTTTTAATCATCTAATTTTATGATGTTTAGGATTTGCTCAACATTCACATATTTAACAAGGATATCAGCATAACCATCCTCACTATATTCAGATTTTAGGAAAGAGAAGATATATAAAAGGAAGTTTATTGAATATTTGCTATGTAAAGATACACTATGTGCTTTCTGATTTATTAATCTGCCAACAATCCTTGGAGATGAAGTAGTATCCCCAGTTATCCACAGTTTGCTACTGGACAAGCTAAATCTCAGAAATTTAAAGCGACTTGCAGGGTACATGCTTGCGCTGGTATTCTGAAGCCAGATCTCAAAGTTGGTAATTCCATCTTATAATGTTGTTTGCATAATGCTGTAATGTACTGTTGCAATGCTGTAATGTGTTCATTCTCTTTGAATGAGCTGTCCTTTCCTCTTTACACATCAGAAGGATGGAAGTTATTATTCCTGGGGCTGCTCAGTACTGGTTCTTTGCTCTGCAGACCTGGAGAATGTTTTTGAAACTTCCTTGCTTTCTCTGAGAAAGACTGGGAAGGGCTTGGAGTGGAGACTCCAGAGGAGGGGTCCTCCAGGGGCCCCATCTAGCCGTCTGCTGCTATCCCATTCCACTTGGCAGCAAAGGGTGGTCTTACGATAAAGTGCTGTGACTGCTGTGGCCTGATGGTGACCTGGCTGAATAGTAGCCTTAATATTTAATACTACACATGCTTAATTGCCTCTGGCCAATGAGTGAGTTGCATTTTTGAGGATCTTAGGTGGTTCTAGGGGAAAATTGAGGGCATGTATATCAAGCAATTTTTGAATTATATCTTTATTAGCATCTGTGAATGTCTCCCAGGGGAAGCCAGGAAAGCTCTATTAGTTGAGCAGTTTAAAACAGGATTGGAGGAAGCAGTGGGGGGATATTCCATAGGGAACAATAATTATAAACAGCAGTTCCATGTAAACAGGACTTAATGTGTTTTCTATATTGAATTCCTGAGAGTGAGGTCTCGGTGGTGCTTCAGCGCCCCCTCCAGGGCCTCGCCCCTGCAAACTGGTGCCTGGGGATGGCACGGGGGTTTGGCTGCTGAGGAGGAGGTCGGGGCCCCACCGACTCCTTAGTACTATAAGCCTCTCGGGCCACAGCAGAGCTGAGCTAGGCTGGCAGTTCTCACCACCTGCGTGCTGGCCAGGTGATGAGCACGCACCATTATGTGATCTCCAAGAAGCGATCTTGGATAAGTCATCCCTTCTCTCTGTGCCCTCCTGGAATATTTATATAGTCTTAGTGCTGAGTCCGATGTTCTCAGATGATATATTTTAATTCATTCTCTCAACATCCCACAAGGTGGGTTCTACTATCCCCATTTTACAGATGAGGAAATTAAGTCTCTTGCCCCAAAATCATAAGTCAGCAAATGGCAGAGCTGGGTTTAAACTCTGGTCTTCAACTCAGATTCTACAGTTATTTCTGTGACACGGATTATTTCTATACTCTCTAAGGTTTTGTCTGGCTGAACATTCTATAAAACACACCTTTTTGATACTAGAAGCTTAGTGATCTCATGTTGGACTCTGCAACATCATTTTAACTTATTGAGACTCTAGCAGCCATGGGAGCAGAACTCTTGCTCATTAGTTCTGTGTTTTGTGGCTGCTGCTGGCTCTTTTAACAGGTGGTTGTCATGCTAATGGTGCAATAGAGAAATGCTGTGGCTCTGGCTGGACCATGTATCTTCTGTTCACCTTGACACCAAGTACATCTTGGGTCCCCTTAAATCAATAAAATAGAATTATTGGCTCATGAAGACTTCAAGGTTGGACAGCCCTTAGATACCATCCAGTAATTTTCAAACACTCATAAGGGTAAGGGTAAGGAATTCTTCAATTGAAGGAAATCATGCATGGAAACTAAGCATGTGAAATAAATGAAAGCAGATGCTTGGGTTAAAATAGAAGATTGGGAGAAGGTACTTTTCCTTCCCCGAATCCCACAAAGTGGTCGTTAAGGGGATCCTGCTTGCCCTATTCTTGGAATATTCTCTGAAATATCAGGGGGTTATTCCAGGGCAAGTCAGAGGGAAATAACCTTATGTAAATATGTAGAATGTATATTGGCAAAGGAATAGAGAAGTTTGGAGAAGGAGCCAAGGTTTGGAGAAAAACAAAAGCCCATTGAAAATGAGCAAGAAGTAACTCTGTGTGTGTGTGTGTGTGTGTGTGTGTGTGTGTGTGTGTGTTTGTGTGTGTGATGGGATGTAGAGTCTTTTTTGCTGACATTGGAAGCCTTTGTCTTGAGCTCTGAATGCATCCTAAGGATCTGAGGATGCCCAAGTCCCATATAGCATTTACCTATAACCTACACACATCCTCCAATATATTTTAAATCCTCTCTAGACTACTTACAATCCCTAGTACAATGTAAATAGTTGTGTGCTGTATTGTTTAGGAAATAATGACTAAAATGTCTTTATATTTTCAGCACAGATGTATTTTTTTCTCTTTCAAATACTTTTTTGATCTGTGTTTGGTCAAATTTACAGATGTGGAACTTGCAGAAACAGAGGGGCAGGCATATATGTTATTTCATTTAATCCTTATGTCTATAAAATAAACCATTATTTCCCCATTTTACAGATTAGCAGTAGGAAGTTAAGCCAGTTATTTAGGGCCACACAGTTAGTGAGGGAGCTGAGATTCAAACTTAACAAATGACTATGTGTGGGACACTGAACTCTTCATTTCAGAAAACCTTACCTGCTCAGCTCCACAGGCTCCTGGGAAAGTAATGAGGGCTCTCTTTTGCAGCCAGGTTTGTGGACATTCCCAGGCTGGGTTCAGCTGGGGGGCCTGGTTGTTATCTGGTAGGGACAGTTCCCTGGCCACAACTCAAGTGCGAGGCACCTACTATAACTCTCCTTTGCAGTATGGAGTCCCTGGGGGAATTAAAGACAAGGAACAATTGGAAAACTGTTCCACACCTGAGCTAACTCCTAAAGGCCAAGGAGTATAGGAAATAATTTACTTAGACACCAAAGCAGACCCCAGAGAATCAGTGGCTTGCTTCAGAACTGACTCAATCTCCTTCCTGCTAATGCTCCCTCCCTCTCTGCTCTGTTAATGCCCTCTCTGCTGTTCCACCTTCCTTCTTCCTTCCTGCCATTGTGACTGTTTCTCTCTTTTCTTTTTACTTCTCATTTTCCAATCTTATCTATATTCTTCTTCTTTCATTCCAGTCCCTTCTGTGGTTGAAAATGACATGAACCTACATAGTAGGTTCGTTTTGTTCTGTTAATATATTTTATATTCACTTTTCCTAATTGAAAAATCAGGCGATGAGCCCTCTATGTCCACGCCCAGGGACTGGCCTCATTCTCTCTAGCTTCCAAACGCTAGCATCTGAATGTTACTTTGTCCCGAGTACAAAAGTGGGAATTGGAAGTAGAGGCAGGGAATAGGCACTTTTACATCATCTGTACTGTAAGGATTTGTTTACAAAATGAGCATCCATTGGTGTATTACTCATATAAATGAACATAAATAAAAAGAAAAATTTTAAAGCAGGTGAATTGAATAGTTTCTTTTTCTTTGAAGAAGTTCAATCTTGTTAAATGCAGTTACTTCTACTTGTAGGCGGCTCTTTCTTTTTCTCAGAATCTATGATTTTGGATAGAAAAGGGAAACTTGAAAGGTTTATCATGTTTGCTATAATTGACTGCAAAATACCGGCTATGAAATCTAGCATCTCTTGTGCTGGATTTTAGGAGAGTTTCTCAGCTGCAGGATGGTTGCAGACAGGTGGGCAGGTAGCAGAAAGGATCTGGGGTCCATTTCATTTTGTTTGTCAGATTTGAGATCTTCAGTCTGTGGCTGAATAGAGAGCAACCGGCCTTGGTCTGGGGAGGTCTGGATGTCTCTTGGAGATCAGAAAGATTGAGAAGGCTTCTCAGAATCAGACTGAGTTCAGATTGGAGGAGGAGATACACTAGCTGATCATACAAGTGGAGAATTCTTGGAGAACTTGGCAGTGTAAAACTGTTCAGATGATTAACAGATTTGGAAGCCAGAAGGATGAGAAAACCAGAAGGAAGTAAATGTGTCCTTGTTTTCTGATATTTCAGAAAGGGTAGGTAACGGACACTGCTTAAAGCCAATATTTAAATAATCAAAGATTAAATGTATCATTGAAAGTATAACTATATCCACAGATAAACAAAAGTAACCAGCCAAATACGAGGTAGAAAAGAGGAAAAAGGAGAAAAGAGAGAGAGGTTTGGGGACAAAGTTGTAGAAAACAATCCACTTCAGTTACTTTGTTTCCTCGGTGTTGGGATATGGATTTTTTTTTTTTTATAAGGAGGGTACAAGAGCCAGAATTTTTTTTTCAGCACAGCGTAGTTAACCTTTCTGTATTCTTTTCTATTATTCCTGATCCTTGATAGCCACAGGAGGACCTGAAGCCCTGGGATAAATTTCCCCAACTCCCCCATGCAATGTTGCTACTTCTTATCCTTAGAATTGTTGAGAAAGTGTAGCCAGAGTCTTTACATTTACCAGTATTTCAGATCCATAGGTCTGCCCATGTCTGAACTTTTAAAGTGTGTGCGTTTCATTTTATATTCTACTGTAGGGAATAAAGAGATACTTTAAAAGACTTATGTATTATTTATCTAAGGCTGTCACAACAAATTACTATAAACCGGATGGCTTAAACTAAGAGAAATTTATTCTCGGAACTGGAGGTCAGAAGTTGGACATCAGTTTCATTGGGCTGGAAATGAAGGTATCGACAAGGCCATGCTCCTTGGAGGCTCAGAGGAGATTCATTCCTTGTCTCCTCCAGCTTCTGGTGGCTGCCAGAATTCCTTGGCTTATAGCCACGTCCCTCCAATCCCTGCTTCCCTCTCTGCACTGCCTTGCCCTCTTATATATCTAATTTTCATCTACCTCTTTCTGAGGACATTTCTGATGGCATGTAGGGCCTACCAAGATAATTCAGGATAATCTTCTCATCTCATGATCCTTAAATTAATCATACCTGCAAAAAACAAAACAAAAAGGAAAAAAAAATCCTTCCCCCCCATAAGGTTGCATTTACAGGCTCCAGGGATTAAGGCTAGTATTTCAGGGTAGCCATTATTCAGATCACTACAACCAAACAGCATTAGGTTAGGAAGACTTTACCAAGAGTAACACTATGGGTATTCACTGCATGAAAATAGTTATGTTCCCAATGTTCCAGGCACAGTTTAAAATTAAGTTTGACTATGCTTGGACAGCATAAAGTGCTCTGGAATGAGACTCAAAAACTTGAATTGAGTCCTGAAGTTATTACTTCTTAGTCACATGGCTTTGAAGTAAAAACTCAAGAATTTAGCTTTACAACTATAAAACTGCTTCAACAATAGTATGAAACCATTTTATCTCATAGACTTGTTCTGCCATCTACTTCAAACACTGGATGGGCCAGGGTTTCCTAATCTGTGAATTACTAGGTGCCAAGTCTATAAGAAATGGTTAAACCTGGATACATGTAGGTAATTGGCTGCCTAAGAACCGTATTCCAAACCTCTTGCTACCAAGTGGATACAGCAAGCCACCAGAGTAATACTATATATTTCAAGCAATTCAGAATGCATACAAAATTGACTCTTAAGGACCTCAACAATCATACCTGGATTCTTGTTATTTCCCAAGAATTTTAATTACTATTATTGCCATTAATTTTGGGTGAAATTCTTGCTTACCCTGTGACATTCTTGATTTCATGAACAAGTTATAGCCCAAGATATAGTAAAATTTCCCTTTATTTAGACAGATATAAGACATGACGAGAGGAGAAACAACTTTAAGAAACACTGAGCTATGTCTCACTGCCTTAGTTGATGACTTGACTTGGAATAGGAAATCACCTCTCAAATTACTGTGACAGGACCAGTAGTCATGATGCTTCGGAGAAAGGATGCCGTCACCTGGTAAGGGTGAGGTTGCCTGAGGCTGGCCAAGTAAGCAACAGGAGAGAGGAGAGGGAGAGAATTAATAGGTAGGAGAATGAACAGGAAGGTCTTTGAACCTTCTGCAGTGTGTTACCTGTCTGTCTTCCCTGTACCCTCAACCTTTTCCTCTCTGCAGCATCTATCCTCACTCAGGTGAATGGAGTGATGAGCTTGGTTGAAGCCCTGGGGTCAAGCTTGGAATGCATGATAGTACAGCACACAGGGCAAAGGTCATCCCCACATTCCAATGCTAGATGCTTCTACAGCAACTTAAATCCAAAGGGAAGAGTCATACTGCTCAAGAGGACAGACAGGCTCTAGACCACAGATTCAAAGCATGGGTTTTCGCTGTTCTCCCTAATGAGTAGTGCCTCGTTTTGATTGGAATAATCTCAGGCCAGAAAATGAATTAAGCATTTATGAAGGACTTGCCATGTGATAGGTAAGAAGCTTGGCAATTCCCCACGTGTCATTTCTTTTGATTCTTACAAATACGATAAGGGTCTCACTGCTATTGTTATGAACTGAATGATACCCAATTGTTAAAAACTGTGTCTACCAAAAGATTTGTTGAAGTTCTATCTCCAAGTACCTTATTTGGAAATAGGGTCTTTGCAGATGTAATCAAGTTAAAATGGATTATTAGAGTGGGTCCTAATATGACATGACTATGTGTCCCTATAACAGAAGGAAAATGCCACGTTCTGATGCAAACATACTGGGAGAAGATGGCTGTGTGAGGACAGAGGCTGAGAAGGGAGTGACACTGCTGCCAGATGGAGATCACTGGAGCTAACAAAAAGCTGCAACAGGCAAGGAAACATCCTTCTCACGAACCTTCAGACTCTAGGAGGGTTTGCCAACACTTCGACTTCAGGTTTCTAGTCTCCCAAACTATGAAAGAATAAATTTTTACTATTTTAAGCCGCTCAGCTTGTGGTAATTTGTTATAGAGCCCCCCGAAGTTAATACAATTATCACACTCATTTCTCTATTTTATCAAACAAACAAACAAACAAAAGTGGTGGAGTCTAGGGAGAATGAAAGGACTTGTCCAAGATCGCAAAATTAAGAAATAGCACAACTGGCATTGCAACCCTATTCTTTTGACACGGGGCCCAATATCTCAATACTGCCCCAAAATTACCTCTGAAAAATATATTAAGATTAAGACTGAGATCCTAAGAAAGGTTACTGATGGGCTCTTCAGAAATGTTTCACTGCTATCCTCAGAGTGACTGCACACACACTGGTCCCAAAGGCCTTAGTCAGAGTGGTAATGTCTCCTTAGTCCTCCAATCAGTGAGCAGAGTTTCCCATGTCATATGAACATTGAAAATGGCTCCACACAGTGAGGACTCTAGCATAAGCGTCTACATCTGGTATAGGCTTAGTGACACACCACAGATCCATCTGGAACTGGCTTACTTGCTGAAGAACTTGGTGTACAGAACTGAGGGGGAAGTTTTAGAGACAAGCACCTCCACCTTGATATTGCTGCATCTTTGGAAATTTTATTTAACGTCTCTGCATCTGTCTTCTTCCTTCTATAAAAGGAATAATGATACCACCCTTCAGCATTATTTAAAATATTTTTCTTAGTTATTTTGAAGATTACATTAACTCATGGATACGAATGCACTTAGCACTATACTTAACACATTGTAGGTCCTGAATAAATGTTAATCCCTTTCTTTCTTCACCTAGGGTTCCTAGAGATAGTTTTAAGCATATACTCTCTGCTTTTCATCTTGAATATCCTTATTACTATAACAGATGAATGATTGGTATCATCTCTAGCAACAACATTTAAAAACCTTCAATTTTGAGAAGCTATGGTGGGAGAAGGGAGGTGGATACTGAAGGACATGGAAAGGCAGAGCAAGGCAATATTTTACTGCACCTTCAGCCTTGAAGAGAAGTAGGTAGTTCTTATATTAATTTTTAATCTCCATGAGTAGCTCCTCTGAAACTCTGAACGGGCTGCAACATGTTCTCTTCAAGTCTAATGGAGATCAGGGGTTTTGCTCAATTGTTACTGACTGGTAAGCTGAATTTGGATCTCTGAAAGAATACAACTAAGAAACAGAGTGCCAGGAAATGTATATATGTACACACACTGTTCTTTCAGATTGTTAGATCTCAGGTGCTTTTTAAGGAAGAAAAAGTATTCTGAATGTGCTACAGCTTTCAGCTTTCAAAAATCTCAGGAAAGCAGGGCTATATAACCACAGAATCACAGATTCAGTAGATTTCAAGCAAAGATTAAAAAAATCCATAGGTTCAGGATTAACATATAGAAAAGATAAAGTAGAGCTGGTCTGGCTGGAGCAGAAATGAGAGACTCAGTCTCAGTTACCATTCTAACCCATTAAACTAAGTTCAAAGAAATCCTTAGGTCATTCTAGAATTACAAAGAATTTTAGGGCAGAATGAATCAAAGATTAAAAGTCATCATAGAGAAACTGTGACCCAGCTTGTAAGAGGTGGCTTGATCAAGATTAAACTGAGATAGATCATGAATAGAAAGTAGATTTCTTGACTCTTACTCCAAGACTTGTCCAACCACATCATTTTAACAGTTCTGTTTTCAAAAAGATCTTCTTATTAGTACATGTTTGCAGTACGAAATGACCATATTTATTGTGGGGAGTTGGTGCATGTATATAACATATCTTAATTGTTTTTTGTACCCTACCCATCCCTTCCTGCTCCTTCCATATCTTCATCCTCTTCCCATTTGCAAAGGCTCTATTTCCACTTTTTTTTCAATTCTTTTTTTTCATACCCTTTCCCTTTCCTCCCTCTACCTCCATTCATCTCTTATTTTATCTCCCTACTTCCTATTATCTATCTCTTATTTTGTTTTATTTATATTTGGACTTTCTCATATAAGAGAAACTATGCAATATTTAAGCTTGTGTGTCTGATATATTTCAATTAATATTATGGTCTCAAGGTGCACCAATTTACCTATGAATGCCTCAAGTTTATTCTTCTATGTGGTTTAGTAGTACTCCAATGTGTATAAACATCACATTTTCTTTATCCATTTATCTGTTGAAAGACATATAAGCTGCTTCCAAGATTTAGCTGTTATAAATTGTGCTGCTACAAACATGGCTATGTATGTATCACTGTAATAGGATGACTTTGTCTTTTGGGAAGCTGCCTAGAAAGGGAACAGCTTGAACAAATGGAATTTCTAATTTTAGTTTTTTGAGGAATCTCCACTTAGGTCCATCTTAGCTTTGATTGGTATTTTAGCCAGTCTTTTGTTTACAAACACATTTCATTATTATATACAATTTTGTCATGTGATAGCACTTGGAAGAGAAATTCTGCCTGCACTATGCAGTTATGGAAGAATACACACTGAATAAACTATCTCGCTCTTTCTATCTATCTATCTATTGAATGTACATCATTGGAGGCTGGTGTTGTTGAATACGTTGTTCACACAATTTGAAATCCTTCTAGGATCCCAATTTTACATGGTAAAATTCATACAGGCAAACTGTATTTTATTTGGAACAACATCTCAAAAGGATGAAAAAACTTCATTCTTTGAACTACTTCAACTTTGGAAGCCAAACCATGAACTTGCTTTTTGTGACTTATAAATTTATTTTATTTCATTTTAGTTGTATCTTAATTTTATACAATTGTATCTTAATTGCATACATTTAAGGGTTATCATGTAGTAATTTGATACATATGTACAGTGTGTAATGATCAAATCAAGGTAGTTAATATTTCCATCTCCTTAAACTTAAAATTTTTTATTAACATGTAATAAGTGCACATATTTATGGGAAATTATTTATATATATATTCATTACTGATCACATCAGTGTAATTAACATTTCTGTCTCCTTATCATTACTCAAATGCAGTAAGATAGAAGCAATATGTTCTTGTGTTCTGCAGAGTGGGACGAGGGGAGGAACCTATAGTTCACAATAACCTAGTATGAATTTTATGTGTAACTATAGAAGGGGAACTCAGAGGCTCTAAACCAGTAAGTTTCTAGTCAAAAACGGTGTAGCTAACCTGCATTTATAACTACATTCTCTTTAAAGACTAAGGCTAATGTTCCAGCTGATAAGGTGATTTTAGAATAAGGGTTCTTATGAGAGCTGAGGGTCAAGCTTAGGGAAGGGAACCAACATCTGTCAAATGTTTTCAAACTGTCAGACATTATAGTTAGCATTTTACAAAGGTTTTTACCTTGACATAATCTTCTTAACTACTTTTTAAAGTTAATCAACATCATGTTGTTTAAGTCTTTGGTTTCTAATCAAAATTATAAATACTATTCAGACATTGTTAGAGAGAACTGGGATATATTCGGCTAGTCTCACACAGCGAATGTGCACCAAGACCCACATGCGAAGAAAGGGAAAGAGAAGATCCTAACTCTCCTTCCACCCCTCGCTGTCCGGAAAGTCACATTTCAGCACCAAGAACAGCGTCCCGCCAAGGCACTACTGTAGGAGGTAGGCGGGATCTACACAGTGCTGATTCTGCCCGGCTTTTTCAAATCTCCTGGGTCTCCGCGCTATTTTTCCTAACAACCCAAGCAGGAAAACACATTCACAGAAAACGTGGAAGCTGAAGGGTTCGCTTACCATCTGACAAGTCAATAAGCCCGAGGTAGTGCAAAAGTTTCAGAGAGGAGCACACGACGACCACTATTCCCAAGGTTTGGAGCCCCTCGGATTCGCCCTCTGCCCACATCTTCTCTGAACCCTGGTGCATGCACAGCAAGACGCCAGGCAGGCATTTAAAGCCAGAAGAATACGCTCCCAAGCTTCTCTTCTTGCTGTTCTAAGTACACAGTTTATTTTCACCAGTTTCTCTTCCTTGTACTCCCTCTCTCCCTCCCTTCCACTCCTCCCTCCTCCTCCTAGTTTGCAGTCTCTGCGTTTCATAGTAATCTTTGCTTTTATTTCCTCTTCTCTCGAGGTAATTTCTCCAAAGGTTTAACCAACCCCTTAACATCTGCTAGCTGAGTGTAACCATAATTGGCAACATCTCATGCCACGTTCTCTGGAGGACTCAGAGGGAATGTGTGTCAGTGTACACCAGTTCAAAGACGTAAAGAAAAACATTTACTGCTTTAGACTTCAGATACTGAGAGATGAAAGTGAATGAAAGAAAGGGTTTTTTTTTTGTTTTGTTTCATTTTGTTTTGTTTTGTTTTGCAAAGAGACAATCTGTCTTTACTTCCACAGTAAAAAAACCAGACAAGTTGATTCTGAAATACAGGTGGTCCCTGTCTTGACACTACAAAGTGTCCCTGGAAACTGTATTACCAGAAACATTATTGTAAACTGAGTTGAGTCCACAGTATTTGTCTTTGGGTAGTTTTATGTTAGTATTAGAAATTATTAAATAGATAGTCAGGTTGTCTCTCTGATTCTTGTGCATCAGTGAAAGTGTAAATCTTCCAAAAATAGACAGAAAATGGGGAAGCAAGAGTAATGCTGTTGGAGCATCCTGACACTCTGGGCTCCTGGGGGAACTCTGTCCTCTTCCTACACTGGAACGTCAGCAGTGAGCTTAGAGGGCAAGGTATTCAACATGGTGAGGAGAGAAGACTAGAGACCTAGAGTCACAGGGAGTCCTCTTTGGGCAAGTTCCTGGATCTTCATGAGTCCAGTTCCCTTTTATGTGAATAAAATTACCTCAAATAAGAAAATCTAAGCAAAAGTGAGAACAAAATAGGCACTTAGCCAAGATTGGTCTCAGATTTTGAGGGCACATTATCTTAGTAAAAATGTGGGGAAAGTCATATTCTTGAATTGTTCATAAGAATGTAAATTTTTAAATAAAAAGTGTATATGTATATTTATTTAATTCAGAAATTTCACTTTTAGGAATGCCTACACATGTGTATAGATATATATGTACAGAGATATTCATTGCATAATTTGTTCATAATAGCAAAAGACTGAAATAAGCTTACATGCTTGTAGTGAGGAAACTGGTTAAATAAATTGTAGTGAATTATATAAAAGGAATAATATATAGTCATTAAAATAATATGGCACATCTATGTACCTTTCTGAGAGAATAGTGAAAATATATTATTAAATGGAGAAAGTAAGCTGTTTAGCACATTACCATTTTAATACTGAAAAGAGATACACACATCCTGGCATATACATAAGGTATTTTTAGAAGGATGCATTAATCATTAGGAATTTTAGTTGTCTCTGCAGAGGAGAATAGAGGGACCAGGGCTAGAGAGTGACACCATTATTGAAATTTTCTCCCACACGTGTGTAATGAATTTAAAATAACAAGAATAAATGTGAGTTCTAGCACTCATTTCTTTCCTTTTTTTGAAAAAAAGGGTAGAAATTCTACAGATCCCAGATCTATGGGTCAATCTCCTATCTCACGGTTGTCTTGGCAGTGGCACCCTGGTGTATTAGTCCATTTTCTGTTGCGATCATAAAATACCAAAGGCTGAGTACTTTATAAAGAAAAGAGGTCTATTTAACTCAAAGTTCTGGAGGTTTAAGGGTATAATGCCAGCATCTTCTGGGCTTTGGCGAGGGCCTCGTGGCAGATGGCATCACAGTGGTGGGAGTGTATGTGGAAAAAGAGGACAGTCACACAGCAAGACATGAAGCAAGAGCAACTCACTTAATATCGTAACTCGTTCTCTTGGGAACTAATCCATTACTACCAGACCTGACTCACTCCCTCGTGACACAGGACAGCATTAATGCATTCATAAGTGAAGCATTCATGACCTAATTATCTCCCACAGGCCCAAACTCTTGAGGGATCTATCATCTCAACACTGCCCCACTGGGGACCAAGCTGCCAGCACATGAACCTCTGGGGACACACAATAGCCAAACCATAGCAACTGGAGTCAAACTGTGTCAGCTTATTAAATTTTCAGGAAATCTGCATGGCAAACCTCTGTGGCTTAAAACAGTATGGTAGGAGTATTTACCCTTGGAAATCAGGAAATGCTGTAAGTCACAGTGTTTCTTCCCCTCCTTACCACCACTGGTTTATACACCATCACACTGCAATTCCAGATCCCATCTTCCCAGAAGGAAATCTGACAAATTAGACTGCCCAGATGGCTTCCTGTTTCAATATGATTTCTCTTCTCCGGAGCCCCAGTGAGGGTAATATGTCTAAGTTTGGCCTCAGTGAGATTTGGGGTACTCACATATCCAGATATGAGGAACTAAGCTAGAACCAAGGAGACTTCTGAGTTTCCAGTAAGTCAACATTTTGTTCTCTGGGCTTCTCTACCCTCTACCTCTTCCACCTCCTCCTTCTCTTCTCTCTACCACTTCCTTTTGACAATTCTCCACCTTATAAGATGGTGCTGTTCCTAATTCTCCTGCCTCTGCATTCTCCCTTTTCTGCCAACTGATTCATGCTTATTGCTCCAGAGGACAGCTCTGCACAGAAGGCTCTGGTTTTAGCTCCTTCCCCAGGCTTCTATGTCACATTTTCACCTGTTTCCCTACTTCACCACACACACAGAATTCCAGGTTATTTTCACCAAAAGATATTCCTGAGCATCTGTTAGATGCAAGTCCAAGCGCCAGGAACTAGACTTAATCTCTTGTTACTTCCCTCTGGAGGTGAATGGCACATGCATGGAGGTGGTGGTTCCCACTTGCTGTCATCACGCAAAGATTTAAATTTTCCCAAGAATTCTACCTCAAAGACAAGTCCTCTTCACGATGGTCTCCTAACTCTAGATTTCAGGGGCACCTGGGTGCAATGTGAGTCATTGCAATGGCAACAAGAATGGCAACTACTAGCCCCTTGCAAATGCAAGCAGTAATTTTTTTCTTCCCCAAGACCAGAAAGAAATTCAGATCTCATAGCTAGTGGATGTTTGCATATCAAACTCAAGCCCACCTGATTCCTAAGTTCATATTCTCCCCACACTTCCAGCGAATAGAGGGTGTGTTTTTGGTCTGGCATTTGAGAGGTGCATGAATTGTTAATTAGGAAACCTGCCTCCTTCTCACATCACATTTCCATCCAGAGTCAAGTGGTTTCTGCACAAAACTTCCTGCTACATAGAACTCCCTTTTGGAAGTTCCATTTTCCACTTGATGAGAAATTTTTGCCCTCACTTGAGCACTTGCGAAATCCATTTCACAAAATGCCTTTCCTTATTTCCAGATAGATTGTAAGGTGTGTTTATATTGAAATTCTGAGCCTACAGATAATTTGACACTTTTCTCATTAATCTCTCCTAAATTACGATTTTTTTTAACTCAGAATTTTCATCTAGTTGGCCCTCTTTAATTCTTCATCAACACTAGAGCAGCCTTTTTGCTCTTGGAGCTATTTGTCACAAAAAACAAAGGTTTGATCATTCGTAAGACGTTCTTTCTGGGTGAAGATGGGATGGGCAGCTCCGATCCCAGATTCTTGTCTTTTGATCTGACTCTGCTATGACAGCAGGCTGGATTCCAATTCAGGCCATCAGACTGCAGCAAATGAATACTGCCCACTGTCATCAGGGTCCCTCAGGAGTCTCAGAAACCGAGATATTCACACTCACATATAGCAAATTTCTGCCAAATAGAGTCTCTGGGTCTCTACTAGATGCACGACTTGGGATAAGTCACTTAAACTTTTTCCCTTCTTTCTCTGCAGTGACTGAGCTCCACCCCAGCCCTCACTTTAATTTGTGGAGCCAGTTTCCTTTCCCTGGGAATACTGTTCCCACACTATAGGACTGTCGTAATAGTGAAGTGAGATAATGCCATAAACTAGGTAGCACAGTCTCCATCACCCGTTGAAAAGCAGAGTAGTGGGCACAGCCCCTGAGCCAGAGTGCCTGTGTTGACTCTGAACCCCACCTCTTCCTTAGCTTTGTGACTACTGGTGAGCTATTTAACCTCTCTGTGTTTGAGTTTTCTCACCTGTAAAACCAACATAATCATATTACCTTCTTCAGAGAGCTGAGATTTAAATGAGTTAGTAATTATGTGCAGAAAGAACTATATTAGTATCATTATTACTATTATTATTAGCCATTAGCTCGAGGAGATAATAATCAGCTGGGTCCCACAGAGAATTCATAGATTGGGTAGGTACCGTTATGAGGTTTGGTTCTGGGGAAAGGACAGGGCATTTTTCAGGGCGGAGAATCAGATTTCCTCTGGGAATTGCTGGGTGCCTGAAGTTAGGTTTTCCAGTCACAAACCTCCGTTCCAATCAAATGTTCTCAACTGAGCAGGACTTGTTGCTGCTTAAATTGTGCTTCACTGACAAAATAAAATTCTGCTTTAACTAGCTAAGTCTGTGGCTCTCAGCTAGCTCGTTGCTGGGTAATCTGAAGCTGATGGAGGGGCCCTGTAGTTCAGTGTCCCACGAAGTGGAAGCTGTTCCCTCAGCTAACTGAACGCCAATGTTCAAGTTATGCCCACCTGCGCTTGACTCACAGGGCTTATGGCAGGTGTACAGCTTTTCTGAGTGTTTCTCCTGGTCCTGGACCATTGGGACAGTTTGCTCAGCTAATCCCTTCTGGTAAAGTACTGTCTAAACTTCATTTGGATAAACTAATCTTCTTGGAGCCTCACTTTTCAGAATATTCCACTGCAGTTCCTATAAAAATCAATGCCAGTAATTGCACTTGGAATTTTCTTTTCTATAAAGAGTGTGGGGGAAAAAAATGAAAGCATTCCTCAGAGGACCATCTCAGAGGTCCTGATTCTACCAGAAAGCAAATTATTTAATGGCAAGATGGTTATGGTTCAGAGAGAAAATCATTATTACTCCCATCACTAGTCAAAATGAGAAAATTATTCGTGTATTCTTTATCTTAGCCCTTTCCTTGGTGCCCTTTGTGGGGGTACAAGCTGGGTTTATTTAAATTAGTTTTATAATGATGATGATAATTATACAATAATAAAGTAATGACATTTCCCTCCTTCCCTCTCCCCTTCCTTCCTTCCTTTCTTTCTTCCTTGTTTCTCTTCCTTCCTTCCCTCCCTCCCTCCCTCACCCTTCCCTTCTTTCTCCCTCCATCCCTCTGTTTTCCTTCTTTCCTTTCTCATACAGTCACTGCCCACCCATGCTCTATGTACTTGTTGGGCCCTCTGAACAGAGCAGATGAAAAGACTTTTACCCACTAAGAGGTTCATAGTGTCTAAAAAGTCTTCCAGGACTTTTGACTTGCAAAGTTCTGTTTAACCTTTTAAATCTCCTTGTATAGTGTAGGTTCTCAGTAAGTACTTCTTGGAGAAATACTATGTCACTCCTTATAATCACATTTTGAGCTTGGATACATCATTTGGTTTTTATAGACAAGAAAACAAGGGTAAAGAACTAAATGCTATTAGTATTGTTCATGGAGTTGACACTGTGCTAGACTCTGCACAGGTTTTCTCCTTTGTCTTATTGTCAACAACCAAAGAACTTCTTACTGGTGTCAACTTATAGAGCCATTTTAGGCAGAGGCTGGAAGGTTAAAAACCTCAGTGACTCTAGCTAGAGGACCCTCTTTCAGAACGGCATCACCAGGAAGAGGTTTCTTGCTTTAAAGCAGCTGTGCATTGAGTCCAGCTGAGCTGGCTTTCCACACGCATTCCCGTCTTTGACCCTCAGGAGTCAATTTTCAAATCAAATCTTCTTGCTTGATTTTATTGTTGGCTCCATGGAGAGTTGAGGGAGGAGAGACAGCTGGAGAGAAACGTCCTGGTTTTCCCCTTTGGAGTTTAGAAAACCAGTGAACGCTTATCCCAAGCACCGCAGGAGATCATTTCCAGAAGGGCCTTGTACTCTGCTTTCAGGGCTCTGTTTCCTTTGCGATGATGTTCAGGATATATTCCTCCAAACTTTGGGCCTGCAGGACTGCTTCCCCACTTTCCATTTGGTCACTACCTTTTACCCCTTTTGTGGTTCCTGGCTGAGGGGCAGAGGGATAGGTCACTCTGCTTAAAAAACAGGCTAGAGGCCATCGTTGTGTCAATGCCTGTAGTCAGAGAGTCTGGGAGGCTAAGGCAGGAAGACTGCAAGTTCGAGCTCAGCCTGGACAACTTGTCTCAAAACGAAAAATAAAAAAGGCTGGAGATGGAGCTGAGTTCAATCCCCAGTACCACCAGCACCACACACACACACGCACACGCACACGCACACGCACACACAGAGAAAAGAAAAGAAAAAAGAAAAAGAAACCGGGGGCTGGGGATTTAGCTCAGTGATTAGAGCGCTTGCCTTGCAAGCACAAGGGCCTGAGTTCGATCCCCGGCACCACAAAAAAAAAAAAAAAAAAAAAAAAAAAAAAAAAAAAAAAAAAAAAAAAAAAAAAAAAAAAAAAAAAAAAAAAAAAAAAAAAAAAAAAAATAGAAAAAGAAACCAAACTAGACAGAAGAAATTGCCCTTCTGGCAGGGGAGAATAATGAGCACATTCATTAGAGAGACCACAATGTTTGTGTCAATTGTCAGTGCTAATCATTTGCTGGTGTGAGCAAAATTTAACTATTGTCAGTGAAAGCCATTTGTAAATAAAGCCAGTGAGCAATGTTGTTTAAATATCCACTGACGTGTTTCAATTTTAACTCCTTTGATTTCTCAGGAGGAAGTCAGGCTTTGTTGGAGTTTCAACAGAAATGCCAATTCAAGGCACACATTTGTAATCAAGCTGGCAGATCTGTCTGTAATTAACTACTGAACTCCCTCCTTCCCTTCCTTCCTCTCCTCCTCTTCCCTTTTTCCTATCTTCCTTCCTTCTCCTCATTGCTTTATTCCTAGGAAGAAACTGCCAGAGATACTGGTAAATATCCTACAATGCACAGAACAGCTCCCACTACACAAATAATATTTCTCCCAAAATGTCAATAATGCAGAGGTGGAGAATTCTTGCCTTTGTGCACATACCCAGGAGTAGAATTAGTGCCTCACAGGACCTGTGCATCTTCCACTTTACTGTGTAATGCCAAACTATTTTCCAAAGTTTGGGACTAATTTACACCTCAAGTAGTATAAGAGCTGTCAGGCCCCTCAATTAACAGATTAAAAACCTGAGGCTTTGAGGGGTGTAGAGTGACTTGAACAAGGCTGAGGAGCAGCATGACGCTAATAAAGCTTTGACAGACATAGATATTATATCTCCCCAGTGAGGACATAACAAAAGAAGCTAAATCTCATCCTTCAATTCAAGAGACATTTAGTTTCCATTATGTACCAGAAACTATGCTTTACACACATTTCCTCAACTCCTCTCTGAACTGTATCGGTTATAGCAGAGGCTGGCACAGCACACCTGAAAGCCTGGCTCTGCAGTCACATAGAACTGTGTTAGGTCCATGACAATTATTTGCTAGCTCAGTGCTTGGGAAAGGCATGCGAGTTGTCCAAGCTTCTGTTTCCTCATCTTTAAAATCATCATGCACATCAGAGTATTGTTGTGATAGAGATAAGACAACAGGACACCTATAAATTTTAGCTTGTCATCATCGTCCTCAGTTTACCAGGGATAGAGAGACACTAGGAGTAAGTTGTAAAAGGCCACAGCTGGTAAGCAGTAGAACTAGAACTCAGGTCTGTCTGGTTCATCCCATTTTGACTGTATCCAGTTGTTTCCCTGAAAGGAAAGGATTCTTAGCCTCCCCCCCCAATCCGGACTAAAAGGATGGGGTCAGTCCACATGAATTACTAAAAGTAACAATTTCAATCATTTTACAACACAAATTTCAGTGGTTGCATGAATACTTAGTAACTCAGCTAAGTGAAACAGAAGCTGCAAAGCTATCCCTGAGGGACTGCTGTAACAAGCAAGGGTGATCTGTAATTAGAATATCTACTACATGCGAACAGTGATTCTACAGCATCTGGAAACAATTTATGTTCTTACAAATTATAAATATCTCCTTGACCACATCATTGCTCTTAACCGGTTGCACTCTGAGGACAAACCCGTTGAAACCCATCACCTCAGCAAGTGTTCACGATTTGGTGTGAGCGCTGTCCCAGTGAATGATGTTGGTCTTCTTCCACCCCGTTTGTGATCCTGTCCTCCACGCTCTCCTCCCTGTTGTGCCCCGCCCCCACACTCCCTCCTGGGAAGACATTTGTCTCCAGAGGCTGGCAATGAGGCATTTGCCATTATACACATTCTGACATATTTTACATATGTTCCAAGAAGCAGAGGCTAAATTACACTGGTGAGTTATTAAAAACAGCTCTCAATGCTATTATTATTTATTGCATTTCCAACTCTCGGTAGCAGCTGATTACACTGCTTAATCTTGTATTTTTTAAATTCCCCACCCTGAAATTAATTCTCCCTGCGATGAATGAGCAAGGTCAGCCACACCAATCATCCTTTGGAAAAGAGGAAGGAGTCTGACTGGCAGTCCTGGGACAGAGTGTCCATTTCCCCAGAGGACGAGTGCCTGGAATGTGGGTCCCTCTTCCCCAAAGCATTTCCAGAGAGAATTCAAATCACAGGTCTCACCATGCCAGTCCCTTCCCTGTAGTCTCTGAGCCCGCCATCTTTAGCTGTCATTGAGGTCCTCTGTGATAGCCTCCGCCTGCCACCCAGCCTCTCTGCTCACAGCCCCAACTCCCCGTCTGGAACTCCGTCATCTTCGAGATTTGAATTTTTTTCCAGCGCCAGGCTCTGTCTTTTGTCCCTCCACACATGGGATTCTTTTACCTGAAATTCTGCCCTTATCCTTATTTCCTCTGCCAATACCTTTTCATTTCAGACTGGACTTTGGGGATGTCTCTTTTGGAAAGGAGGAATAGGAAGATTTCTTCTCTGTCCACGAAGCCTCATGCTTACATCCATTGTTGTACTTTGCACACTGTACTCTCATTGTGTAGTGATTTGTTCTCATCATATCGTGAGGTGGTTGAGATCAGGGCAGATCTTAGCTGTCTAAACTCCCAGCATCAGGACTAACACAAAATAAGCGGTTCAGGAGTTACCAAGTCCAAACACAGGAGCAGTGTTTAGTGAAATGGGAAGAGTCAAAGGTTTTGAAATAGGCATCCATTCATTCACTCAACAAATATTTACTGAGCATCCATTATAAACCAGGCATAGTGCTAAGCATTAGGGATGCAATGAGGGAGGCTAAGAAGCTAATAGGGGAAACTTATATGACTTAAATAAGAGCGCACAAGTATGTGATTGCCACTGTGATAGTGCTATAAAGGTAAGTGCCCATGAGTGTGACAACAGAAACGTAGGGACCAATATAGGCTGGAGCTGGTGCAGGGAGTTTTATCAGAAACGCCTTCCTCAAGGAAGTGATGATTGAGATAGAGCTGAAGAATGAACAGGCATTAACTACATGACAGGTAAAGCAAGAACTTTTAAGGCAAAATGGCCACAGTCGAAAGGTGTTTAGCAATGGACTCAAGGTCAGTTCCACAGCCTGGAGAACACGTGAGGATGGAGTGGGCGTGGGAATATAGTAGGCTGAGACGCACACATGGGTCAGGCGGCGCGAGGTTTTGTAGACAATGTTAAGGGTTTTTCTAGTCTAAGCACAGTGTATTTTTAAATTAAGCAATAGTGGGGTGTGTGTGTATGTGTGTGTTAAAATGTCTGCAGTGTAGACAACAGAACAGAGGGGGACAAAGTAGACAGAGGTTGTGGCGTATGTACCTGCAGACTGCCTTAGGTGTCACAGCAGCAAGGTGGTTAGTGATTGAAGGACACACCGAGGTGGGAAGCCTTCCAGAGGTCCTCAGGGAGACACCCACACTGTGTGTTGGGCTCACGGATGAGCTCCAGGACGTCTCTTTTCCAATACAGAAGCTCACGTCAATCAAGGTTCAGCCTTTCCTGGTCTAACAGGTTTAGCACACGACTCTGATAGGCTGTGCCTGAGTTCAGGGGGTAATGAGGTCAGTGAACTGGGTTTTGCCCACAAGTTACACCTCTAACTTCTAGATCTTGGAAGGGTTACTTAAGCTCCACAGTGGATTTAATTTGCTACCTTAGGAAGAATGGGGCCTCAGGATGTCATGTGGTTCATTTTTCCATTTTATCCATCCATTCATCCATCCATCCATCCAGCCAGGCAGTCGGCCATCCAGCCGGCCATCCAGGTATCCATCCGTTCAACAAATATTCACTGAGAAAACACAGAAGGATGGCCTATAGCACAGCCTCTTGCTTCCTAATACAGTGTATTTTCTGCCCTGGTCCACATCTGTCCAGTATGAGTTAGTGTCTGTCAGCTATAGCCAAGGGGAGGGGTCTGGCTCAGACACCATCACAGTTTTATTCTTTTGGTTCTTTGGTTGCTGGATTGGAGCCCTAGGCAAACCCTGCATTCTTCTCCCCTGGTTTAATTGGCCCATTATTTTAAACTTTTGTAGATAAGGGAATAAAAAAGTCAGTGGAATATTGTATTCATCACATTCAAATTAATATGCTTCATTACCACCAAGACAAGGAGCCTAGTTACAGTATTTTCTCAAAACTTTTAATTGAACAGAGCATGGGAGGGGGAAAAGCAAAAATGGAAACCACCAAGCTCAGATGTTGTTTTTCACTTTCTGAAAATATGTGCTGCTTGTGATCTACTCATCTCATTAGTGTTAATTATGAACTAAAATAAAATGGCATTTAACATCATGCTGTGGCTTTAATTAAAGCCAAACCTTCATATTCAGGAATCTGCAAAGTCCAAACAGCTATACTAAATGGTGTCACCTTCTGCTGAGCCAAGGGTGGCCCTGTACTTACTCCAGCCCCTGCTCCCAGAAGGCTGATCATCTGTCCGCCCATCCATCCATCCATCCATCCATCCTTTCAACAAGTAAACTTTAAATTAATGTAGTTCTGGGAGAAGAAGACTAATATTTGTTAATTACCACTATATTTATCATTTAAATATAATGTGTTGCCTAATGGAGCATCTAGAACATAAAGAACATTCAGATAACTCACTTAATCCTGAAAAGAGTTGCAGGAAGTGAGGACAAATTATTATTACATCTATTTTATAGGAAGTGAAACTGAGGCCCAGAGAGTTAGCTGATTTACCCAAAATATACTGACTCCATGTTTTCCTGCTTTATGGTGCTGAGCTAGTAAGATTATTCTGGATTCTCTAAATTCATTCATTCACTCAACAAACATAGGTTATGTACTGTGTAGCAGGATCTATGCTAGGAGTTGGAAGGGGCTCAGTCCTACAGTTCCCGGGCTCAGGTAGGTAGGTCAACAATTGGATTGTGACAATAAGACAGCGTGTTAGGTGCTGAGAAAAGGAAGTTTTGAGACCATGCTGCTGGGTTCCAGACCCAGCCTGGGAACCCTGGAAGGGTTTTCCAAGGAGATAAAACAAGTGAAATCATTTCATCCACAGTTCCTATGGAAGGATCTAGTCAGAAGATGGCCTGAGGGCTCTTCTTCTAGAGACTGTGGCAACCTTAAGGTTGCTCTGTGCTAGATATGGCATTGGATTTAACATTTATGAACATACTTGGTAGTCACAGCAACCTTGTGAGACATCAGCATTGCTGTCCTTGCATTAGGTCTGGTGAGGTTAAATAACTTATTGTGTGAAGAGCAGGGAAGTGATGGAGCTGGGATCTGAATCTGAGTAATCTGGCTCTGAAGCCTGTATTCTCAACCACAGAGCAGTACTGCCCCTGAGCACATAATTTTTTCAGCTCAAACTCAGGAAGCCTCTTCTCCATGTGCTACTCCTGTGGGGAGATCTTCCTTAGCCAAATTCTTGGAAAGGACCAGATCGATTTCATGAGGTCTCCCTGGAGGATGCAATGTTCTAGTGCAAATACATCCATCTCAGAGGCCTGCTGACCACAAGAAGTAAGAACCGTCATTAGGAATTTGTTTATTTGAGCTGTTAGCAGTAATTGTAATTATAATAATAGCCTTTTTTTTTTAATACTTGCTACTTGCCGGTTCCTCTTTTAACCTCTGCATGCACATTTTCTCATTTATTCCTTAGAGAACAAGGAAATAAGATAAACTGTCATGCTCAAGGTCACAGAACTAGGAGGTCTCCTCCTGTCGGAGCCTGCTGGAGAACACGCCCTGATTCCCATGGCTACCTGGAGGGAGGAGGAGGAACAGGCCCAGTGAGAGACACTCAAGAGAGGCCACGATGACTCATCTGCTGCAGCTGCAGCACTAGGCCAGGGAGGCAAAGCAGTCCCTCGTCTCCTGCCCTGGCCCTGGGGCTGGAAGAGATCAACAGAGAAAACACAAGAAGGACTTCTAAGGAGCCAGATACTAGCAAAGGCCTGATGGAAATACCTCGCAATGTTAACTATGACTGTTTCTCCCTTTTGAGTTATTAGTGATATTCATTTTCACCCTTATTCTTTCATACATTTGCTAAATTTTTCCAGAATGAGTATGACTTGGTTTTACACTCATAGAGAAAGAAAAACAGAATGACAGTCCATGATGAAAATTAATATAGGGTCCTGCAGTAAAAAAAAAAAAAAAAAGAATGAGAGTTCCTTGGAGAAATGGCTGACTTCAGCACTAAAACAGGAAATACACAAGATGAGCACAGAGCATCTTTTTTTTTTTTTTTTTGGTGCTGAGGATTGAACTCAGGTCCTTGTGCTTGCAAGGCAAACACTTTAACCACTGAGCTAAATCCACAGCCCCACACAGAGCATCTTATACTGCCAAAAAACCAGAAAGTGTGCATACACACAAACACACACACATGTCATATACTCTGAAATATCCCTCAATGGCAGGGCTATATGTGCAAACTGAACAAGCTCCCAATAGCCAGAGGTAGAATAATCTGAGTAACATAAAAATAATATTGGATTATAATCCAAGAACACATACTAATATAAACAAATCCCTCATGTAAAGGAATTCCAAATGACTTACATAGATACTTCACTCTCAAGGAGGTAGTATAGGAATCCCTTCCTGCAACCTGAGCTGTGTATCGTGACTTCCTTCCAAAAGGACACTATGAAAACTGGGAAGGAGAAAAACTTTACGGTGGGGAAGCATGACACACAGCCAGGTGACCAAGATCAACATGCACAGTCCTAGGTGACACTGATAGTCTGCAGCCTTCAAGCGATGGGATGTGGGTGTCCCTTTACGTCTGCGGTCTTACTTCCAAAATACCAGTCTAATCATGAAGAAAACTGCAATAAAACCCAATCAAAAAGCATTCTACAAAACAGCCTCAGAGTTCCTTCTGGGTATATGCAAAGGAAACAAAATCGGCCTACCAAAATCGGCCTACCCCATGTTTATTGCTCACTATTCACAATAGCTAAGAAATGGGATCAGCCTAAGTGCCCATCAACAGAAGAGCGGAAAACGTAGGTAATGGTATATTATTCAGCCGTAAAGAAGGTTGGGTTCTGTTGGTTACACTAAAATGGAGGGAACTGGAAGATATTACATTAAGTGAAATACGTCAGCACGTCACCACGTGTTCTCTGTCCTATGTGGACATTAAACAACAGTCAACCTGAATGTAAACTAGTGACAGAGGTTGGAAAGAGTGTATGTGGGAAGGGTAGGGAGGGTGGGTAACAGGAGTTTGGATTTGATCAGTGCAGTGTATGCATGTGTTGAAATATACTGAATCCCATTAATAAGTACAATTAATACATGTTAAAAAAATGAGATTCCTGGACACTCCAGAAAATTAATTGTAAAAGTAAAAACATCAACAAAAACCAAAACAAAGCATCTGCAGATTATCTCCGGAGAATTGCCAAGGTCATCAAAAAAGGAAAGTCTAAGAAACTGTCGCAGTCAAGGGGAGATTAAGGAGACATGATGATTCAATGCCAGGTGGTATCCTGAGTGGCATCCTGGAGTAGAAAAAAATTTTTAGTTAAATATGGTCTTTAATAATAATATAACAGTATCGGTTCGTTAATTGTGATAATGCTATCATAAATTGTTACTAAGAAGAAACTGGATATGTGGATATGTGAACTCTCTGTACTAATTTTGCGGTTTTTCTATAAATCTAAAATTATTCTAAAGTGAAAAGTTTATCTTAAAAAGTTAGACAGGCGCAGAGTCTGGAGCAGGAGGTATATTATAAAGCCGAGCAGCTGAGGAATATTATAAAGGGTTAGAATAATCTCTCAGGCCTTGCTGAGCTGGAGAAATGGTTTCACTCCCACAGATTCTTACTTTGCCTTTTTTTTTTCCCTAAGAAAAATCTAGAGTTTCGTAAATAAGCCTGTTTGCTGGGCTGGAGGACGACAAGGTTATTGTACCTAACTGGCCCTCCTCAAGTCCCACGGGTCTCTCATGGCAGTTAGATTCATTAACTTGGAATTTTCTAATGATTAACACTGATCAATAACCCACTGGGTCTGGACCTTAAATCAATTGCCCCGTTAATGAGAATGAAAGCACCATTTTATTATCCAAGCTCTGGACCTTCTACAGAAATGGCTTCTGGGGTTTGGGGCTTCCATTCTCTCTGCTGCGTAGGTTAATTAAAACTCCTACTCAGGTCTCTCAAGCCTCATGCCTGTGACTTGATATAAAATTAACTCTAGGAAAGGACTTCGAGGAAATGGGTTAGAGGTTTTGCTTGGTGAAACACTCAGTCAGTGCTATGTTTTGGATGAGTGTCCCGTGAAGCTCCATGTATTAAAGGCTTGGTCCCCAGGGTGACGCTGCTGGGAGATAGCAGCAGCTTTGGGAGGTGATGCCTAGTGGGAGGTGGCTGGGTCCTTAGGTAGTTGGTGGGGTGCCCTTGAAAGAGACCGTAGGACTGCTGTTTCTTTCTTTTCTTTTTCGCTTCCTTGCCCTTGATGTAAATGGTTTGCTTTGCCATACATCCCCACTGCAATGTGCTGACCTTGCCGGGGGCCTGAAGTAATGGGGCCACCTAATTTTTCAATGGAATCTCCAGAACTGTGAGCCAAAATAAACCATTCTTATTATTCGTCTGAGGTATTTCCTTATAGTAACTCAAAGACAAATAACAGTTACTGTACTTAGATTTAACTGAATTTTTCTGAGGACTTACTATGTATTTGGGTCACTGCTCAAAAGCCTTTAGAGCCACTGCCCACAATTTTACCTAAAATATCAATGCTCTATGCTCTGGCCCTGCTTTAGTTTTCTATTACTACGCATATTTGGCATATTTGTGACATACCACTGCCACTTTAGCATATTTACCACAACAAGATGTTATACTTAATGTATTTGTTTGGCTTTTTGCTTTGTTCTCCCACTGAAGTGTCGGCCTCATGAAGATTGCCTGCCTTGTTCATCCCCAGTCTCTAGCGTATAGCAGATGCTCAACAAACTGTTCTGGATAAACACATGCTAGGGGATTGCTAGGTACAGAAACGAATGAGATACAGAGGCTGCCTTTCAAGGTCTCAGAGCGCAGTGGGGAGGTGAACGCTTACAGAAACTATTATAATACAGAGAAGAAAGCAGCATTCCAGAGGTGTTCAGTAAGAACTGAGCCTGTCTCACGAGATTAGGACAGGGTTCCTAGGGGAATGGACATCTAAATAAGCCTGTTTGTGGGCCTGGAAACCAAGCTGAGTCCTGCAGGCTGAGAAGATATACACCCACCACCTCCTCTCCCTCCAGCACAAGTAGCGAAGGGGAGAGCTCTATCCATGCAGGAGACAGGAAGTACAGGAAGTACAGGAGAGGATGAGAGTGTACAGGGGCAAGCCGAGGTCAGCATGGCCATAACGTGGCAGGGAGTAGTCACAGGATGGGGCCGGGATAAGGGCAGAGGCAGATCTCAAGGCCTTGGCAATGTCTGGCTGGCACTGTGGACGCCATCCAGAAGGTGATTATGTATCGGTGGGGTCATAAGCAAGTGAGGAATAAATGAATAATGGGTAGATGGGAAATATCTACCCTTAAATTACACTGGAAAGAGATGCAGAGGGAGTAATAGGGGATCAGAGGAGCAAGAAAAGAACCTAGAGGCTTTTGGACTCAGCTCCTTTCTTATTCCAGAGCTCAGAGAAGCCTTCTATTAGGCCAGAGAGTGGAGCCACTGAGGGCTCCAGGCGGAGGTGCCCACATCTAACCAGACTGCTTACAGTCCTAAGAGTTCTCTGCTCCTGCTCACCTAAACAAACCATGGATGGCCCTGTCTTTGGGACTTGCCAACTCCTAGAACCTTGCCATTAGCAAGGATCTTAGATGCTGCTGAGCACCATCGTCTTGATTTACAGGCCGAAAGAAGACAGACCTAACTTGGCCGAGGTCAGACAGCACATTATGATCCCTGTGACATTCCAAGTCACACGTGTCAGTGTACACATATGGATAAATACTTACATGTCCCCAAATCCATGGACATCCACCTCAGTGGGAGACACATATACAGACCCATGTGTGAGCCCCAATAACATGCTTCGCAACATGGATGGCTGAAAAATGTAACACCTGCCTCATCTAACCCTGCACCTGAGCTCTAGATTTGTCCTCAGGCCATGACTCAGTACTGCCACTTGGTGTCTCACAGAGAGCTCACAACAGGTCTAAAACCAAAACTTGATTTCTGTCTCACCAAAGAAACTCCTAAACAAATCTCTCAGTAAAAGCCAATTCGATCACGTCCAACACCTAGGCCTTCCCTTTCCTCTATCCATCAGTCCCCCTGCAAACCCTCCCCAGGACCTGTAGGCTCCACCTCTAAAATATGTCCCCAGTCTTTGCTTGCTAATCTCATTCGTTTCTTCTGCTAAGTGAGTGTTCTCTATGAGCCATCAGCCCTGAGCTGGCTCCATACCCATAGCACAGGGTAAAGACAGAGCAAGGGAGGCCAAGGACAGGGGCTGCTGAGATCTGCCGGTGTTGGGTAGGAATGCATGGGCAGAGCACATCTGGGTGGGGGTCGAGGGCTGGTTGATCAGGATTATGGAACTCCACCTTGGTGAGATTCTGAGGACCGTTTGAGGTGGGAGCGGGAGAGGATCTGTTCCTCTCTCTCGTTTCTTGAATTCTCTAATCTACTGCAGACACCAAGCAGAGGGTCTGAAATCTATGATATGTGTGGCCAGGATCTTTGAGGCGAAGGCATGAGCTGGGGCCTGGAGTCCTGACCGCCTCTTGCCCTGGCTCTTTAGCTGCCACCCAGTTAGTCAGGGAGGCATGTAAGAGCAAATATCATTAACTTGGCTTCTCCTTCCAGAAACCATAAATCAAAAGTGTTATGCTCTGAACCCCAGTGGCACTGCACTGTGATTTACTTTAAGCAGACAAATGAGTGTTTTTGTATAAAAATCATTCTCCTTTAAATATTAAGGGGGAAAATTTTTCCATTTTCTTTGGTGTGGTTTTTATTATATCTTGAGGGCAAAGACTTCCAATTTCAAAATGGAAATCAATGAGAAAAATGACTGCATTTTGGAAACATGGTTTTATAGCCAATAGTTCTGGACTGTGTTTGAAATTCTGAAGGAGTATATGTGTGTGTGTGTGTGTGTGTGTGTGTATATATATATATGAGGGGGGAAGAGAGAGAGAGAGGAAAAAAGAGAGAGAGACTTGGAAAATTGAAAGAGTGACTGGCTGCTGGCTGGGCAGGTCTCATTTTCCCAAGAAACTTAGAATCCAGTGTTACTTCTACAAGTCAGCACTCTTCTATATGTTTTGGAAGCTAGAGGCATCTTAAGATAAGCTCATTTCCTTGTACCCTCTCAGTGGCTCAAGGTAAGGCAAATGGACTATGTACTCGAAGAAAGTGCTCTCAATAAGAAATAAACTCCATTCTTATGATTATTATACTCTTGGGAGCTAAAAGGAGCCAAGAAAAAAAATCCAAGGGGCTATCAGGAGAAGAACAGTGGAGAGGTGATAAGATGGAAGTGATTGTAATAGGAAAAGGTCTTCTTTCAAAGTTCTGAAAAAAGATGAAAACATAAGACCAAAAACAAGGCAAGGAGCCTTATTTAGAGCCTGGTTTCAGATAAAAGGCGAAATGTTCCCTGGGCTGTGGGCATTAGCTCCTCATTGTCCTCACCTTAGTAGATTTTTGCAATTTCAAACTTTTAAGATTCTGGGAAGCTTTCAAGAAAAATCTTGCTATAGGAACCAGAGAAGGGGATGGGACACTCCTCCAGAAGGTGCCAACAAGACTTCTTTCTTGCCAGTCCTCTGGACCTTCTAAGTGCTCCTGAATGAACATACAGGTTTTCATAATAAAGTCCCAGGTTCTGCGCTCTTCTGGTATTTTTGCTACACCTGCCGACGCCTTTGTCAGGTGTCCCTTTGAGATATCGCGAATTGGGTGTCTGTTTCCTGTGGGGATCCTGACATAAGATTGCCATAAATAGAAAGTCACTGTAACCACAAAGAGTAAAGCAAAACAACACCATGAATCCTAGTGAAGGGATGTTGTACCAAAGGCTCCTAGATCAGTGCCTTCCTTCTTTAGGTTAAAAGTAAAGTGGTGATGGAAGACTGGCTGTATCAGAGAAGTGTTGAAGGCACGCCTGTAAAAAAGACAATTCATCCTTGGGAGAGAATAGAAGTGAGCGCCTTTCTCCCTGTGTGTATCTGTTTTGATGCAGGGCCTGTGCACTATCTAAATGCACTCACAGACCACGCGCCTCGGCTTTTTGGACTTTTCAGCTTAGATGGCTGCACATGATCTGGCAGGTCTGAGATTATTTGAGTTTCTAGACTCCTATAACCTGTAGCTTCTAACGGGATGCACCCATAGGAAGCCTGGGCAAGGAATGTGTTCTCCACTCCCTCCCTGTGGGCCTGTGAATGACGGTGGTAGTAGCAGCAGCAGCAGCAGCAACCGTATTTGTCAAATGAAGCCACAGCTCTCACTGGGCAGCCCTGTCCTATAGCAGGAAGTCTCTCTGGGCTCTCCCCTTCAGGGTTGGGATGGTGGTAGCTTCCTGCTATGGATAATTTGGGGGTGTCTTATCCTCTCTCATCGCTCCTCTTAACTTCTTCCACACTTACATACACAGCCCCATGATCGAATTTCCTCCCAGCATCCTGACTACTATAGTCACCGTCGCTTTTGTTACCTGTACTTGCCTCTCTCTACCTGTCTCAATTCAAAACACAGTATCTCAGATGGGGCTGTGACAGGGCAGAACGCACAAACACCAGCAAATCTACTTGGCTTTTTCTTTCAAAAGTCCCAGAATCCAGAACCAGGGAAAGATACAGGGCCAAGAAATAATATCTCACATAGGCACACGGGGACGTGAGATGCTCCTCTCCTTCCCTGAGCAACAAGGGTTCGTGGGCTGAGGGAAGGGAGAGAAAGAAAGAGGAGACACACTTAGCAGTGGTGCGCGACTCAGGAATTGATGGATTTCTGAAAGGCCCAGGACTGTGGGAGGCTGCTGGGACCATGACACCGCCCCGGGGTGATGTTTCCCAGACTGGAGACGGGGTTGGCCTGGAGGAAGGCATGGTCACGACTTGTCTGTCTGACAGTCAGTACTGCAGCACCAAAGACAGGCAGCTGCTGTCCTTTGTGGGCTCCAGGCAGACAGCACGACGGACTCTGCCTTCGTCCTGCTTTCCACCCTCCAGCATCCTGCTAGCATGTTCATGGAGGAATGAAGGTGACCACAAACTCTAAGGTTGAGCTATGTCCCTTTCTCTTGTATCTGGGCTGCTCATGGCTACTTCTGACCAAAGGAGTACTGTGAAAGTAGTGCTTGCCAGTTCTGGGCTTGGTTTTTTTAAAGAGGACTTGCGGTTTGGACTTTGGCTTTAGGCTCTTGCAGCTCTGAAGTGCTGCATGAAAAGCAAGACTATAAAACTAGAAAGACTCCTTGGAGGCCTCTGAAGGAGAGGGGCTCAGCTGTGCCCTGCCAAGGCAGACATGGGAGGGACACCATCTTAGACAGTGCCATCTAGAAGAGGCTCAGTTAAATCGCATAGTGTGACCCCATTCAGTGAAGCACAGAGCAGAAGAATCACTCAGCTGTGCCCTGCCCAGATCTCTGACAACAGTCAGAGATGTGGTGTTTCCAGTCACTGAGCTTGGAGGTAGTGAGTTGCACACTAACAGAGAGCTGGTAGAGCCTCCCATGTATGAAACCTGGGCAGATGCAAGCTAGCAGGGAAACCAGAAAACACAGGCTGCAGAGGCAGGCCCAGGATTGTCACAAGAACTCAAAATAGAAGTTAGTTCTAATCTCCTTCTTGCATATCTGGTATGTACTGTGAGATTCATTCTGGGAAAATGGGAAGGAAGCCCCTCCCTGGGCCTGGCCCTGGCCCATATATGCACACCAACAATTGAGGCTACCGCAGATTACCAGGATGGGGCTTTCAGTGACTTGGAGAGCGAAGAAGTTGCATCTTCCTTACCTGTGCCCCTGAAGCTGTGCTATTCTGGCTGCTTCAGGAAGGCAAGGCGGCCAGAGCCTCGAAGTGCTGTGTAAGGAACATCAGAGCTGGGTCTGTTTTGCCTTCTCTCTTCCTCTCCTGCAAGCCACATTTCACACCAGCCCTTTGAGTCCCCAGTCCTTTCCAGGGCTGTTGTGCCAACCATCCACAAGGTTTTTTCCAAAAGCTTTTAAAAAAATTTCCTGCACTGTGGCGCAGACATCAGTCAATGAGCAAGATGACTGATTGGTCCGAGAGGGACTTGCTTCCAGAATAAGATTTTCCTCTTTAGCAGAAACATGGTCATTAAACTTTGCTATAGTTGGGAGAACAAATTTTCCCCAGGCAGAACACCAATTCATGGAGCACGATGTAATAAAAAACAGAGTGGAAATAAGGTCATGCTCCCAGCCACGAAAGGTGCTTGTTCTTTTCACACTGAAAGCCATTTTTCTGCTCTGCTCTTACACACCATGCAGAGACAAGAGCAGTCTGGACCACCCGAAACTGGGGAGAGAATTCAGCCCTTCAGATGTCTGTATACTTCAGATGGCCACCAGCACGTGCAGGACCCGCCTTACAACGGCCTTAGTTGGCCAGTTGTGGTCGTCTTTGGTGTTGGTTCGGTGGTGTATGCAAATTAAACAGTATACTGCAAGCGTGTGCACTCTCTCTCCAGAGCAGGAAGCTCTCCTCTGGCCTGCGCTCTTATGTGCTCTCCTACTAGAGCATCCCATTAGGCTGAGTGTGATTGTGCATGTTAACAGGAACACATGATGAACGTATGTCGTTTCCATACGACACGGCCCCAAAGGCACATCAACCTCCTTAGCTAATGGACAACTAATGAAAGAGAAATTTTCCCTAATGTTAGAGAAAAGATTGATTTTGTTGGATGTATTCTGAGTTGGTTTGCTTACATATATTATATTTTAAGGATGATTTAAGGGATTTTGAGGGTAATTTTGACAATACCCAATTTTTCTGTGCTAACTCCAGAGCCACTAAAGTCATAATTTAATAAGCTTCTTCACCTAGCTAACTTATATATCCTTATTTTTAAAAGTAGTAATGATGCAAACTTGATCCTGGTACGTTTTTTAAGTTCAGGGTTTCAGATTAGCATGCTCCAAAATTGTGACTTTATGGTGGATATTATAAACAGAATTCAGAGGTAGGAAGCATTAACATTATTTTATATTATATTTTAACATTACCTTATCATATTCCAAAAAGCATAAAGATAATTTCTGTTCATACCATTAACCGGATAAAATTAATACAAGTCGTGCACCCAGATATGAAAGTACTGACTCCAAGATCACTACAGAAATTACTGTTGTAATTTTTGCCAACAAATGACTAAGCTAATTTAACCACAGATGGATTTGTGCTATATGCAGATTCTTGATATACAGGTAAATCATGGATACTATCTGCACAGGAAAGAGTAATGAGCAAATTCAAAAGTAGCTGGAAAGAATACTTTGTTTTAAGTAAAATGTTTTACCCTCATTAAATGCATTAATATTCATGAGTAAATAATTATATATATGAATTTCCTACTGTAATGACCCAGATTCAACTAATCTTCCCTCTTTATAATGGGTTCTCAGCATCAAAGTTTAGCATGATTTCATTCTGACTAGAACAGTATTGTACAGTATATGCAACTTATGAATTTATTGCCTCTTTGTGGACTTGACTAGATATAAGTTCCCTCAGGGTTTAAATTGCATTTTACCCTTTGGGGTGACCCTGCAACACCAAAGCATAGTGCCTGGCACGTAGCAGGTGCTCAGCTATGTTCAGCAAAGGAAAAGATGGTGCCCATGTGATGGTGCAGATCCTCCCTGGCAGAATAGCATGGAGAAGCAGGTCAGAGCGGCTGTGGGGACCAGGGCAGCCTTCCTGGAGGAGGTGGGGCAAAGCTGAGCCCCAGTACAGGGAAAGTCCGGACTGGAAACGGTGTGCAGGGGACATTTCAAAATTGCTGAGAGAGATAGACTGCGCTAAGTACTGCACAGAGGTAAGAAAGTGTGACAGAGAGAGAAGTGCTCCGGGTGACTAGGATCCCTGTGGCATTTTTAGACCTTCCGTTCTCAGCAATGTCCTCCCCTAACTGAAATGCTTTTAGTAAAAATCGTGACATTCCTGAAATATGAGCTCACTTTCTGGTCTGCTAGCAGGTGCTTAACCTATAAGGCAGCCTGCAGTCTCTTCATGGATGGCTGATGCTGAGATAAAAGTGTCCATTCACGCAGTCTGGAGGGCCAGGCTTCTGAAATAAACCTGGAGCTGAAGGTGGTGGCTGTTTTCTGTCATATATGTCGGTTGTATCCCTTGTGGAAATGCTTGGAACTAGAAGTGTTTGGGATCACCCACCCTGGAATTTGGAATATTTGCATGTACATAATGAGCTATCTTGGGGATGGGATCCAAGTCTAAACATGAAATCATTTATGTTTCCTACATACTTCATGCCCATAGTCTGAGGGTAATCATAGTCTGAGGGCAACTTTACATAATAGTTTAAAAATTTTGTGCATGAAAAACAGTTCATGGCATGGAACTTTTCACTTGCAGCTTCATCTTGGTGCTCAAAAGTTCCATGTTTTGGATTTTGGATATCTAGATTAGAGATGGTCAAGCTGTATTGAAAAATGACAGTGTGTCTACCGGTAAAAGAAAGCAGAAATGAATAGAAATGAGAGAGGAGGGAGGAAGTGTGGGAGAGAAAGAGAGAGCAAGAACGAGAGAACATGAGGACATTGATAACATGCTTCTTGGCAATGCTGTACCACTACTCAAGGCCCTTGCCCCACGTGAGGGCCACTTACCACCTTGGATCGGGGTGCCTCTGAAAGATCCTAAGGCTTGAGATAGGTAAGAGTTAATTTCTGTTACTCAGCATTAACTTAGAGATTTTTCACACGCATCATCCGCAGCATGAGGCTAGATGAGGCAGAGAAAACCTTACAAGTTATTGCACAGCACCCAGTCAAGCCCAGAGCAGCCATGCAGATTCATATCTGCAGCAGACGATTACAAAGAGGAAGAGAAAAGTAGAAAGCAAAGGAGGAGATGCATTCATGACACTGCTTTCTGCTCTTGTCCGAAGTCACTGAGCTGAGCACAACAGGATGCAAAAACATGTGCTGGGGGGCACCAGCAAGACCAAGGGGACGGTCCCCAACTCATCCTGCAGGATAGAGGCAACACTCCTCGTCCAGAAAACCCTGACAGAAGCCATCGCTCTTGGCTAGCGCTGGAATAAAATGGTCTGGAGCTGGGCTGTCTTCCTCTCCTTCCTCTGCGGGGCTCCTCTCTCCCCTTTCTCACCCTGCCTGCCTGAAACCACCACTTCTGCATAGGAGGAAGGCTGGCTCCCTGCTCCTCTCCCTGAGATGGGTGAAGGCAGCCCTGCCCTCACGCCTCTGTCCAGCCCCGCTGTGTGATCTCTCACCCCAAACTAGCAAAGCAAAGAAGGAAATTCTGGTAAATCCAGAACCAACCTCAATATCTGTAAGCTCCTGGAGGGTAGGAACTGCGCCTTAGTTTGTTTGTTTTGTAGCAGTGGGGTGGCGGGGTGTCAGGGGAAGCATCTAGGCTTTTCTGAGCCACTCTGACCTCCAGCCTCCCCATCTATAAAATGGGACAGGACCATCACTATAAGAAAATGTCTTAGTGATGAAAAGAGAGTTATTACAAGTGGTACCTCGGTTCATGAACTCCATTTGTTTTACGATTTGGGGGAAGATGGAAACATTTGTGGGGAAGATGGCCTCGATTGTGTTTGTCACAACGAAAGCAAGATTTCGTCAAACGCTTTTGTTTGAGAGCCAAACTGTTGGTGAACAGAAGCATTCGTGAACTGAGGTCTACGGAAAGGCCGAGCGTAGGCATGTAAGTAAACATTAGTCCCTCCATGTTGCAGCAGGTACCCATGAGTCTGACACTGACACTGTCAGACAGATACACTTAAGAACTTCCATCGTTTCCTATCCTGCCCCTGCTCTTCATCTCAGTGGGCAATGCTGCTTTCCCTGCTTCCGAGGCCGACTTAGCTGTGGGTCTTCTGCTCTTGGCCCTTGGAAGCCCCTTCTCTCCATCACAACTAACCCAGCAGCAAGGCACTAAAGCTGCACCCCGTTCTTTGTGTCTTGCTCTCTTTCCTCCCCCACAGCAAGCCAGCTCCCCATCGCTCAGCCTGACAGCCACAAACGCCTATTTATTTGCCGACTAACTTCCTGGTGGTTTAATATCCCCTTGAATTACTGTACAATCTCTTTCAAGTTATATTTGATTATTTTTCACATTTAAAAACATGAACACAATTACCCAACAATGGCACGTGCCGTTACAGTCAGGAATAAAATAGTATTGTAATACTATGTATGCATCTTAGACAAGTAGTCAGTCCCTAGAAATTATGTCTGGAGCGTGGAGCGAGATCTGCAGTGATAGGTACCATATAAATGCATATGAGACAATAAATAGTTACAAAGGGAGAGGATGCTGAATAATTAATCCACCCGCCTCTCCAGGAACATTCTTTATAAATCTGTCCCCCGTGTTCATTTGTTTTTTTACGGAAGCAAATATTTAAAAGTAAAGAATAAGTAATGACCGGGAAGGAGACATAAAAAGAAAAAACTCAGTGGGAGGGAGGAAGAAGATTATAGATGGCGAGGGCTTCAAGACTGCTGGAACATCGTGCAGACGGCACTTGCTAGGGAGACGAGGTGAGGACAGGATGGGCCTGTTCAGTGGGAGACGGCCGGGACAGGGCAGAGCCAAGCATCTGGCATTGGTGCTGGATGACGGCCACGCACTTCTCACCTGGGCCCAAGCTTATGTGTCGCTGCGGAAGGAAAAAGTGGCAGGGATACAGGCAACAAGTTCGGGAACCTACACTGCCTCCCTGATAGAAATGGATCCCCACATATCTTAAGGTAAGAACGGGATTTAATGGGACCCAGTTTAAACATTGGCTATCAGTTGTCTCCCTCCAGGAAAACACACTCACTGCCTCTCCAAGCAACTTGACTTATCTGCAACAGTCCTGTTCTGCGATGGCTCTGTCCTGTGCAGTTCAGAGCTGTCCCTCCGAAACCCACCTCTCCCTAGCTGTCGCCTCACGAGTCACCAAGAGCAGGCCGTCTTGCCTTTCGGCTGTATCACCGGAGACTAAGTCCCACTCACCTCTTAGCCACACGGCCTCAGATTCCCCAGCTCCGAACCTCTCTGTTCATGTGTGAGCCTAGAACCAGCCATTTGTGCCTAAGTGGGAAATATGATTGTTCTTGTTTGAATGTTTCAGAGTTATATTCTTTATCAGATATAGTCTTTCTAGTATTTTCTCTCACTCTGTGGCTTTCCTTTTAAAGATGTCTTTGGAAACAGAAGTTTAAAACTGTCGGATGTAAAATGGTGCAACTACTTAAGAAAATCCTAAATTGGCTTTTTTTTTTAAAGTTAGATATTCATCTACTAAGATTCAGCAGCTTCACTCCCAAATATTTGCCCAAGAGGAAAGAAACATATATTCAGAGAAATACCTGTATGTGAGTATCAGGGTAGGTTTATTTGTAATAGCCCCAAATGGGAACCAGCCCAATGTCCATAAACAGGTTAATTGATTAACAAATGGCAATGTGTCCATACAAAGGAACAGTATAGTAAGTAGGCAACCACATGAATGTATCCCAAAAGAATCTTGTGGAGTAGAAGCTCGACAAGAAAAAAAGGCATGCGGTATGACTGATTCACAAAAACTGTAGAAAGTGCAAGTCATCTAGCGCGACAGAAGCAGATCAGTGTTTCCTGAGGTGGGGTCTGGTGGGTGGGGAGGATGGAAGTTGGGTTTAAGGAGAGGCATGAAATGTTGGGGGATCAGAGCTTTGTTCATATCTTAACCGTGATGGTTTCATGGGTGTAATCATATGTGAAACTTAGTAAAATTTTTACAGTTTTTAAAAAATTTCAGTTGTATCTCAACATATCTCTGGTTTTTTAAAAAGGAGTTTGAATCTTTACATTGAAGAGTAGGCAATTTATAACTCCTAGCAGTTCTTAAAATTCCTTTCTTTCTGATTTTCTTCCTACATCCAGCTTTTAGATGTCTCCTTCTCTATGGTGTCTTCGTTTCCAGTATTCTTTCACTGTACCTGTCCCCTCCCAGAATTTTCCATGACTAAGAAAAGGCAAAGAGTCATCTCCTGGCCCTTTGCTCCCCCCTCCTCCCCACTGTCCTGCTACATTACAAAAGCCCCTGTAGGGGCTTGGGGATTTAGCTCAGTGGTAGAGCGCTTGCCTAGCAAGTGCACAAGGCTCTGAGTTCCATCCCCAGGACCCACTCCCCTCCAAAAAGGCCAGTGTAGCTGCTTAGTTATAAGCAGGGGTTGAGTGATGCATAGGGCAGGGCATCTACATACCTAAAAAGTACCGTTGTGTCAATTAGAAAATGGTACTCTGTTTTGGTGGATGAATCCAAAAAATGCCTCCCGCATGGCAGATCTAAACTTGTAAGCACCTGGTTTAGGGAACAGATGGCATCATTGTGTGAACTAAAGGTGGACCTTTTCTCTGATATACAGAGCCCTGCACCAGGGTGCTTGGCTTGGGGAGCAAAGCATGGCTGGATTTCAGCTCCCATTCACCCTGTCATCAAGAGCTTTTGTCAAGTGCACGAGCCGAACAATGGACAATGTTAGCTCTGGAAATGAAAAGGTTTTGATGGCTAGCAAAGCTAAATACTCTTCTGAGAAGGGGCAGGTTTGAGAATAATCACTTGATAACAAACTTGTCCTCATATGTATTTTTATTTTGCATAAAATGAGTGTATTCGTTCAATTTTTGGGAGACATTTGTTTCCAGTTTATGCTGTTCAAATGGTGCTGCAAGGAATATTTTTGCTTATTACATTTCTTTTTCTCTTCCTTTTTTCTCTTTGCCTTCTTCTCCTTTTCCTCTTCTTCCTCATCCTGCTGCCTTCCTGTCCCTCTCCTCCTCTCCCTTCTTTTTCTTTTTTCAGTTCTGGGGACCTAATCCAGGGCTTTGACAGGTGAGGCGAGGCCTCTTATGACTGAGCTACCCTTCTGGCCCCATGTGTGTTAAGGGACAAGTCCAAGAGTTTCCTTCAGATAAATAATAGTGACACTGTTGGGTCATTTCTGGGTTGTGTTCAACTTTTCCAGGCATTGTCAAATTATTTCACAACAGGCGGTGCCAATTTACTTTCCCAACAGTAACATATAAGAACTCCTGTTCCATATTCTGACCAATTCTTTATTAAATTTCTTAATTCTCATCAGTCTGGTTATTATGAAATTGTACCTCACTATTTTTTAATTAAAAAACTATTTTAGAGTAGCATGAGGTTCATAGCAAAATTGAACAGAAAGTGTGGTGTCTTTAGCCCCTAAACCAACCCCTCCACTGTCACTCCCCACACGACGGCAATATGTTTATCACAACAGTGGACCTGCGCCGACAGAACACCACCCAGAGTCCACAGTTTACATCGGCATTTGTTCTTGGTGTTGTACATTCCACAGGTTTGGACAGAGTATAACGATCAGCACCCACCACTGTGGTGTCATGCAAAATAATTCTACTGCCCTAAAACTCCTCTTTCCTTTACTTGTTCATCCCTCCCTCCTGCTAATCCCTGGCAACTTCTATTCTTTTCACTGACTCCATCGGTTTGGCTCTTCCAGATGTTACATAGTTGGAATTGTAAAGGATGTAGCCCTTTCAGATTGGCTTCAGTAAAATGCAATTCAGTTTCCTCCATGTCTTCATGGGTTGATATCTCCTATCTTTTTGTGCTGAGCAATATCCAATATTTGATGCACCACAGTTTATCCATTCCCCCACTGAAGCACATCTGGATTGCTTCCACATTTTGGGACCTAGGAATAAGCTTCCATAAGCTTATTGTATGCAAGTTTAGCTAGTGCCTGATGTAGAATGGAATTTGTTGAACTCATTTGGTAAATTCCAAGGAGCATGACTGCTGGATTGCGTGGCGAGATTATGTTTAGTTTTGTAAGAAACTGACACACTGTCTTCCAGAGTGGCCATGTGATTTTGCATTCCCACCAGCAAAGGACGAACGTTTCTGCTGCTCCACATTCTCACCAGAATCTGGTGTCATCAGTATTTTGGATTTTGGCCGTTCTGAGAAGTGTGTAGTGGTGTCTCATAGTTCTTTTAATTTGTAATCTCTAAAGATGTGATGTTGAATATCTTTTCATAAACTTACTTTCTGCCTTCTTTGGCGAGGTCTCTATTCAAATTTTCTGCTCATTTTCCAATTAGTTTATTCATTTTCTTATTGTTGAATTTTAAGGCTTTGGATATTTTAGATAACAATCCTTTGTTTTCTGCGAATATTTTCCCCCAGTCTATGAATTTAGAAATTACAGAAAATGTAAAGAGAGTAAGAAGATGAGCCACAAGTTTTTAATTTTAATGAAGACCAGCTTGTAAATTATTTCTTTCCTGGATTTGGCCTTTGGGATTGTATCTAGAAAGTTACTTTCATAACCAAGGTCACATATTTCCTCCTATGTTATCTTTTAAGAATTTTTAGTTTGAAATTTTACTTTTAGGGCCACAATCCATTTTTTTTTATGATCCACTTTGCATTAATTTTTGTGCCATGTGTAAGATTTGTGTCTACATTCTTTGTGTGTGTGTGTTTGTGGATGTCCAATTACTCTAGCACCATTTGTCGTAAAGACTATCTTTATTGCCTTTGCTCCTTCTTATGGGTCTCTTTTCCGACTGTCTATTCTGTTTGTGGATTTACTTGTCCCCTCCCCCCCCAATACCACACTGCCTGGATTCCTGCAGCCTTACAGTAAATCGTGAAGCTTTATAGGGTCCGTATTTCAATTTCATTCTTTTTAAATATTGAATTGGGTATTCCAGGTCATTGATCGCCTCATAAAATTTTAGAATTGATTCACTGATATCCACGAAATAACTTGCTGGGATTCTGAGTGGGATTGCATTGAATTTATAGATTAAGTTGTAAAGAATGGACATCTGGGCATATTAGGTCTTCTTATCCATGGACATGGAACATCTCTTTGTTTACTTAGTTCATTGATATTTCTCATCAGAATTTTACATTTTCCTCATATAAATCTTATACATATTTTGTTAGATTCATACCTAGTTATTTTAACTTTTGAGAATCTAATATAAATGATAATGTGTTTCTAATTTCATTTTCCACATGTTCATTGTTGGGATATAGACAAACAATTGAAGTTTGTATATTAACCTTGTCCTGCAGCCTCACTATCTTTACTTATTAGGTCCAGGAATGTTTGCTTGCTTCTTTGTTTACTCCTTTAGGTTTTGTACAAAGATATTATGTTCTTTGTGAACGTAATATAGATAGTTTTACTTTTTCCTTATTTTACATACCTTTTCTTTTTATATTAGCCAGGATTTCTAATATACTACTTTTTCTTCAGTGCTACTTTTTCTTCCCGATCTTCAAAGGAAAGCCTCTAGTTTCTTACTATGAAGATGATGTTAGCAGTAGTTTTTTCAAATATAAATGTTCTTTATTGGGTTAAGAAAGTTTCCTTCTATTCCTAGTTTGCTAAATTTTTTTTAAATTATGAATGTTGAATTTTTTTCCAAATGCTTTTTCTTGTCTTCCGTAGGCTGTTGATATGATGGATTATTTTAATGATTTTTGACAGCTGAACCAGCCTGGTATAACAGTGATAAATTTCACTTTGTTATGGTACATATTTCTTAACATACATTATTGGATTCATTTTGATAATGTTTTGTTAACCATGTTCATAAAAAGTGTTGGTCTCTACTTTTCTTTTCTAGCGATGTCCTTGTCCAGTTTTGGTATTAAGGTAAGGCTGATCACATGAAATGTGTTTGAAATATTCCTTCCATTGCTAATCCTGGAAGAGATTAGAAGAGATTAATTCCTTCCTTAAATGGTTGGTGCATTCACCAGTGAACCCATATGGGTGTGGTGTTTTCTGTTTTGCAAGGTTATCATTGATTCATTTCTCTTTTTTTCTTTTTTTTTAAAGACAGAGTTTCACTATGTAGTTCAGGCTGGCCTTGAACTCACTATGTAGCCCAGGCTGGCCTGGAATTCCCAGTGATCCTTCTGCCTCAGCCTCCTGAGTTCTGGGATTAGGGATTACAGATGTGTGCCATCACACCTGACTGATTCATTTCTTAACAGATATCTATTGATACAGATTATTAATTTCTTCTTATGTGACTTGACACTTTATCTTTCAAAGAATTTGTTCATTTCACATAGTTTATCAAATTTGTAGTAACAAGAGTTGTTTATATGCTTATTATGATTTTCATGTTCTTAGGTTTGGTAGTGATGCCCCTTTTTTCATTTCTGATATTATTACTTTTTGTCTTCTCTTTTTCTTAACTTGGCTGGAGGCCTATTGATTTTATTGATCTTTTCAATGAATGAGCTATTGATTTCATTGGTATTCTGAACTGATTTTCAATTTAAATGATTGATATTCTGATTTTATTATTTCTTTTCTTCTGCGACTTTCGCTTCTTTTTCTAGTGTCCTAAAGTTGAAGTTTAAATGACTGATTTTAGATTTTTCTTTTTTTTTTTCTAATCCATGTATTCAATGTTAGAAATCTCCCCCTAAGCACTGACTTTGCTGCATCCTACAAATTTGGTAAGTTGTATTTTCATTTTCACTTAGTTCAAAATGTTTTTAAATTTTTCTTGAGATTTCTTCTTTGACCCATGAGTTATTTAGAAAAGTGTTGTTTAATCTCCAGTTGTTTGGGTATCTTCCAGTTATCTGTAATTAATTTCTAGTTCAATTTCACCGTGGTCTGAGAACACACATGGTATGATTTATATTCTTTTAATTTTATTAAGATATGTTTTCAGGCCTAGAATGTGCTCTTGGAGAATATTCCATGTGATTTTTTAGAAGAGTATGTAACCTGTACTTGTTTGATGAATGAGTGATCCAAAGATGTCAGTTATGTCCAGTTGGTTCATGGTGCCACTGAATTCACTTACATTCTTACTTGTTTCTGCCTGCTGGATTTGTCCGTTTCTGAGAGAGGGATGTTAGTCTCTAACTGTAACGGCGGGTTTATTATTTCTCTTTACATTTATATCACTTTCTGCCACACCTATTTTGAGGCTCTGTTTTTGGGCACATATTCATTAAGTACTATTTTTTTTTTTTTGCATAATGACCCTTTATCATTAAGTAATTCTTCTCTTTATCCCTAATAACTTTTCTTGCTCTGAAGCCTGCTCTCTCTGAAATTTATATGGTTACTCCTGTTTTGTTTTGGTTAGTGTTATCATGATACCTCTTTCATTTTTAATCAATTTAGATCTCCTTCCCCTTTCAAAGCCGGTTTGAGGGGGATTTGTGACCCTACTAGTTGAAGAAATCTTCTATAGCCCACAGAGTCTCCTTTTATGTAACTTCTATGGACAACTAAAGGGCTAATTTTCCGAGGAGCACAAACTCTGGGAAATGCTGATCTACAGTCACTCTTCATTTCAACCTCGAATTAGCTACTGAGTCAATTTTGTTGAGTCAAACAAAAATGGCAGGGGGCCCTTGGAGCAAGAATGGCTATACTCGCCCTGTTCCCAAGAGGGCTGGAAGACATTGGACGAAGATGCTGGACTCCAATCTTCCAGACTAACTCCCAGAGCCTGGGAATTCTTTGCTCCTATATGGGGTTTGAGGGTGACCCGGCCTCAGCTCTAGGAACCTGCTTCACCATAATCACGCAGCAAAGAGATTTTTGCCAAACTGCCCGTGACTTGAAGACAAAGACCTGTGCCGAGGCCCTCAGACAGTCAGCTGGACCCGGGCTTCCAGCCAGTGCCCTGCGCTTACGGGTCTTTCCTTTCAAGGCCTCTCCATTGTCTAGTGGCTGGAAATCTCAGTCATCCTGAGCCCACAGACACTATTGGGCCGACTATCCCTTTTCTTCCCAAGCAAATTCTGTGATCTTCGTGGCTACTGGGGACGGACACAGATCAGCACCCAGTCAGGGGTGACAGGCAGGCACTCAGGCTCCTGCCGTGTCCCAGGCCAGCCTCTTCCTCCCCAGCCCTTAACTGATGTAACAGAGTCTGGAATTTGCGTTTGGCCTCTTCCTCCACCTGGAGGCACCTCACTCAGAAAAGCCAGATTGGTGCATAAGGATGTGAACACACTCAGTCTCTGCTCAGAAGTGTTGCGCAGCTCTGCCAATGACTGCCTCAGCCAGAGGCCTGGCCGCCGCACGAGGGCAGGGACCTTGTCCTTTGGTATGCCCTTATCTCTCAAGACCAACCTGGAGCCTGGCATCAAAGGGGTGTGCAGCAAGTATTTGCAGAAAGAATGGGCCAAAGTGGCATTCGAGGTCATCATCTAGCCTCCCTGAGTCTGCTGGCTTCATTCCCAGAGACGATCCACGGACTTCCCAAAAGCCAATTTCTCCGCTGAGGCTAGAGAGGCAAAGGCCCCCGCTTTGTGGCAGTGTGGGCGGTTCACAGACAGGGTGGGGAAGTTCCAAGAAATGCAGTGGCCCATTCAGCAAGGAGTGGGGAGGGCCAAAGCCGGAATATGCATCATTCTTACTTATAGATCAGCTCATTCTAGCCCCAGAGCAAGCCTGAGAGGGGGTGTCCCACTTAACAGGGAAGACACAGGACCAGGAGGTTGAAGATCTGACCCATGGCCACCCACCCAGCTGCACTCGGAGCCCTGACTTGTGACGGCACACCCTTTAGTAGAGGTAAATCTCTACTTCTACCTTCCCTCTGACTGCTTTTCTAACTGTGGGGCGAAAAGGTGGGGGGGGAAGCAGATGTCACACACCGGAGAAGAGCAGGGACTCTGTCCTAGAGAGGCGGGGATCTAACGAAAAACTCACAGCAGCCACAGGCTTGCTCTCTGGAAGCAGATCCCCAGTGAAGTCCCTGGCAGTATGGCCAGTGCCTCAGGCAACTTTGACATTTCAGGGCCAGTGATCAAATGTCACTTGGAAACCTGGCCCTACAGAGATGTCAGAATCCAACCTCCTGCGCACACTGGTAATCAGACTCTAAAACTTGTCCCCATCCCCACTGGCTGGAACTGGGTGTGTGGAGGTTGGCAGGACAAAGGTGATGGGAAAAGGGACAAAGCCTGGAGCGGGTGACATGGCTGGTGGAATGCCATGAGTTTAGAAACAGCCGAGGCTGCATGCCACGGAGGATGGGGGCCTTCCACAGCACCCAGACAGGACTGACGTGGTCCCAGAAAGCTCCCTGCTCCCCTCCATTCCATGCCTGCAGCTCTCAGCCATTCGAAGCTGCCAGAAGATCTTCAGAGCCAATGTACTCAATCGTGGGGAGGCGCCATGACCCCCTCGGAGCAGGCAGCCCAGTGCAAGCCACATGCGCAGACAATGGGGCCAGGCCCTGGCCTGATGGTACCCAGAGCCGCCATCCCTCCACCTCCCCCAGCTGAGGTTAGGGGCCCTCCGCAGGAGTCCAGGGCTCAGCATCCCCTTTCCAGACCCTGAGAAATCTCCTTTGGGACTGAAGTCCACACACAGAAGTTCACCGCGGTAGAGAGTTGAGATACAATGAATCGATCATATCTTACTGTGGCGGCTTTTGCTCCCAAACTGCCAAGTGTGTCATCACACAGCCCTCCTGACTGCTTGCACCTGACTTACCTGCAAGAGAAAACACAGATGGAGGAGACGGCCACCTTCCCCAGGACAAGCATGGCCTCTGGGACTAGGGTGTAGCCCCTCGAATCAAGGGAAAGCCAGAGTCTTAGCTGGCTCTCCCCATCCTGGCAGAGCCAAGTAGGGGCTGCTGCACATTTCTCTTTATACCGTGATTTTGACTGAGTCGGCAGCCCGAGAAAAATGGAAGGAAGCTCTTCTCGGGGCCCCAGAGCAATGGGAGGTCCAGAGGCCCATGGGCAGAGGGACCTCAAGTGCAGAAGCCCAGAGGCCTTTCTGAAGGCAGCAGAGATTTAGTCTTCTGGGTTGAGAGGTGGGGACGACTTCTGCTTGAATCGTTTCACTGGGGGAAAGAATGGCATCGCCCAAGATACATTCTTTTTACTTAACAACCAAAGGATTTGTGGTATGCTGAGTTTTTTATACTCCGCACAGCTGCAAGCCAAAAGGAATGAGCAACTCTGGGGTGGAGTTTAAATTCTCCTTTAAAAGATGATGCTTGCCTCTGGCCTTTTCCTATTGCTGAAGGGACACCTCCGTTCTTCCCACGCCATGCCCACCTTTTCCAGAGTTCCTTGTGGGCTGTTCCCAAGCTCTATGGTGCTCCAAACTGTGAGGTGTTAGGATCGTAGGCCAAGGCAAGACCAGGCCGAGAACCTTGAATACCAACACTTCTCCACAAATATGCCTGGCACATAGCAGGAGATGTTAGTAAGCATGGCTTGTCCTGCCGGGTTATGTTCCATGTCCTTGGTGCACACGTAGAGAGACAACTCCTCAACCTTGAAGTACTAGGATGACACATCCACTATCAATCTTTCCCTAAGAGTGATTCATTCTAATCTAACCGTAGATATTGACCTGGGATTTGGAAGCACCATCATCCACAGCCCAAACTGTCAAGCAAACGTTTGCCCGAAATTCAAGACGGCAGCTCTGGGCGCAAGCTCATCTAGATTTAATCATGACTTTCCCACACCCTGTAAATAACTTTTGGACATGGGGCTGGGCTGGGAAGTGCCCTGCCTGCGTCTGCACAGTACTGATATTCTAACGCACACTGTGATTCTCTCTGTCCACCACTTGTTGACCACAGGACCACTGTCCTCATCTCAGAAGATAAGAACAAGACCCTCTTGGTTTTCACATCATGTACTCTTGACTCCTGCTATACCCCAGGCCCATAGTGAAGCCATCACCAACTCCTACTTCTTAAAAATTTCTGGAATCCACTGCAACCATCTTATACCTGGCTGCCATGACCTGATGGGTGGAAGTGATGAGTGGTGCTCAGCAACCACCCTGGACCCTGAAGTAGCAGACTTAGATTGATATTGGTAGAAGAAGTCTGAGTTCCTCAAGATTTCTTGAGCCTATTGTACCAACCCCGGTCCAATAACCTCCTGACTTCTTTTGCATGTGAAAGAAGTAAGTTTCTATATGGTCTAAATCTTTGGAGGGTGGAGTTTTGATCATATGCAGATGAACTTTAACTGAGTCACTGAGGAATACAACGTCAACAAGGACATGCTAGGTAGAGCAAGCCTGACTTCTTTTTTCTTTAATTTTATTTTACTGGTACATTTTAGATGTACATAGTGATAACATTCATCATAGGGGATTTGTAGTTGTACGTGATATATGCTGTTGCTTCTTTTTTTCCCATTCCCCTCTCTTCCATTCACCATCTCCCCCTCCTTATTTATAAAGCTTTGTTTCCATTTTTCCTTCTATTTCTGATTTCTCTTGTCCCTCTGTTCTTTTCCCCCTCCCCGTCCCTTGTTCCCCTCTCCATTTGGACACTTTCTTCCCTTTCCCAATATAACATGCCTTCTTGATTTATAATGTAACGGCAGGGTTGTGAGGGGAGGGCGGAGGGTTCCACAGGTGAGACCAGGCCAAGCTGAGTGCGAGGTAAGTTGGAAAAGCACAGGTGGCCCGCAGTGAAAAGCGTGAGCCTCACTGCACCCACCTGTATGACCTCTCCACGCCGCAACTCTAGGGTTTCCACTCCAGGATTATTTCTATTTCACAAATGAGAAAAGTGAGCGTGGAGAGTGAGGTAACTTGCAGTCACAGGCCTTTGGTCAGTCTCAGGTGAAACCTTTTGAGGGAATAAACGGTAGGCTTTGCAGGTGGAGCACAGTTTCCGTCCTTGGAGAAACCTTGTTTGGTCTCCTCTTTGGGCACCTCCTTCTGCAAAGAAAAGAAATCACCTGGGCCCCCTGCCGTGTGCCTGGGCCTCTGGGCCTTCCCTAGGCTGCTGCTGCCCTCTGCTGGTCAATTCTGGAATTGGCGAGCAGATGCAGGAAGCCGCAGTCCCGCGGGTGAGGCTTCCGCAGCGGCAGCTGTTCCCACCACGCCTGTAACTAGACTTTGGGGAATGGCCACAACAGCCGTCAGCAGCTGAAGGAAGAGACCACTTTAGGTAGGGCCTGGCTGCCCTCAGAAACTACGTCCAGGGCTGCTTTGGGCACCCGGACCAGGATGAAAAGGAGAGACAGCTTGGAGTGAGAAGGACCAGGAGGAATGTCTAATGCAGGGGCCCACACGTCGACCCTGAGGCCAAACTGCCTGTATTCACATTTCTGATACTAGATGTGTGATAGCAAGCAAATAACTTAACCCTCCTAAAAGGTTCACTTTTCTCACATGGACCCAGTGATGCTCCAGGCACAGAGAGGTGGCCGAGAAGCCTCCAGAGACGCAGGTGAATGCGGGCGTGTGCAGGCCCTGGGAAAGCTCACAACCACCCAGCAACTGCGCCTGCTGTTTGAGACACATTGTGCAGCCGTGGCAGGGATTCGAGGCTGCCGACGGCCTCCTCCACGGGCAGATGGCCTTGGCCTTTGAGGCCTGGTCTGAGGTCAGAGGCGGCGCTGCCTGTCTCAGAAGTGCACACCATTAATCCGGCCCGGCCCAGACCCTCCTGCAGGCGTCTCAATGCCTGCTCAACCCAGGTCATGGGGACCTCTGAGCATGCCCCCCTCCCAGGGCCACCCCGCTTCCTTCTTACGGCACCTCTCGCTTCTCTGCCTTGAGCTGAACCAAGTGGAGAGAGAAGCCTTCGACAGACCTTTCTCCTGTTGTCCCTGCACCACGCATCACCTTATTTCATGTTAAAGTATTACAAAAATATTTATTGGAAGCCTGTTCTGGACCTACTACCATCTAGCGGTGGAGAATCTGCAGAGACAAAACTGATGATCAACTTGCCCTCAGGAAGCTCCCAGTCATCTAAGTAGGGCACAGGGAGCTAGCAAAGAAACGGTCAAACAAGTGAACCAGACTGCGTTAGAGTGCAAATGTGGGGGAGAGATAAGAAAGCAGGAAGGAGGGGAGAGGGGTGATGAGTGGGTACCAGGTTTGTGGGCCAGCAAGGAGGCTGGAGCAGCCAGAGCAGTGAATGAAGTACAGAGGGGAGGAGCTGAGGTGTGTGAGTAGCTAGCATCAGGCAGGGCCTTTACTTGGGGTGGGACAGAAAGCTCTGGAGTGGTCCTGAGCAGGGGCCCACAGTCTGCTTGTTTGCAGAGTAGTCGTTTGTCTGCCAGCTGAAGAGTGACTAAAAAGGGGAGACAACGATCAGAGCAAGGAGACCTGTGAGGGGCTCCTGTAAAATCCCAGGAAGCGAGCTGGGGTGGTTGTTTGCACTGGGGTGGCTGCTGCTCAACAGGAAACCTGCCAGGTACTCGGCATCCGGGGAGAACAGGGGACGGGGTTGAGAGCCTGGGCAGCTGGGTGTGCCAGAAAGGACAATTGTAATCTCTCGAGTACACATACAGGACATGCCTGAAGTCTGTGTATCTTAGCTTCTTTCAGTAGATGTACATACTATTGTCATAAAAATAACATTTATTTTAAAGGATGGCTGACTCATCTGTGTGTTTTTTCTTAGTATCTGTGTGCGGCACATAGTGAGTTGACTCTGGGCAGTTAGTGGGTGTACATGACACATCTTAATTCTTTTCACATCTCCCTTCTCTTCCCGCCCTCCGTGTGTTTTGAACACAAGTGGGTTTTCATTCAGTGGTTCTGGTGCTGCTGCGGTGGGCAGGGTGGACCACCTGGCTGCAGACAGGGAGGTGGACTTTGGATTCAGAAAAACCTGGCTTGTGAGCCTGGCCACGGCCTTGGGCAGGCGCTTTCTCATCTCTGAGCCTCCGTTTATCACTCGGCAGAGTGAGGACTGTGGGACCTGCCACTCTGCTTGTTGAATACTCACCCCACCCTAGTCTCCATCCTCTAAGAGCTGTCCTCTCTTCTTGCTTTGACACTGGCTTCCTTGACCCACCATTTTGTCCCTTACCAAATGGGACAAATCCTTACTCAGAGAAAGGAGCAACTCACAGTGGTTGAGCCACTGACAGGAAGTGAGTACAGCAGACACCTTCCGCCTGTGGGCTCAGCACCGGGGAGCTGACTCGGGACAGTCCTGCCTGTTTTAAGTCCTCAGGCTTCACTGACATAATCCCCTCTCAGCAGGAGTGCCATCCGGGCATTGTGCCTTGTCCCCTGCTTTGTGCCACCCACATCCCCATGTGTTCTTGTCCCCCCAGGGCTCAGCCGCTGCTTGCCATCCTCTGTCGCCCCCACTTCCTTGGCGATGTCATCAACAATTCTGCAATTTCTCTCTCCTGCCCTGCACTCTCCTGAACTCTAGACTCAATTCCCAGCTGCTTTCTTGATATTTCCACATCGAAGTCCCCTAGAATGACTCTAGGACTTAATAAAGCAAGACTCCTGCAAATTTCCCCCCAACTTGCCCTATGTCTCCCTGTGGCATTTATTGAAAACAATTCTCCCAGTCACTCAGATATTACTTTGGAGACTCCTCTGACACCTGCCTCTCATACCATATCCAGGCCATCAGCATGTCCTGTTGGCTTGACCTTCAGAATATACCAGAGTCCAGTCACTTCTCGCCACTGCCCCTGGACACGCGCTGCCCAGCCTGAGGCATGGATGCCCCGCGCCTGCTCTCCTAACTGGTGTCTCTGCATCCACAGCCCTGAAGCCCCGTGATCCTTTGATGCATCCAAGAGGATCACTGTCCTCTTATGCTCAATGCTCCTCAACAGCTGCCGATTTCCCTGCGGAATAAAGACGTACCCTTGCAAACATTCCTCTCTCGGCTGGAGACGAAGCTCTGTGCCAGGTAGAAACTGGGCAGGCCCGTGGTGCAGACTGCCAGGAGGGCCACAGCTGCGTGTGTGTGCGGAGTTCCGGGCTGTGACGGGTCCATGCTGATGGAAGGGCTCTCGGAGGAAGTGATATTTAAGATAACAAAGTGATTTAGAACTGCGAGTATCTCTTGGGACATCTACTGTACTAAGTGTTCCTGCTCTGTTTATATATGGAAGAAAAAGAAGTCCAGAGGGGTGAAGTGACGGCCCAACGTCACAGAGCACATTAATGTATGCAGCTGAAATTCCAAGGTGGGCCTCCTGGCAATCAAGTTTGAGTTTATAGCTTTGGGATTAGTGGCCTGGAGCCGTAGTTCCTGAGTGAAGTCCGGGAACGCTATGAGCTATTAGCTCCTCTTCACACACACACACACACACACACACACACACACACACACAGTCGTCCCCCCATGTCCACAGAGGACTGGTGCGAGGACACTTGTGGATACCGAAATCTACAGATGCTCAAGTCTCTGATATAAAATAATAACCTGAAATTTGCACATAACCAACACTCACCCTCCCCTGTGTTTTATATCACCTCTAGGTGATTTATAATCCCAAATGCATCCTAACTGCTAAGCCAAGTTGTTACATGGCATCGCTTAGGGAATAATAATAATGAGGGATTTCTGGCTGATGCACTGCTGATGCTTCTGCCTGAAAAGCTTTACTCCCAGACACCCGAATATCCAGGCCCCAACTTTAGATCTCACTCAATGTCATTTCTCAGTGACACCTCCCTGAAAGCCCCAGCCGCATACTTTTTCTTTGCTCTTACACCTAGCTGAATGCTTTATCTTGTATTTGCACCATCTATACATCCAGTGGGGTGTCAGCTCCCCGGGCACAGGCAGTGGGCTCCTTTGCTCACCAGTTCCGGGCTGCTTTTGCGACTTGGGACCTGGAGCGGCTTGGGCCTGTCATGCCCTCTTTGGACGCCAGGTGGCGGCCCACCCACCGGCTCTTGGCTTTTTTGCCCCTTGCTGCAGGGAAGCCGAGACTGCCCGGCTGAGGGCTGAAGCCCAGCTGCCTTGGCTGATTCACAGGACTGTGCCTTTTCTGACCCCGCGTGAGGATGGCTTCTGTGAGGCGCAGACTTCACAATTCTTTCCTAAGCAGAAGAGCGGGAGACTGGCCTCTTCGAGGCTCAATCTGCACTGTCCCTCTGCCCCCCTGGTCCTGTGCCAGGGGACACTGTGAGGGGCCTACTGTGTGCTAGGTGTCATGCTGGGTGCTTTTAAACTTGCTGTTCCACTGAATCCTCCCCACAGCTCTGCCACATCGCTGTTCTCATTTGCAGAAAGGAAGCTGACATTCAGAGAGGCAGAGTTACCTGCCTGGGAGCACAGAGCTGCAAGTGCAGGCCTGGGATTCTCACCCGGCCAGCGTGAGTGGAAACCAAGCTTCTCCCACCGTACCCCCGCTGTACCCCCGCTGTACCCCCGCTGTACCCAGGGCTCATCGCCCGCACGAGCATCCAGCGATTTGGCGAGAAGGCGGAGCTGGAGCCTGGGCATCAAGGAAAGGGCTCACAACAGGTGTGTGTCTGTCGCTGTCTTTCACTTCCTTACTGCCCACACGCATGGTGACAATGAAGCCAAGTCCTTCAGCAAGGATGTGACAGCTCTGAGCTCGCAGGAGCACTTCCCAAGGCTGCACGGCAGAGCTGTGTCCTCCCCACCGTGCTCAGGGAGCCCCGGGTGGGAGGAGAGCTCTCCGCAGCCTGCGCCACAGGGCTGCTTCTCTTCAAAGGTTCTTCAAAAGCCTTGCACGGCAGCGCAAGGGAGAGGGCGAAGCCAGGAGGGGCCTCCGGTGGGTGGGAGGAGACGCCAGGCAGAGGAGTGTGTCCTGATTACAGAGGAAGATCCATCTGGCGGGTCTGGGGCTTCCAGGGGACCGGCCGGGTCTGTGGTGACTGGGATTCTCCCGGCCCCTCCCCTGGCCCCACCCACCCGAAGCAGAAACCAAGACTCTCAGAGCCTCCATTCAGATGGGTGCGCTTCAGCTCCCCAAATCCAGGTGAATGACAGAAGGACAGGGCACAGGGACAAAGGTCCTCTGAGGCAGGGGAGAGCTGGCCTGAAGTAGGGGCTCCAACCAAGCACCCTGATAGTGGCGTCCTGGATGCTGTGTCCCTAACTGGTGGGGATGCCCCAGGACATAAGGCCCGTGGCTGCCACCATGGCAGTGTAACCATTGACATGGGTGTGCAGGTGCGTGCTGGGGCTGGCATCAGTGCCACCCTTCGCCTTGGTCAGCGTCTGCCCCAGGTCACCAGGTGAGGGGATGAGGAGCAGGCGGAGCCAGGAGGCCCCTGGGAGATGCCCTGAGACCCTGGCTGTGCCTGCTGTGGCCCGTGACATCTGGAGAGGCGGCCACCACCTCGAGCCCGTCCCTCCCTCTGCTGCCATTATGGAGAGCAGGGTGGAGGTCCCTCAGCACTAAATAGAGACCTGCCATCCAATCCGATGGAGCTACCTGCTCCTGGGCACACACACGAAGGAAGGGAAACAGCACATTGCAGTGAGACCTGCGTGCCCACATTTACTGCGGCACAATTCACTGCAGCTAAGGGGTGCAATCAGCCTACGTCCTGGTCACCAAGAAAGTGCGAGTATTATTCAGCCATAAAGAAGAAGGAAATCCTGTCATTTGTGGCAAAATGGCTGGAGAATGTTGTATTAAACAAAATAAGACAGAACAGGAAGATAAGTGCTGTACGTTCTCTCATAGGTAGAAGTTTTTGAGTTTTTAATGGACCTGAATGGAGAATAGTGATTACTAGGGGTTGGGCGGCTGGAATTGATCAGGACTCACTGCACGCAGCACAAAGTGAAGTCTCACACTGAAGCCCATTCATATGCATGAGCGCTATGTTAGTAAAGACTTTCAGAAAGACTTTGATATGGAGAATGGCAAAGACCAGTTACCAAGGCTCAGGTAGGGTGCAGAGCTCTCAAGTTTCTTTGCTTTCCTCCCCACAGCTGCCCCGGGAGGAAGGACAGGAGGAAGGACGGACAACACCCATTTCACAGGAGGAAACTGACTGTGTTGTGTGCTGGTGATCAGGGAAAAAGCTTCTACAGACCGGAGCGGCTCTTTCCTTCACAAGGCAAACTCACAGCCACTCTCACCCAGCTGATGACTGTCCCCATCCTTAGAGGGGGCAACAAAAGTTCAGAGAGCAAAGTCACCCAGCCAAGGTCACACAGCAAGTCACTGACAACCTGTACTCGGGCTTTATATTTTTATTCCTCACCAGGCTGAGCTCTTTCTGGCTTTTCCGCCTTTGCACCTGCTGCCCCTCTGCTGGGCTATCGTCCACTCTGTGTACTGGGTGAAGTCCTGCTTCTCCGTGAGGCCCAACCCAAATATCCCCCTTTGGGAAGTCTTCCCTGTTCCTCCGGCTCTCCCTGGGTGGAGGTAACTGGGGCCATAACACTTGGCTCATCACTCGTATTCACTGGTGTGTATCGGGAGAGATAAGTGTATGTTGGTGAAGTCAGCATTCAGCACACTGACCTGTCTGTCTCATCCGTCTGTGCGTTCATGAAGCAAGTATTTACCGAGCCTAACCACATGCCAGGTTTTACTGCAGCCTTTTCCTGACACAGCCGTGAGCTTCTTGGTGGAGAGGGACCTTGCGCAGACAGGTCCCAGAGTTGGTGTCCAGCTTGGCAAAGTGGTCAGACTCTGTCAACCTGCTAACCGCCCGGAATGAGTCTTGCTCCTTGCGGAAGTGCCCAGTTACACCGGACCCTGCTCCCGCCCCTCCCAGGCAGCTCCAGCCTGCAGGGCGGGGCCGCAGCCCGTGGGGTTAGCTCCTGCCACAGCAATCTTTCAGTGACTTTAGGGAACCGGGCCAGTCTGCTTGTTCTTCTTCAGGCTCAGGTTTCTCACGGATGTCTGGGTGTGCCCGTGGTGCCCTTACTCGGCTCCTGTGCAGAGGACGTGGGCGGTGTGTACGGGTGCTGGCGGGGCTGGGGTGAAGTGCCCCCACTGTACCTCCCCTGCCCCTAAGCCCCAGGCCCCGCCTGCCCCTCAGAGCCCCCGGTCCTGTGCTGGGTCAGGCCTGAGTGTCTCCCGGTCAGGGAGTCTGTGCAGCCAGGCTACATGCGATCGATGCCTGTGTCGGGGCGAAGGTGGGCACAGGTGTCTTCTGAAGGGCAAGTCCATAGATGTACAGGGTGGGCGTTGGCTTTGCCTTCCCTAGCGCGCTGCGCCTGCGGGTGAGGGATGGAGGCGTGGGCAGGGCGGGAGCGAGGAGGCCTGTCCAAAGCTGGGGGCTGAAGTCCAGAGGTGACTTTGGTGCACACGCTGCAGGCCTGCATGGCGGAAGGGAGGCAGGCTTTCCCGCTGACTCCCTCTGGGGCACCGGGGAACCTATCCTGCCATGCTGGCTCAGAAGCCTGAAACATGACTGGGGAGGTAGCCCTGAGCTCCCCTCTGAGAGAAACTCATCGCCAGAAGTGTATGTGCCACAGCCACGTGTGGATGTAAATGTTTACATATTGATGGGAATTTTAACGGGACACAAAATCCAGGCCTGGGGTGACACCATTAAATTATGGCTTTAGAGCCCAAATCCCGGGCATGGAGCATGCCCCATGTTGCTTTTCATGACACTTAAGGAAGAAACAAGTGCTTTCTTCTTCTGCGCATATTTACTGAATTTCTTTTTTTTCTAAATAAGTGTTCCTAGCAGATTCCTCATTGGGTCTTATGGGAGCCATTATGGTCACAGGCACAAACACTTCTCCCATCTCCAGGAAGACAGAGACTGGAGACTTCATCCCCTTGGAGAATCCAGGAGACTGGAGATGCGCTGGGGCAGCCTCGGGTGACGGACCAAGAGGACAGGGCCACTGAGCACCCCGCACTTCCGCATTTGGTAGTGTGAGGTTTTGTAAGCTTCCTGTGGCCAGGCGGGCCCTGAAGAAGGGGAGCAGGCTGGAGGGGGCTGGGTGAGATGCTCTAGAGAGTGGCTTCTGGGACTTTTCCAAACCTCGTGTGTTTGGAAGGTGACTGGATTATGGGGTCCCTACGGCTGACTTGCCGTGAGGAGGTGGGGTCTGGCCAAAATGGGTGGGTCACTGCGGGGGTGACCAGAAGGGTGTATCTCCCTTCCTGGCTTCTCTCTTGATCTCCCTGCTTCCCAGACACCATGATGTGAGCAGCTCTTTTCCGCCACGCCCCCTGCCACGCTGTTTCTTCTTGGGAGCCGGCTGATGGTGGGCTGAAACATGAGCCAAAATAAACCTCTCCTCCTTGAAGCTGTGGCTGTCAGGTATTGTTCTCAGCAAGGAGGAAAGTAACTGAGACAGCTATCCATGTGCCATGTTGGAGAACATTACAGTCAGCCCATGTGGGCCAAAAGAAAGCCACCAACAGCGCTAGCCAAGTCAAAAGACTCCTGCCTCTCCTGCCAGCTGTTGTCCTCTTGTCCTGGGCCGGAAGCAGGAAGGATAGAAGCAAAGGAGAATGTAGGTGGCACCCTTCTGCCCCCCGGCCCCCACCTACCCAGAACCTGAGGCACAGAGACAGGTCTGATCCAAAGACACACATTTTAAAGGCTGGTGAAGATGAAGTTTGATTGGGCAGGACTTCCCAATATTTGAAAACTGAAAGTATTCCCGCAATGAGAGCCAAAGTGACTAGAAACCTCAGAGAACAGCAGGGGACGTTTCAAAAGCTCACACAGTACAGAGGAAGGAGTACGAAGCATAGAAGACTGAAGACAGAGTTTGGAGAAAATGAAATTGTCTGTTGTTTGGACCCTACAAACAGTCAATAATCGACTATTTCTGGTTCACTTCTGTAATTCATTTGGAGTCTCCCCATCCCCCACTATACTCTAAGACCCACAAGATTAGGGACTTTCTTGATCAAGGTCCCTACTCTATCCCCAGCAATTAGAAGGGCTACTAGTGGCCAGTATGTAGTAGAGGATCAATAAATACATTGAGCGAGTGAAAGAACAACAAAGTCAATGTTCACATATGTTTATCAGTATGAGTATGATCTATTTTGTTCAGTTTTCAAATCTACTGTTTAGTACTTGGTGGATGAGTTTGATGTGGGTAAAGCATCCCAGAAAACCAGGGCTCGGGGGCTTGGAGGTGGCTCAAGGGATGGATGGCATGGGCCATGGAGGCAGGTGCACAGGCCTCTGGGAGGGGCCCCTAGGAGCCGGGTGGCTGTGAAGGCTGGGTCTGGCCTCAGCCCTGGGTTCTGCTGGGCCTGGCTCTGAGCCCCCCAACCTGAGTCCTGAGGCTGAACGAGAACCTTTTCCTGCGTGTTCCTGTGAGCCGGGCACTTGACACAGAGCTCGCTTAGTCTCTCAGCTACCAGCAGAGGGTGGCCATGCCACTTCCATTTGGAAGGGCCTCGCCATGCCCATTTCTGGAGTTCAGTTCCTCCTGGTCTCTTTGAGTCCTTCCTTCGATACCTGCAGCTGTGTGGAGTGGTTGCATATCAATTCTGCCTATGGGAAGAGGATGACTTTCTATTCACTTTTGTTTTTGTCTTTTAATGTTATTTTTGTAGTGGTGCTGGGGATTGAACCCAGAGCCTTTTGTATGCTAAAGAGTGCTTTTCATTTCAGCTGCCCTAGGAAACCAACACACTCCTTCCCCCAACCCTCTCCCAATTCTGGGTGCCAGGAATCTGACAGGAAGCCGTCGGCAGGGCTGTGATCCCCGAAGGGTCTCGGGCAGAACCCCTCCTTGCCTGGTCCTGGGCTCTGGGCTGCAGCACTCTGATCCCTGTCTCCACCCTCACACCTCACATGGCCTTCTCCTCTGCATCTCTCTTCATCCTCTCTTTCTACAAAGCGAGTGGCCACTGGATTTAGGACCCACTCTAATCCAGCATCTTGAGATCCTTAACTAATTAAGTTTGCCAAAACCCTATTTCCAGAGAGGGCTACTTTATGAGGTTCCCCGTGGACATGGGTTTGGGGGGGATATTACTTGATACACTGCAGTGGGAGTTGTCACTGAAGACGTGCTGTTGTTTGTGCCAGGGACCATGCAAAACGCCTACATCTTCTACTTCCCATCACGCCCCAACCAACGGGAAGGGAAGCCTCATTATTCCCATTTTCTTTTCAGAAAAGGAAACAGACTCAGACAGATTCAGTGACCCGCGGCGAGTCACGCAGGTACGGCATGGGCCTGGGGGCAGGATTCAGGACTCTGATTCTGAAACTCTTGACCTGGCTCGAGGGGCTCGCGGACAAGAGTTTTGGTCTTATGCATCTTTTTCTATCTCTTCTGTCATCATTGCTGGGTCTGAAATGATGCTCTGCACACTGATGGCTGCCAAAACTCATAAAAAGAGAAAGACTATTAACTGACCTTGAGAAGGAACTAGGGTGGCCTGTCACTGACCAGAGTGCTGAACCTCATGGCTGCTGGGCAGGTGGCTGACCCTGCCACAGACCTCCCTAAGTCATCCACTGGGAGGACAGGTGAGAATGCCACCTCCTACTACCTGGCAGCATCTGTTCCACCAAGAAATCCTGCATCTCCTATAATCTTAGATCTACAGTGTCCCTAGAAAATAAAGAACCAGAATGATGCTAAGGATCTGAACATCAGCTACCACTGATCAAATGCCCATGATCCTGCAGGTTCTCAGCCAGGAACTTTACACATCTTATGTCTTGGATTCCTTACAACAGCCCAGAGAGGTGAACGTTATTATTCCCATTTTGCAGACAGGAAAATTGAGGCTCAGAATGGAGATGTGACTTTGGGAGCCTGAAAGAAGCAAAGCCAGGACTCTGAGTCTCTTTGGCTCTAGAGTTGGTGTTTTTGGGGGGTCCTATTATTCTTCTTTCCAGATTTTCTCCCACTGCCTCCCAGTGTGACTAGTGGATGGGCACCTCTGTCCTTGGTTTGGGGGTGGCATAGGGGGAAGTAGAGGGGTCCTGGAACCAGTATCTGGATCCAAGAAGTTCCTATACCTGCATAGGGAGGCTCCTATACCTCCAAGTTTTAAATTATGTAAACCACCTTTTGGAAGGCCAATTAATGTAAGTGAACTTGCATATCTAAATTGGTTCTTGAAAACTGTGACAAGCTCCCAGTGGACTGGGGCTGAGCCCAGGAGGGCTGAATTCTTGAGACTTTAGTATTAGTTAGGATTCCTTGTTTTATTTCTCTAAAAATTCATCTTGACCTGGCTTTAAAGTAGAGAAAATGTATTAGCTTATGTACTGAGATACCTTCAGGGACAGTTTGATCAGGACTTTGGCATCATTTTCTGTGATGCTCGGTCCTTCTCCAAGTTAGTTTTGTTTTCATGACTTGTTCCTTCATGGTAGAGTTCGGTTCAGCAAAATAGCGGTAGCAGTCCAGGCTCTCCTTTTTTGCCACAAACTTCTCCCAGAGGGAGAGAAAGATCTTCATTTTCCCAACCAACGAACCATGTCTCTGAGCTTAAATCCCACCGAGCCAGTTTAGGCCGAGTGCCTTCACCGCACGAAGGAGGAAGGCCAAGGGAACTCATGGGACTGCACTGCTGGCTCAGGCCCGTCAGAGGGGCCCTGGAGCTGTGGGGGCCACGATTTCATCTCAAGTACCCAGGGACAGGGAAAGGGCAATGTGGATGGCGGAAGACTCTCCCTTATCCACTACCATGTTCTCCGGGGGCAGAAAATGTTGATGTTATTTCCTTTTTAGAGATGAATAAGCTGAGATGCAGAGGTCTGTAGTCTGCAGGGTCGTGACGGTAGTAAGTGGAGGACTCTGGGTGCCAGCCTGGGCCCACTTGTTTTCCCCGCTCAAGTCGCATTTCCAGCCCAGGTGGTCCCCTGTCCTCCTTGTTCCTTTTCACGTCCCTACCGCACTTTTCTCAGGTGATAAACCATGAAGAGGGAACACTGACATATATGGTGGAAGGTTTCCAAATAAAAGGTGGCTAGGATGCACTGCTAACAGTGCGAAGAACCTGTAGATGCCTCCTGTTGTTTCCTCTAGTACTGTGACTCAACGTTCCCCTCATCAGATTGTTCAGCAAAGGTACCAGGAGGCGAGAGATTTATTAAGATCTCAGAGCCACTAACTAAGGGGCAAGGAAAGCAAGAACCAGAAGGCTTGCACTCTAAGGATCTCTTGCTTGCTTTAAAATGCTCATGGTGTTTGGGCCACAGCCACACATGCACCCAGCCTTCCTGCACCGAGAGCCGCTGGGTGCTGCTGGAACATTCAGCCAGGTTCTCAGGCACAAATTGCCTTGGCCAAGCTGCTCTCTCCCTGGGTCTCACTGTGAGCTCCTTGGGGGGCTCCAGAAACTCACTCTAATCCAGCAGATCTAACGAGCCTCCAGCTGCAGGCTCTCGGCAAACCTTAGTGTTCCTCAGCTCTTTCTACTTGTGACTGCCCTGTGAGGGGCAGGACCCATTCTCCTGGGGTACAGAGGGGAAGTCGAGGCTCAGAGAGGCACACGACTTGCCCAGTCATGCAGCCTGATGGACAGAGCCAGGCTATAGCTCCACCAGTGCCCAACTGTGCCATTTGTGGTTGGGGCATTGAGAGAGGACTTATGGGGGTGGCATTTCATCTATGCCTAAGGATGACAGAAAAGTTAAGCTATTAAATGGTCCCCTCCTTGACAGAGTAGTTTCAGGTTAGTGTGCTATTGCCCATAGACTCATCCACTTATCCATTCATGCAATCACCCACCCATGTGGTCAGCAACTATTTATTGAGCACCTGCCGTGTGTCAGGCACCAAAGATAAAATGGTGGACCAGGCAGATATCTGTGCCTAGAGGCTCTGGTTATGTCTTGTTTCAATAATAGGGCAGGGCAGGCCAGATGGGACATTTTCACCTCCATTTGACAGACTGGGAAACTAAGGCTTTGTCTGACGATATGGCTGGTCTAAGACCACAGTGAGGGACTACTAGAATTATAACTTCAGTTCCCAAGTGGCTCAGCTACACCAAAAAGATGGCAGGGGAAAAAATGTCTCTCTCTCTGTCCTTCCTCCCTCTGTTCCTTCTTTCTTTCCCTCCACCACTTCCTCTCTGCCCCCTACAAAATAAACCATAAAAAGAAGACAGTGCCTATGCCTTCTTATGGGGCTCCTACCGGAGAATTAGAGAGTTACAGGGGACCCTTCTGCACTCCAGGACTTGGGAACCAAGGTCCTCCACTGGGAAACTGTTAGCATGCGTGTAAGTCACTGCAGCCGATGGGGGTTTTTAATCAGGCAGCATTTAAACTGTCCCATTTTGTCTGTGATTACGCCGGATGTTTACATCATTTGTAATGAGACAAATTGGGACAAATTGCCAAGGACACTTATGTAAATGGAACCAGCAGAAATGCTCCCATCTCCAGGGCTGGTCGGAGGGCCTTTTTCACTTTCCCTTCCCTGTCTCCCCTGGGGACATGGTGGAGAAGAAACCGTACTTTATATTCCAAAAGCCCTCTCCCTGGGCAAACAGAATATTCCTGTTAGACAGCAATGCTACATCTCAGGGAGTAATCCTCTCCTCCATCTTATTTGCTCTCTCCCACCTCTCAGGAAATGCAACTGCACTGAGTATAGATGCAATCGCTTCATTTTCTCTGCCTCTCCTGCACAGAAAATGGGTGAGTCCTGCACCCCCGGAGTGTGGCTGCAGAACACCAGGCAGGTCATAAACAGGGTTTCTTACCCGTGCAGCTCAGGGAACAAGGCTACAAAAGTTAACTCATTGCTTTACATAGAGGACATTTTGGAGCCTCGATAGACTAAGGAGCAACAAGACTCTTCAAGAGCAGAAGAGGATCCTGAGTCCCCTTTGCAGGGGGACCTTGTATGGGTGAGGTCATGAGCAGACCAGGTCTAAAAAGTCATGTGAACACCGGGGGTGGCGCCTCTTGAGCCCTCCATCATAAGTAAGGCTGTCTTGTGAGACCTCAGGTTCTGGAGGGCGGGTGGCAGGGTGTAGTGGGGTACACAGAAGTCGGAGGACCACAGCGTGTGCCAGGCCTGGAGGGATGGGGCTGTGAACTTGCCAAGTTCCCCTCATCTTGACCTGTGGGCCAGTAAAGACCCATGTGCTCTGGCCCCCTGGCCTTTGCTTTTGCGGCCCTCTGCTCGGGACACCTTCCCCCCCCTCCACCACGGTGTGCGCAATGGCCCCGACCGAGCGCTGACACTAGAAGGGAAGGCACATCATCTGTCAGCTCTCTCCCCCGCAGACCCGCAGCCTGCACTGTGCTCGCTCCCTGTTCTTACATCGACGGCCTTCATTTCCAGCCCAGAACAAATATTTGTCCTAGACTCACCAGGTGCCAGATTCCGAGTCCTAGAGAAACGAAGACAAGATAGACGTGCCCCCTGCCGAGGAGCATCTGCTTGGTGGAGATGATGTGTGAGAACCACATTTACAGCTCAGTGTAATAATCTGTGCATTGGTAGAGACGGCCAAAGGGCACAAAGAGGGCTCACGGGATGCCAGCCGGGCCAGGAGACCCCAGGGAAGGCTGGATTCCCCGGAGGACGTTTTATCCAGACGTGACACGAGGGTAGGCACAGTCAGGCTAGTGAGGACCCACATGTGGAAGCCTGTGCTAGGCAGGTAGAAGAACCTGGGCGAGGTCCCAGAGGCCAGAGAAGGTGGCGTTAAAGAAACAGGCGAAGGTCAGTGTGGCTCTGGGGGAGCACAGGGACACCAGGCTGGGCGTCAGGGAGGAGGACGCTGGAGAAGGAGCGCGGCCTTCGTGGTGAGTGCAGGGACCCGGATGGAGAGACTCCTCCCCGCCTAACCTGCCATGAAAGGTCTTCCCTGTCTTGAGCATGGACGAGAAGCTACTTGAAACTATTCCAAAATTTACAATTACTAAAAAGGGAAAACTTAAAAGGCCAGGGGTAGGCGCATACTCCAGCCCAAAGGCTTTGCCTTTGCTGCTCCCCCTGCCAGGTCTCTTCCCTTGAGCGGTCACATGGCCGCTTTATTAGTCTCTCTTCAGTGCCAAGAGAGGTCTCTCACCTTCTTCTGAACAGCAGCCCCACCGCTCGCACTCGGCCCGCCTACATTCCAGGACGCATCACCTTCCCCTGAGCTGTTGCCCGTCCTAGCTACCGCACCGCACAGCTCCATGGGGCCTGGACCCAGTTCACTTTCTACCCTGCCGAATCCCAGTGCCTAGCTCTGTGTCTGGCCCCACCATGCTGTTGACTGAATAAATGAAAATGGTTAAAAGAACCAGGAGATTCCACATGTACAAGCATCTTAGCAACATCTAAAAATTACCCCACAGAATCCAAAATACTATCTTTGTTGGGGAGGGAGGTGATCTGTTTAAAGTCCCATAGTCCATCATTGGCGGAGCCAGGCTGTGAAATCCGAATTTGCAGATTTCCTTAACAAAGCCCCGTTAAGTATATACCATATGTCAAAGCTGCCACCCCCATTAAAGAAGCCCTGTTCCCGAACATCTTATGCCTGCCTTTTCTAAGGAGGATGCTGCTGTCAAATCTTTGTGGAGAAAAAAAACAACAGAAGCCAACATCAGCCACTACTCGTGGACCACTTACTACAAGCCAGTGCTGTGTGAAGAACTTTACCTGTGTCAACTCAACGTCACAACAACCTTATGGTAGAAGGGCTCTCCTAACCCTGTTTTGATAGATAAACTGAGGCAGGTTAAGTAGCTCAAGGTCCCGGTGTGTGCGCGGTGAAGTCTGGATTCAAGGACAGCAGTTGTGGCCAGCCAGGCAGAGGGTGCCAGGCGACAGAGAAGTCTCCCTCTGCCATTCAACTTTAATCTTGTGGAGAAGCCCAGGCCCCTGTGACTCTCCCTGCAAGGCACTAGCAAGATGATGATTGTGATAGCGATGGGTTTTTCCTAGGACAGGCAATTAATCAGGAGTATTAATGAAAATGCCAGCTCCATGATTGCAGAAACTTAAGTAATTTATTGGGAATTGAACTCAGGCCATTAAAACGTTATTACAGGCTTGTCAGTCGCTACTCCACATGGTTCTGCGCAGGAGCCATGGCCTTAATGCAATTGTTTGGTGTCCTGGAGCTGCTGAGGCCCGCTGCTCTCTGCCAGAATGATTCACCCCAGCTGCACGCTCAGGCTGGGCAAGGCAGCTTTCCTGTTCTGTCTCCCTTTCAGGATCTGTGCCTCTCCTATTGTGCTCCAGGCAGGGAGTGGGGGCATAGTCGATGAAAACTGAGGCCCTGCACTGGAGGAGCCTGTGACCTCCCTGGGGAACCAAATATGTACAGATGATGTGAACAGGCAAACGGCACATGCAGTGATGTTAGAAAAGCTCAGTTCTGGCTGAAGGCAGATGGGAGGCTTCCTGGAAGAGGTGTCACAGAAGAATTTGTTTCCTCTCTCCTGAAACCTGTTGGGTTTGGGCGTGGAAATTGGGTATCTGAGGGTTTAGCATTCAGCATGCATTATCAGTGGGGAGGAGCACATTCCCACGGGAGCAAATATTGGTTCTGCCCAGTGTGTGTGAAGTTGTACTCTTTTTCTGTTTAAAGCACAGACAGACATAGGTTATATAAACAAGTATAGAATATATTTCTGTTCTTAAAATTTCCTGGGAGGTGCTAATGACACAAGGGAAAAAATGTCGAAAGGCAGTAATGGAAGCAAGGCTGGTGTGCAGCTGGCACAGCTGGAAGGGGTGCGCCCTCGGGTCTGTCTGGGAGGACGCTATACGCATCATGGCCTCAGCGAAGACGGGACCTGAGGCCCTGGGGGGGTCTCTGCGGCCAGCGACACGGGCTGACCAGCTTTGCTCCCTTCCTCTTCTCCCCGGCGTGTCCCGTGGAGTCCTCTTGTGCCCCACCCCAGGGACTCGGGCTTTCGGCTCGGCTGCAGCGGTTTTGGAAAACCGATGAGGGCAATTCCCAGGACTGACAGCCTTTCACAGCCAGCGGCCCCGTGACAGCCGGATGAGCCATGCCTCCCCTAGAGACACATCCTCAAGCGCTCTGTTTCCAGGGGTTTGTTGATGATTATTCAGGAACTGGACATTTCAATTCATCACCCGCCGAGTGGGCAGCCAGAGCAGGGGCAATCACTCACCGAGCACATTTGTTCAGGCTGGAAGCCACTGCTGCGCTCCTGTTTATCTCCTTTCCCGGGCCACAGAGAGCCGGCCACACAGAGCGCAGGTGGCCCCCACTAAGGACTGACTTGGCACAGTGATAGCCATTCCTGGGCCTCAGGATGTTTTTATAGAAGTTCTTTGTGGTCCTTCCTAATCTAACACAATCTCTTTGTAATGTATCTTTACGTGTGACTTCATAAATTTTGTTACTCATTCTATGAGTAGGGGCAGGCTATTGTCTGCTGCAGGAACAAACAATCCCCAAATCTCAATGATCAAGACAAGGTTTATTTCCAGCTCCTTTTCCTCCCTCCCTTTTTTCTTTCTCCTTTTTCTCTGACCTCTCTATCCATTCCTCCCTGTCCCATCTCCTTGGGGTTCAGATCTTAGCCTATCACTTATAGTTGTGTTGAGCATATTACTTAGTTTTCTTCCTGCCTTAGTTGCCTGATCTTTCAAGCATGGGATAATTGTGCCCATTTAATGGACTTTTGTTAAGTAAATTCCTTAAATCACCCTGAATGTAAAATAAATGCTCAATTAATATTTTTCTAACTATTACTTATATTATTATGACTGTCCGAGAGATGTAAAAATGAACTAGCTGGGCTTCATCCAATAGTCTGGATGGATAGGAAGATGGAGGTGGTGGTAGTGATGGATGCTAACTCAGAGGGAAGCAGGATGGGGGTAAAGGAGAGAAAGAAGACTCAAAAGAGGAGAGATCTGGGTGAGGCTTTCAGGGAGAAGCAGGCATTTTTCAGGTGGAGACAGGGTAGAAGGGCACGGGGTACAAAGGGATCAGACACAGCAAGGTGAGAAATCAGTGCAGGTCTTGGCGGATGTGTTCAGAACAGGAGAAGGCTGGTTGGCATGAGTTCTAGAAAAATTTCTGTGTAGTTTGAAGGGCAGATGGCTGCAGAACTCAGCCCAGTGACACAGAGGAAGCTTGAGGAGGCTATTGTGACAATCCAGGGTGAGATGGGGAGACATTCAGGAGGAGGAACTGGGAGGGACCTACAGACAGACTGGACCTTGGGACCGGAGGAGGAGTCAACGAAGAGTTCCCAGCCTGCCAACTGAGAGGCAGGCAGGGGAGAACATGCCATTATCTGAAAGAAGATACAGCGCGGGTCAAAATGAGTTCCCTGAATTATGCCGGCCACATTCACTAAAAGCCAAACCTAACGTCGTTAGACTGGGGCAGGGCGATCAGTCTGCTCTCCTCCTGCCACCATGACAACGAGACTCCACTCCATTAAACCAATTTACTCCATCTTCTCAGACTCAGGAAAATGGGAGCAATCTCTGGGGAGGGCTGTCCAATCCCTGACCTCTGGCTCACCCTGGGAAACTGCACATCTTCAGCTCCACAGGCAGAAGACTCATTTGCTGTCACTTATCCACAGTTACAGAGCTTCCTGGGATGTGTGAATCAACCCTGGGATCCGTATCCTCCTCCCCAGTCCACCCTATTAGTCTCAGAAAGACAGCTGACTGGAGAACAAGTGCTGCTTCCTTCTGATGGCTTCGTTATGCTAATTGCACTTAATTTCACCGTGCTGTGCCCAGCAGGGCCCTGTGAAAACTTGTTGGGCATTGTGTGAATCTGGCTGGTCTGGGCCACTTGAGGGCTAGGCTGGGTAGGTAAGAAGTGAGACTGGGTAGGAAATTCAGAAAAGGGAAGGAGGGGAGGGTGACCTAGCACAGGGTCTACTTTGAGCATCAGGTGTTTTCTAGGGAGCTCATACTTCGTGCCTCTCTCCCCATTTGTTTTGTAAAGGAATAAGTGTTTGACTGGTTTCCGTGTGTGCCATGAGTTCATCAAGAACAAAGATTCTGGGGCGGACATCTTTGTCTCTAATGCCTGTCCAAACCTGCACGGCGGACACTCAGCACACGCTTATGGATCGATCGGAGGCTTAACTCACTGGAGTGTGAACCCCACAAGGGCTCTCTCTTGTTCATCGCTGCGTATCCAGCACTGCGACAGTCCCTGGCAAGCATTCCACAAGTACAGATTGAATGAATGAATGAATAAATCTCCCCTCTCAACAACTCTACAAGGGAGAGGTGGGAGAATATGTCATTCAATTGTCATTCTTCATTCCTTCCTGGGGGAATTAGGAAGCCAGGCCTGAATCCAGAGTTGTAGCTCTTTTCTCTGAAAGCTTTTTGGTCAGGAAGGGGCTACCATGGGAGGGAAGAATGGACCTGGAAGGTAGGTGTGCCAGGCGTGGAAGACAATCATGGCAGGGACACCAGGAGAGAAGGGAGGCTGGACAGACAGAGGCCCCTGGGTCCTTGACCTTGAAAGGGTTCATATGATAATTTCCTGCAAGGCTTATGTGTGTGATCCACCTCTGACTTTTCCTGCGCTGATCAATTGGACTTAAGGTTTCTGCTTTGTCTCTTGGACTCTTGCCATACTCTGTAGTACAGTCTTTTTCCAGGGGAATTACCTTCAAAGATATGAAGCACAGGGCAGAGGAATGAGTACTGAAAGTGAGCTAGAATCCCTGAAAGTGAGGAAGGGCTCTGCTGAGCTCTCAATGTGGGGTCAGGGCAAGTCAAAGCTCACTTATAGCCTGAACATGCAAAAATACAAATGAGGGTGTGACCCATTTCCAACAGCTGGCCTTTTCCTTTTTACCCTCATCTTGCCCTTTGCAACCCCACCCTTGCCCAGCTGGGTGGAGAACCCCATCTCCCAGACTCAAAGGTGACTGGTATTGCAATCCGAGAGTCTCAGAGATCCTCCAGCCATGGTTGATAAATTTTGAGTTGAACTGTCAAGCCAGAAGACCTGGAATTAAATCCAGCTTCGGCATTTATTACCTGTGTCAGACAAGCCAGCTTGTCTGATGCAGAAGATGAGTAATAATAGCTATAACACCATGCCCTCCCGCCCCGATACAGTGTATGTGAAGGAACACATATTAGATGCTCAGTAAGTTTGGAATATGCATCTCCAGGCTGATCCTATGAATTGATGGAAGCAGAAAAACAGGGACATAGTCTGGTAGCTTGGAGGATCAGGTTTAGGAAACACTCTGCCAGTTTATAATCATGGAACCATTTGTTAGGGACTCATCAGAATACTAGAGGGCATACTAAACACATTGTCCATTATCCTATTTAAATTTTACAACTCTATGCAATAGGTTGAATGATTATTTTCATTTTGTGCCTGAAGAAACTGAAGCAGAGGGAAAGAATGAAGGGACTTGGCCAAGGTCATTTGGCTAATGAACGGCACAGCCAGATTCAAATAGGGTCAGCCCAATTCCTGAGTCCTGGCTCTTAATGGCTATACTAGGGTGTCCTCCAGGCTTGTTGCTACTCAGAAATGCACAGAAGCACAGGCCAAGGTCAGCATGCCATGTGTCTAGAGGACATTGCTGGGCCCCCCTGCAGTGGCTTTCATTAAACGTACCTTGACTATGTCTCATAGGTCCATGCTGAAGGAAAATTTAAGCATCAGGCTTATGAAGTCCATGATGATGTTTATAATAGGGATTGGGTCCAAATAATAACTTGCTGCACCACACAGAACTTTCTCTTAGATATCAATGTCAGGAACTGGTATGTTTTTGTTCTAAGTGGTTCTCATCCTTGCAAACACATCACTCTCACCATCTCCTGGAGGGCCTGTTATAACAGATACTTGAGCCTCAGCCCCGGATTCTGGGGTGTGGGCCGAGAACCTGACCAGTTTCTAGATGGTGCTGCTGGTCTGGAGATCAGACCCTGAGAATCGCTGTTTTCAAGATTTGTCTAACAAATCTTGTTCTCTTCTTTGCAGGGGCTGCTAGGAAGCACAGCAGCTTAGTTAGAAGCCACTCCAGAAAGAGTTCAGGCATTTTCTATTCTAAGTTTATGCCCACCTTCCTTTCAAATGTCTTTCTTTAATTTTTAACAATTTTCTCACTTAAGTCAGTGGCAAACTAGTACTTTAAAAAATTTTATACATCACCCGAAATCTGTCTAGTTGCACGAAAAAGAAGTGATCCCAAAATTGAGTTAAACGTCTAAGTTCTTGGGTTCTGGTATTTGGCTGGCAGGGGACTCAAGCTCAGCCTCTCACGCCTCAGTAGCTCTGAGCAATTACATAATTATTATAGGGCAAAACAGTAAATAAATAGCCTCATGGCTGTCACTGCTCCTCTCTGATGACTCGCCCACGTGCCGGGAAGGGAGGGAGGAAGGGCTTTCTTGTTATGTCTGATGAGCCGTCATGCGGATGATGCTTTCTCTTTTCCAGTCTTCGCTGTATACAATTCAGCAGGAAACACAGTACACAACACACACCACAGTGAACACCTTTTGCCTGCCTAGAGAACAACATTGTGGGGAGCACCAGGAGGACCCATTATCTTGCTATCACACAGCGGGAGGCAGACATCTCCCTGCTGGAGAAGGGTAATAGGAAATGTTAAAACACAAAATCCAAGTAGACAGAGCTGGACATTGAGTAGCTTTCCCTGTCTCCACCCAGGATTAGACTTCCTACTAGGACCTTAATCTGGAGCTTGTAACTCTTCCTCCAGCAGAACGGGCTTTATAGAGTAATGATGGAACTAGGATGGCTCATTTCTCTGAGTGAAATGCTTTCACACACTGATTTCATCTTTACATTAATTTCTTCCTCAGTACAAGTCAGTCAGGTAGTTCTTCCCATTTTATGGGTGAGCAAACTGAGGCTCAGAAACAAAGCAAATTGCCAAGATTATAAAATTGATGTTGTCTGACTTCTCGCCACTCTTACAGTACTAGAATATGAAACCCAACAGATTTGCTGCCTCAAAGTTTGAAGCCCTTGCAGAAAGCTCCACACAGCTTCCCTTTAAACCGACTTCATTCTTCTCTACAGTGGTAGCTTGGCTCACAAACGCCTTTGTTGGTGAACAATTTGGTTTGTAAACGGAAGTACTTGGCAAAATTTTTTGTTTGTAAACTCTGCGTCGGGTGATGAACATGACCATGGCCATCTTTCCTGCACAAACATGAATGCAGCCATCTTTTCCAGAATCATGGAGTGAATTTAGTTCGTGAGCCAAAGTACCAATGTATTTATTACCTCCTCCCTTCACACTCTGTGTTTGCACTTTCATTCTGATGATGGCTGGTAGGTGAAATGGGGTCTTATCTGGAATGAATGTAATGGCATCCTTGTTTCCAGCAGAGTCTGGGTCTGGTAGGTGGATGGGGAAGGATGGGGAAGGGGTGAAATAGGGGCTGTGGGTCAAACAGACCTCTGTGTCAAGCTTCGGTGCCCACCTTGTACCTGTTCTTACTTCTTCTTATGCTCTGGGTGTGGTCTGTCCCCACCAAAACTCATGTTGAGGCTTAATTCCTCAGTGTGGCAGTGGCTCCGGGTGGGCCTGGTGGGAGGTAATTAGCTCACGATCAGAAGAGATTAATGTCCATGTCACGGAAGTGGATTAGGTCTCTCGAGGCTGGTCTGGCCAAGTCACCTGGAAACTTAACCCATTTGTATGGAACAGGTATGACAGCATATTTTACTTTCTCAGTTCAAACTTTTTCTTGCCTTTTGCCATGTGATCTCTCTGTCTCTGTCTCTGTCTCTCCCTGTCTCCCCCTACCCCTTTCTCTCTCTCTCTCTGACACATGCTTCTGCTATGTGACGTGACACTACGTTCCAACAGCCAGGGGGCCAGGGCAGACCCTGGTGCCACAGTTTGGGCTTTGCAGACACTGAAATGATGAGCTAAATAAACCTCTTTTCTTTACACATTACCTAGCATCAGGTATTCTGTCATAGGAACACGAATGGGCTAAGACACTCCCTACATCCTAGAATGGCATTGAGCAAAAACCTTCCAGAAGATATCCAGGCAAACCAGCCTGGTTCCCAATCAGGAGCCACTGCCACAGAGCAGCCAGCCAAAGAAGGTGTGGGAGAGGTGTGTTGTTGTGGAAAGAACTCTAGACTTTAGGTCAAGAGACTCGGGTTGTTGTCCTAGCTCTGCCATGTGCTAGCAGTAGTGTGATTCTAGGTGTGATCCAAGCATGGTATGATCTCTTGGGTCAACCTGGCCTTCAGCTTCATATCCTGCTTAAAGCCAGGCTCAGTCCTTCATTACATCTCACCTAGCAGGTTGAATAATGGCCTGAAAGGTATCATCATCTCCTTATCCCTGGAGCCAGTCAATGTTACTTTATGTGGCAAAAATTTGCAGGTGTGATTATGTTAGGGATTTTGAGATGGAGAGCTTGTCCTGGATTGTGCAGCTGGGTCCTAAGGGCAACCACAAGCGTCCTTATAAGACAGGAAGAAATCTAAAGCAGAAGAGGAAAAGGCGATGTGGATATGGAGGCAGGTACTGGAGTGATTCAAACCAGGAATGTTTGTAGTCATCAGAGCCTGGGAGAAACAAGTACCAGACTCCCTCTTCCAGCCTCCAGCTCCACATGAATTACAGATTTGCTGACACCTTGATTTTAGCCCAGAAGACTGATTTCAGACTTTCAGCTTCCAGAACAGAGAGGGAATATATTTCTGTTGTTTTAAGCCCACTTGTTATCGTAGTCATGGGAGATGAATAAAACCCCAAAGAAATTCAACAGTAACAGTATTGGCAAGCCATGTAGATTTGACTGAAAGTTTAACTGGGTGAAGAGGAAAAAATTTCTTGTTTACACCATATAGCTGGAAGTTTCCACATCAGGGATCCTCCAGAGTTACTGCCGCTCTGTGAGGCACTCATGTCATCTTTACACAACTTCTCTATAACTCTGGAGTGTTCTGGCCTATTTTTCCACTGCTAGCCTCACAGTCCGAATAATCTACTCAGGTAAATGAAAGAACTCTTCTGGAAATAGAGCCACTTAGAAGGCAAATTCAGACAAGAGTGGTGGTGCATGCCTGTAATCCCAGCTACTCGGGAGGCTGAGGCATGAGGATCACAAGTTCAAGGCCCATCTGAACAATTTAGAAAGACCTTGTCTCAAAATCAAATAAAAAGGGCTGGGGATGTAGCTCAGTGGTTGAGCACTTGCCTAGAATGCACGAGGCCCTGGGTTCAATCTCCAGTAATAAAAAAATGCCAGGGATCATCCACACACACGAAGATGTATTTTATTCATGATGAGTGGAATGAGCATAGACTTCAGCTTCAGACAGACTGAAGTTCAAAACCAGGCTGTTGCTCACTGCTGGAAGGTCATGACCCATTTGCAAAAGAGGATATAGGATACCTACCACTTCAGGTTGTTGTAAAAGTAGGAAAGGCGTCAAGTCCTGGGTTTGGCCATCTTGTCACCACTGCAGAAGTGATTATGTTTATTAGATAATGATGCTTAGATTAATTGAGCATTTGCCGAGGGCCAGGCATTGTTCCAAGTTTTTTACAGGGATTAACTCATTTATTCCTCACCACTATTCCAGGGAACAGGAATTGTTAGCATCACATTTCATCCATGAGAAAAAGGAGGCACAAGGGGCTAAATAACAAGCTGGGCAATCAAGGCTGAGAAGCAGATTTAAATTAGAGCAGTTTGAGTCTGCGGCAACCTTAGACACTAGGGACCAGTGCAGGCCCAGCAGATGGAGGTGTCCTGACAGATGGAGGCTGGTGTTTGGCTACACATGGGCATGCTGATGAACCAAAGATGGTCCCCCAAGAACCCTCAGCAAGAGTTGTTGAAGTATGTGCTGGGAAAGGACTGCACAGGAACAATTGAGCCCAGGCCAGGAGGCAATAGAATGTGACCACTACTAGCATCTGGCCCCAGATCAGGCACAGCCTGGAGGGAGTCGTGCTTCTGCGGAGGGGTCCAGGAGTAGCAGAAGAAACAGCTGGGGCAACATTCACGGCTGCAGCTGAGGTTCTGCAAAGAACAAGTGAGAGTATCAGCCAGGGTCACCTGAGCTATTCCTGTGAATGTGGCCTCACTGACAAAGGCTGGTGAGGTAACAGTTATTAATTTTACTAAGTGTTGTTATGAGGACTAAATGAGGTCATGCATGTGTACTAGACATGTCACATGGCTTACCAAGCCCAGTCCTTCAACTGCGTAATCTGTAGTCCCAGAACATGGGAAAAAATTTCAAATTGTCAAGTTATTGGTCATGGAATTCTCTAGGCTCCTCCCACTCTCATATTCCCCAGCCAAGCTGATTGGTCACCAAGACTGTCAGTCATTTTATCATTTGTCAAGAGGTCTCTTCCTGGTGATGTTAAAAAAGAGGATGAGTTTCACTTCCATGAAAATGGCCATACAAACAAAAATGGACATAAAAACTGGAGAATGTAGAGAAATTGGAACACTCATACCTTGTTTGTGGGACTATAAAATGGTACAGCTGTTGTCATAAATTAGACACAGAATTACCATATGACGTGCAATTCCACTCTTAGGTGTTGTCATGGTTTGTATCTAAATGTCCCCCAAAACCTCATATGCTCATATGATAGGCTTTTGGGAGGTGGTGGGATCATGGGTATATCATGCTCGGTTAGAGTATGTGATACTGGAATTAAGGGCCACATGAGAATTAAATTGGTTTTGCATAGATGTGGGTGTGGGTAATGGGAAGGCCCACCCTAGGTGTAGATGGCACCACCCAAAAGGCTTGCAGCCTGAATAGGACAAAAGGGAATGGGAGGCTCCTTGCTGTCTGCCTGCCCTGCTATGGACTCTTTCTCCTCTGCCATGTCCTTCTTCAATGCTGCCCTGCCTTGGAGGCAGTCAACTGTGGACTGAAACTTCTAAAATCTCTAAGATGAAATAAATCTTTCCTCCTTTAACTTGTGGGTATTGGATATTTTGTCCCAGCTATGAGAAAAGTAACTAAAACAGATTTTGGTACCAGAAGTGGGGTTGTTCCTGTGATACAGTTGGTTCAGAAGCTTTTGGAAATGGCTTGTGGGAAGAATTTGGAAGGGTTTGGAGATGCTGGATAAAGAAGCAACCCTATAATGCTGTACAGTGAGCTTGATGGGAGGTTTTGGTCAGAGCTCAGAAGATCAGAATGCTAATAGAAATGTATCAGCCATGGGTATTACACTTTGGTAGAAAATTTTTCTGCATTTTGCTCATGCCCAGAGACTTTGCAAGAGACTGAGATTAAGGGTGATGGACTAATGAATCTTGCAGAAGAAATTTCAAGGCAGTCTAGTGTTGAGGCAGTGGCATGGCTACTGTTGGGGGCTTTTAGACAGATCTATGTTGAAAATTAAGAGCAAAGAGCCCAGAAGAATGACTTAAAACATTTTGAGTTTGGCCAGTAAGGAAGCTCTGGTAAAGTTATGGCCTACAAAAAGGGAGCAGAGAACTTGGCTACTGAGAAGGAACTGGAAAGTAGAAAAGATAGCCTGAGGACATCACAAGAACCAGCAGAACTCCACCCTTTGCAGCCTCAAAATTGCAAAGGTAAAAGACTGCTTTGAGAAAAGAGTCCCAGATTACCATGTTCCAGAATAACCATGGCCTAGCGAATTTGTTCCTTGGGATTGGGTTCACAGTGCTCAGCAATCCAGGCACCAGACCCCTACAGCCAAGAGAGAAGGAAGTTTGGCTACTGCTCCAGCTGGCAGCAGACCTTGGCATCATCCACCATCATCATGGTGCTAGTTTCAGGAGCATGCAGAATGTAAGAGTTGTGGGGTCAGAAAGGCTTCTAGTAAAATTTCAGAAGAAGGCCCGAGAGGCCAGGCAGTGTGCCCTTGAGAGGGCAGTTTGTGAAGCTGTGAGTGTGAAGCCAAAGGTGTTGTGGATACCCTAGATGGTTGAAAAAGCCAGGAATGTGGATTGTCTGAGGAAAACTGTGAGGAGTGAGCAGAGCAGGCCCAAGAGAGAAGCCATGGGAATTAAAAACACCACAAGTGCCACAGGGGTGGAGTGACCCTGTAGAGGTTACATCTTGCCACAGATTACCCTAGATACTGGAAATGGAGCTATGGGACTTAGTATTTGCCCTGGTGGATTTTGGATTTGCTTTGGTCCTGTTCCTTTGTACCCCTCTATTTGTACCTTTTGAAATGGGAGTGTTTATCTCGTTCCCTTGTATGTTAGAAGAGTTTAACTTTGTTTTCATTTGTACAGGGGCTCATAGCTAAGAGTTCAATTTAAATCTCAGAGGAGATTTTGGATTTGGACTTATCAGCAATGCTGAAACTGTTAGAACTTTGGCAACTATTAGAGATGGACTAAATGCCTTTTGCATAAAGGGATGCACATGAGTCTTTTGGGGGCGAGGAGCAGAATGTTATGGCTTGTATATACATGTCCCCCCAAAGCCTCTTGTGCTCACAGGTGGGGGTTTTGGGAGATGGCTGGATCACGGGTGTGTGTTGCTGGATTTGGGTGTGATACTAGGATTAAGGGCATGAGATATTTAAATTGGTTTAGCATAGATCTGGGTGTGGGAAATGGGAAGGCCCACCCTGGGTGTGGATGGCACCACCCAAAAGGCTTGCATCCTGGATGGGATAAAAGAGAAAGAGAGAAGTTTGCTGGTTGCTGATCACTGCTTTCTCCCTTCCTGCCATGGACTATTTCTCCTCTGCCACGCTTCCCTGCCTGGAGCCAGCTGACTATGGACTGAAACTCTACAAACTTGGCTGAAATAAACCTTTCCTCCTTAAACTTGTGGGTGTCAGATATTTTGTCCCAGCAATGAGAAAATAACTATGACATGTATATACCCAAAAGAACTGAAGATAGGTGATCAAACATAAACTTGTGCATGAATATTTACAGCACCATTATTTACAATAGTTAAAAGATGGAAACAACCCAAATGTCAATCAACTAACAAACAGATAAGAAAAATGTGGTATATACACCAGTGGAATATTATTCAGCTATAAAAATAAATGAAGCACTGACACATGGCACAGCATGGATGAATCCTGAACACATTATGCTAAGCCAGACACAAGGGCCACATGATAGGTTGCTTTTAGATAAAATATCCAGAATAGGTAAATCCATAAAGACAGAAAATCCCTCCATGCAGCTCTAAGGTTTCTTTTTCCTTTTGACCCAAATCCTCTCCACCAAAGTGCTACTTGGTCTACAGAAACTGCTGCCTGTGGGCTTTGCTGTTAGATGAGGCTATAAGACTGTGGCACTGTCCCCACCTTCCCCAAATGTCACGAACCAATAGGTTCACCAAGTTCCTCCTAGTGGGATTTGTATCATAGGCAACAAAAAGAATCTGAAGATGGGACCTGAGGAAAATTCCCTGGAGTTGGACCCACCATTCCAGCTGCCCCCATTCAGTCAATGGCACCACCTGTTGGTCAAATCAGACACCTTCAAGGCCCTATGTGTCCCTCATTCTCACAATGTCACCAACCTGTTCCTTTATCTCTGTCTCACTCAGGCTTCATCATCTTTTGGCATTAACAGTTTCTTTAAGCAGCTGACTCCTGTACCCCAGTCTCTTCCCCACTTTTTATTTCCCCCCAATCTACCTCTAACAGTCAAGCCAGAGGGGTTTCCCACACAAATCTTATCTTCTCTCCTCAGTCAATACCATGTATTGTCCATGTACTAAAATCCAGCTGTTTACTTGCTTGGCATTCAAGGCTAAGAAAAATGGTGCTGGGCTTAGGCTCCACTTATCCTGCAGCCCCAGCAGGGCTGGTTCCCTGATCACATCCTGTGAGAGTATGCCAGACTTTCCCACTTCTGCTTTTGCTCAGCTGGACACCCCTTGTCCTCCTCTGTCTGGCTAGCTGGTCATCTGCATGCCCAGCCCCCACATGCCCAGGCTCATACTCTGCCCTTTCCGGGCTGGAAGGATGTTCTGGAGCAAGTCAGGCATGGGCAGAACACTGTTCCCTCTTCCACTCAGCCCTGTGCACATCTTTGACTGTTGCCTGTGTCTGTCTCTCTGAGTTCTGTGCATCCAGAGTTGGCATCTGCCTCACTGGTCATGGTGTCGCTGGCTCCCTGTAGAGGGTCTGCCCCACAGTAGGGGCTCAATATGGAGCCAGGACATAAATAAGTGGAAAATGAGCACTGAACTCAAGGCCTCTGACTTTCAGGCAAGGGAAGGAGAGGCTTTTCCTTGGCTGCTCTTCTCACGAAAGGTGTGATTTGGGCTGTTGCGGCTCCTCTTTGCACCAATTCTGCTCAGCAGAACCTCCAGCGACACTTTGAATTCCTGTAAATTACTTCCCTGCTATGACTTGTAAGCCGAGTTGCCAAGCAACGAGAGGGGATTTGGTTCTTATCAAAGGGCCTCATCCACACAGGACTTGCTAGAAAGATGTCCTAGAACAGGTCAGGTATGAGCAGAACTTGGCTCTCTCAGCCTCTCTGCCCTGCTGAGGACACCAGCCTCAGTCGGGGGCTCATCCTGGCCCTGAAAGAAACTGGCCCTGCTGGGAGTACCAAAGACATCTCTTTCTGAGATGCCATCTCAGTGGCTCACTCCAGAGCCAGGACAGGAGAGTGGTCACTGGTCCTGTGACCTGGCATAGAACCTTGAAGTCACATACTTTGGAATAAGAAAGCCCAGAATTTGCATACCAGAACTGGCACTTAGCACCACTGCACTGGCACTGGGAGAGTCTTTTTCCTTGCTGAGTCTGATTTCTTCCTGTGGTCAAGTGTCAGTAGCGAGGCCCATTCACAGGCCATGGTGGGGGATGCGGTTGAGATGAGACAATCCATTAAGGACTATCTCACTTGGTAGCAGCACAGGCATGACTGCTGGTATTCCTCCTTCAGGCCTGATGCCACCCTGGGCTCAGGGAAACCTCAGCCCTGGGTTGTCGGGCCTCGTGCCCAGCACTGAGTGCAGAAGCCACCAGAAAGAAGTAGAAGAGAAGCTGAACTCATTGTTGTGGTCCTTTGGGAATGGCCCGTCAACTGTCCCAAACATCACAGCCTATGTGGCAGATGGGTGGATGCTCAACTTAGAAATTTCTTTCCGATATAGAGGATTTTTAAAAACTGTTATTTATTGAGCATCTGCTCCATGCCAGGAACCAAGACACTCTCATCCTCCTGAACACTCTAGCATATGGCTATTGCTGTCTCTGCTGGTACCAAAGCCCAGCTTTGGGATTTGAGGATTTTTGACCTGAAAGACTGCTGTGGCTGAGGAACAGAGAAGGGTGGTGTTGAGTGGGTGGAGCTGTGTGAGGCTGGGACGGAAGGTGGCCACGTTTTTGGGTCTTCCGTCAGTATTGGTGACTGACTCACTGTCCTTGAAAGCAAAGGATATCCATATAGCGTGCAGTTCTACCGATGAAGGGCACCGTAGGAAAGCGGCAGGTGGCATGGGGACAGGTCCATGGGGCTTATGAGGTCTCTGAGAATCACACACAAAGGCAGCCTCCTGCTTCATGCAAGTGGTCAGGTAGCCCTGGGTGGGATCATTTGATACAGACCTCAGCTTAGTCCTCTAGGCACTGTCTCAGGCTCTAATCCCTGCTGTCTGATCTACGGTCTTCCGCCAGAGCCAAGGGCCACGTAGAGTCCACGCTGGTTCCTCCCCTTTGAAGACACCTGCCCAGTGTCCACATGCTGCACTGGTCCTTTACTGTGATAGCAGCAATGCCTCCTTTACAGTCAAAGTGCAGTTCCTGGTGGCCTTCTCTGCAGTGGCCGGTGAGCTTCCAGAGCTCAGCAACCTGGGCTGGACCAGCTCAGTCCAGAGCAGCTATTTAGTGGAATGGTCAAAAGAGAGAATGAACACAATTTTCTTTTCTCCTGCCATCTCCATTGCTGCAGTTTTTATTGCTGCTGCCCTTACCTGCCCTCAAATTTCATTCCATTTCCTTCTCTCTTATATAACTGTTTAATACAACTTGTGTCCTATTGGGATTAAAAACTAAGGGAAGCTCAGAGCAGATGAAGTCCTTGGCCAAAGACAGGGCCCTGGAGCTGCAGCCCTGGATTATCAGGACACGCAGAAGCCAGGCTCAAGTTTCACGGCATGCTCCTTCCCGTCTGGCTCCCAGACTCCCCCACCTCCCGGCTGTCTCTGGGGATGGCTGGCAGCTGACTGTGGTTCTGATCCATTGCTCCCATAATTACTTCCAAATGTTATTTTCATGAAGCCATATTCTCCTCCACACTGCTGTGACTGCCAGCCATCACTGACATGTGCCCCATTAGCTCCAAATCTTGAGCTGGTGTATTTAAAAGGCACTGTAGCCCCTCAGACAGGCCTGACACACAAACTGGGACAGAGGAGCTTTGCGAAGGGCAAGGAATGGACTTTTACTGATCATCTACAAGGTGTCTGGAACTTGGCAATGGCAAATGCGATCTTTAAAAATTTTGTACCCTTTTAAAAATTTATTTTTAATTACAAGTAAAAACTTGTATAGGTGGTCTCTAATGTGTTATTCTGGTGTGGGCATAAATTATGCAGTGAAGCTGATTAACATATGTATTACCTCACAGAGTTATCCTTTAGGGTATGTGGTGAGGACACAAAATATGCTTTCAGCAATTTGCACAAGTCTTTGTAATCCTTCAATTATTAAGTCTCTTTTCTAGATAAGGACTTAAATTTAGACAGGCTCATGACTTGTCCAAGATCACACAGCTGGCAAATGGTAGAGCTGGGATTTAAACCGAGTCTGTCCAACCAAGAGCCCAATTCGGAAGCGAAGTGCTTCCAAACACTGGCTGGCCATCTGCCTGCTGCATTATAGGCACTGTGCTGGTCAACACATACAAGCTGTCTCATCCAACCATCACAGTGGCCTTCAAGAGCAGGTGACTTAATGTTAAAGGTGAAACTGAGGCTGAGCAGCCGGCTAACTTGCCCAGGGTCATGCAGCTAACAAACAGTTGGGTGGAGATTTGAATCCAGGCTGTCTGGATTCCAAGCTTAAGCTCTAACCATTTGCTGTCTCACCCCTGCCAACAGTATGTGCCTACTGAGCATAAGGCACCAAGCTAGACCCTTATCTGACAGCAATGGATGAGACACTTCGGGGGGAGGGTGCGAGGATGGACACCAAAGCAGTCATAAACTGCACGGCAGTGTGGGGAGTCTGCGGTGTCTGTCCAGCGTGAGGAGGAGGGGCAGGGTGGGCATGGTGTCCAGTGGATGATGGGGTTGGGGATGCCAAAAAATGTCGCCAAGAGTTGGGGAACCTTAAGCTGGATTTTAAAGGACACACAGAATTTGGGTCAGAAAACACAAAGGGGAAAAGGAACTCCACGCAGGGGGACAGCTTGTACTAAGGGCTAGAAACGAAATACAGCATGATGTATTCAGAGAAATGCCCGTCATCCACGCAGATGGCCAGAAATTCCAGATGGCGAGCAGGATAGGGTAAGGCTGGAGAGAATTCTCTTAGCCAGGGATGGGATGAGTAAAGTCTGGGCTTAAGATCAGCAGTGTGAGGACTAATTCTCCTGAGTTTAAGTTTCGGATCTCTTATTACCTCACTGTGTTACCTCGAGCAAGTTAACTGGCTTCTCTGGGCTTTGGTACCTGCATCTGATGTGGTGACAGTAGGGCTGTTTTCACAGGGAGCCCATATCAGTGCCTGGCACGCGATGCGCTCTCAGGCCAGGTTAGCTCCGGAGCCATGAGGACCTGGAGTACTAAGCTAATGAGCCTCAGTCTTCTCCTAATAGGAGGCTGTGACGATGGAGTGGGTGGCGTATGCAGCAGGAAAGTGCTGTTATATTTTCATACGATAAGCATTTGAGTAAGTTCTCCATCCTTATTCAGATACCTCAGTCAGGTCAATGCTGGAGGAAGGAGGAAGGGAATGAGAAACTCAGACACCCACCTTGCTGGGCTCTCCAGCTTCTCCTCCCCACCACAGTGTTCTGACGTCTTGCTCTTCCCCGTGCCCAGCCCCATCGCATGCCCACACCCACCCCCAGTCTTGAGCATTATGCAATCTTGTGATAGGAAGGCACCTCAGTTCCCCTTGGCTACTGGCTGCTCTTTCACTTTGGACCAGAAAGACTGTCTTTGATTGCTTCCATTGATGGGAGACTTATTACTTGAGCTAAATAAAGTCCTGTACCTCTGAAGAAGCAGGCAGTAGTAATACTATTTGCCCTGATCTCCTTCAAGATGTGGGAAAAGCAAGCAGATCCCACGATGATCTTTTGTGGCATCCTGGAGGGAGTAAGTAGCCTTCTCAGCTGTGTCTGAGCAGAAGCCTCAGACACAGAAGATGGTGCAGTGTGTGCTGCAACGTTTTCCTCCAGTGTGATCCTAACAGCATTAATTAAGCACTGTCTATATACCAGGTTCTGTTCATTTTAGTAGCTGCTTCCACTTCATCTGCACATGGACAGCAAAGTCTCAGAGAGGAATGTTGTAGAGGGATGGGCTTGGAGTGAGCCCTGCCTGGCTCCTGTTTAAGGACTCCTTCCAGTCTGCTCCTGGTTAGGAGAGGGCCAGTGGCCCTTGACCCCCAGGTGGCCTCATGGGTCTGCACAGACCTTTGGGATCTGCAGACAGCTGTACTTACAGTCTGGGGTCTCAGCCTTTGGTTCTCTGCGCAGCAAACCACGGCCCCTCCCCCCATACAAGGAAGGTTCTGGGAAGGAAGAGGTCAGATGGGTTCTGGTTGGCTTGCGCTCCCAATATCCACAGGCTTAGTACCTGCAGTGGCAGGAAGCTCTCTCTCCACAGAGCCTTGCCAACCTCTGTCCCCAGGCCCCAAGCAGGCAGGGAGGGCCCCTGTTTTGAAGAGGACCCTTTGGAGCGGAGAGGTCTCCCTGGCACATTCAGGCTCCCCTCTCTGAAGAAGTCCAAGATTTCCTCTTCTGCAACCAGGTGCTCTGCATCTTTGCTCAGCATCTCCTGGGGAGCACTGCTGCTCTTCTGTGGGTGTCTGTGGAAGTGGGCAGGGGTGGCGTAGGGAGCAGGGTGGCCCTGGCCATGCAGTCTTAGACAAGCTCATCTGATCCAAGGGATGATCCAAGGGTTCCTGAGGCTGAAATAACAACCCTGTCTCCCATGTGAAAAACCCCAAGAGCTTCCACCTCCGTCCTTCCTCTGATCCTCATAAAAACCCTGTGGGACAGGCCAGGTAGGTGTTCTTGTCCCCATTTTACAGATCAGAAAAATGAAGCTCAGAGAAGTGAAGTGACTTGCCCAGCAGGGGTTGGAGTAAAAAAAATCACAGCCAGGTCTACCCAACTCCTGGTCCTTTGTAGCTATTCACTTGTTCTAGGGGTTTGCTTTTTTGTACTCACAGTTCTAGGTCATTTGTCCAAGGTCACAAGGCTACAAAATGGTAGTGATGGGATTTGAACCCCAGCTGTCTGATTCAGAGACTGTGGCCAGGTGGCCAGCTCAGGACACGAAATGTGGAGTTGATAAGCCACCTGGCACCTCCTTTCTGGCCTGTCACCTCCTCTCCTTAGCGTTCCTGCAGGTCTGCGTTCCCACCACTGGGCGATCTATGGGACCGGGGTGGGGGCGGTGCTGGCACCCCACCCCCTGCCAGCTTCCCTCAGCTGCCAGGCAAGCAGGTGGCTTCCCTCATCTCCCATTCAAAGGGCGTCGGGCTGGCAGAAGGCAGATGAATGAGCTCCTCAGCCAGGGAGATTTTGTTGCTAAAATACACGGTCTGATTAGGAGTGATTGAAGGGCTGGAGAGAGAGACTGTAGTTGGCTGTGATTTGTTCTGATTTGAAGTACTTCTAAACAAGTCACCGGGAGGCAGGAGCGAGTGCGCAGAGTTCAGTGGTGCGGGGCAGTGGCAATGATACATTTCCTGTGGAGGCTGGGGCTGTTTCCAACAATTCTGGACAGAGTTTTCAAACAGTTTTTGAAATCCAATTCGGTGCATTTATCTTGTCCCTTTCCCACTTGGCATGAAAGCCTCTGCTTTTTGTCTTTCTCTCTCTTTTTCTTTCTTACTTTTCTTATTTTTTTCCCTTTCCAGCATCAGAAGTGAGCTGCAAATTAAGTAGAAGCGGCTTGGGAAACAGAAACCAGCCTGGTGTGGAATAATGATGTTTTCTGTGGCCCGAGATCAGCCCCGGCACTGCCTCCCATGTCTGTCTGACAAGGAGAATCTGCTGGAGGGAATTCATCCTGTCAGGATTGAAGGCAGTAATTGGGGCCAGTGATTCATGACCCCTTTATAGGTTCATGAATACATTTATCTTCCAGATTTATCTCGTTTCTAAAATCCATGACCATCCATTCTTGCAAGAGGGGATGGAAGGGTGTGGGCTGGTGTGGGGGAGATGCCTCTTTGCAAACAAAGATAAAGGGAGAACTCTTGGGGAATGCAGCTCAGTGGTTTGCAAGATGACTGACTCCTCCCACCATAAGGCCTGGTAGACAGCTCTTCTCTGGCCAGTTGCTCTCCCCCACCATTTGTCACTCTGTCTTGGTTTGAGTCACAGGACTGTCACAGCTGCAAGTGACTGTCCTGCTCCTGGCCTTTCACCCACAGTGAGCCAGTCACCCTCATTTGGGCGAACATGCTTGTTCTAGGATGACAACCTTGGACTGAACCCCAACAGAGGGAGGATAGACCAGTGGTTAGGAATCCAGATCAGGTGAATCCAAACCCTGGCTTTTCCCTTTAGCAGCTGTTTGGACTTGAACATGCTCTTTAAATTCCTCATGTCTCAGGTTGCCTGGCAAACCCACTAGTAGCATGACTGTGCAGCTGAAAGGAGTCAATGCATACTAATCCCTGGTATACCAAGAGCTCAGTCAGTGTTAGCTAACACTACTCATTTTCCCTTGCCCTTTCTCTGACCTCCTGCTTCCTGGAAGCATTTGCTTCCAGGCCCATTGGATGGGGACCCTCTTTTGTCTTCTAGTATCTGCATTTCCTATATGCTTTTCAGCCCTGGTCGCAGCTCCAAGGACTCCACTGGAGTCCATTGGACACACTGGACTCCACTGATTAATCAGTCCTCAAACTGGCAGGAGGAAAGCTTGGCACGGTTGTCTGACAGTGCCTGTTTGCAGTTGGCCGAGCCACCTGCGTGGAGTTATGCAGCCAGTGGCCGGGAAGACCAACACTCCTGACTCCTCATGTTTGGCTCTCTCCTCCGCCCCATGCTGCTGCGATGCACTTTCTCCCTGGTGCCTCTTGTTTACCCGGGGCTCAGGCTTGGGTTCTGGTTCAGACACTGTCCTGCCTACAGACCTTCAGAACATGCTCTGTGCCTCTGAAGCAACATCCAGCCCGGCTGGGGTCTCTAAGAAGGAAGTTTCTCCCTCAGTTCTTGGTATGGGAGACAGCTGTAAAGCGGGGCAGGAGCTCCACATGGCAGCTGTCCTCGCAGTCAGTGTCCTAAGTGGGCGTAGCACAGGGCATCAGCAACTGTGGGGAAATGTATTGATCTACAGATAGACAGCTGAGCCTGCTCACATCAGGTTGGGAACTGGGCTGATGCTAATCTTCTAGAACAAGTTGTTTGGATTACTGGATCTTTCTTGAGTGCAAGAGAATAAATAAGTCCTTTGCATACTGCTTCTTTTTTACTGCTTTCACAGCCACAGTCTCCAAGTCTTGGAGGTTCAGAAACAATCTTTGGGTCCCTACCTCTCACTGCTGAGAAGAAACCTTGATTAACTTGGCATTTGTGTGGCTGGCAGTCCTGTTGTGAGAGCAGGTTGGGAGTGAGCTTGGATGAAGCTCATCACCCCAACACTGCCAGTTACGTCCCACAAGCACCCCTTCCTTAAGGTCAGGAGAGAGCACTGCATGTCCAACACAAATGTTGTCTAAAATCATGACACAAAACTGCAAAATGTAAAGGAACCGCTGGATCTGCTCTAAGGAACTTGACTCTTAGGAATCAGAATCCTGGATTCAAATTCAGCCATTTGTTAGCATTGTAACCTCAGCAACCTCATCTTAGGTCTGTAAGTCTGACTGCCTTTCTATAAAATGGCATAAAGAAACTCAACTTGCACAGCTGTTATAAAGATGGAATGGCTAACACAAATGCTCCACAGGTGTTTCTTCCTTCTTCCTCTGTTCTATAACCCACAGATTCCAGCTCATCAAGACCACACACTGGAGGAATCACGTCTGAGGGTCCTGCAGGGGAGAGATGCAGACAGCCTTTCTTCCACCATTTTGGGCTTCTGTATCAGAGCCTTTCAGGCACACTTCTGGGTACAAGATCAGTGTCACCTCGTTAGGTAGATCTTAGAGTCTCTGCTGGGGTTCGGGGTGGGGCTCATCTTCTGGATTCACTCAGGTGGAGCCTGGAGGGTGTGGCAGCATGCAGGCCTCTCTGCTTCTTCAGTCGACCACACTTACATACGAGTTATTTTCATGACACTCTCTTGCCCCACGAAACTGAGCATAACCCACTCAGGCACAGCTGCCAGTTCGAATGGACCACGCTCTTGAACTCTGCTTTGAAGCTGAAACCCAAGTGGGTTCCATCACTGCCTCCCCTGTGCCTGCAGCCTCAGCGGCCAGCCTCATTCTTACCGGTACTCATCCCCCTTCAATTCCCAGCCCCAGTGAAGCCCCACCACCTGCCATTCTCATGAACAAATGTCACTCAGGACTTTTCAGAAGAGCCAGACCTGGAGAGTTTCTTGGCATGACTTTGATGTCTTTGGGGTGGCCCTTGACTCATATATGCTACAAAGGATCAGCTGGCGACCTGTGTGAAGAAGGGTTGACTCAACTGGATTGATCCAATGAGCATATAAGACTTTCAACTGTGTAGCCAAGGGGCACCTGCTACACTCTTTAAGAGAGGCCCCGCATGAATGATGGTTAGTGGTCAGCACATGTAATCGCTGCTTTTCATAACCCACTGAGCGGAATGCTTCCATTTAAAATTTACAGATAAGGAAATTGTAGTTAGGTAGGCAGAGTCACTGACATGCCTAGCCCTGCTATGGGAGAGGATGTCTTGGAAGCCTAGGCTTCTGGCGACTAAGTTCTTCTCTCTTAACCACGTGGCTATGCTCCTCCCTTGGAGGGGGAAAAAGTCAAACACCATCTCTTTCTACTCAAGTAAGGGCTGAGCAAGGAGCCTTCCTGGGTGCCCAGCACACTGTGGCTGGCTCTGTGCATCCTATATAACCCCAGTGGATGTGACTTTTCAGAAGGCAAGAGGAACTAACAAAAATAAGGAAAGACGCGAACATTCACAGAGCTCCTGCTATGCACTTTGCACCATGTTGGGTATCACTGAGTAGTCAAAAGTCCCAGCCCTGACAATTTCTAGCTGCATCATCAAAGGAAAGTCACCCTTTAGGAGGCTTGGGTCTCACATCTATAAAATCAGAAGCCCCCCAAACAGTGCCAGACATCTCCTCATTGGGCGAGAATCATATCTTAACTCTAGATCTTAAGGGCCACCTTGCATTCTGTTATACCTGAAAGGTTCAGAAAGGTTAATGGGCTTTTCCCAGCTCACACCCCACCTGATGCCAAAGCCTATTTCTTCCCACCAGCTTCTGTCTCCTCTCCCTTTCCTACAGGAATGTCTCTACCTTCTCCTGAGGGCCACACTACCCCTACAACCCTCCATCTCCCTTCGCTCAGGAAGAGAGTGATGGAGAACTCAGGGAAGAGGCCTCTTGCCCAGGGATGATGTCTCACTGAATGAGGGATTGTAGGAGGGTGGAAACACACCCGATTTATCTTTGTTGCCTAAATACCTCTTAAATTCTCCCTTGAATACTTCTAATCCAGTAGAATGTGAACAATTATAGCAGGAAGTTATTCATAGGGAGAAGGGGGCTGATGGAATTATTTATCAAAGTGACATTTTAATTATAATGAAGAATGAGTTTGTTGTCACTGAGATGGAAGGCGGTGTTTCCCGGCTCCCACAGGGCCCCCCAAGGTAAATTTAAAAGATTTCTTTCGTCATGATAACTCCATTACGGGTGGGGACACAGGAAGCCAAGGGCAGGTTTCTTCCGGTAAACATTTCTGGGAGGAGTCGAAGCCCTGTGAGGGATTCCTATTCATGCTGGAAAGCGTGGTGATCATGGGACACATAGACCGCGGGGCAGAAGCCAGGTGGGTTAGAAGAGTCTCTGCATTGTCTCTCAGAGGTCCCTTCTCTTCCCTGCCCTACCTGCAGAACTGCCATCTGCTGACGCCATTCCAGTTTATGTACTCTTTTAAAAGGTAATAGTGTGTGGCAAATCCCAACTATGCCAAAGTGTATGCAGTCAAAATTAAATCACTTAAGCAAAGAAGCCAATTTCCTTGACCTCCCTGACCCACGGTTCTCCTTCTCCAAGGCAACCAGTGTGTCTAGAGTCTCCTGAATTGGTCCTGAGATAGTCGACACACATACAAACACATTTGTAGTCTGTGCTGTCTTCAATTATCTTCTTTAGTTGTAGCTAGGTTATTTTACCTCCCCAACAAAGAGGGAAGCAAGAAAAAGGCATGAGTTGTGTTTCAGGCTTCTCTTATGTTCACCCATAACTCACAGCATGCAGTGTTAATAATTTTGCAACACAGTCTGCACCTGCCACAAGCCGGGCATGTGCACAGCACTTCACATAATCTTTGCTCAAATCTTCCAAACAGTTCACGGAGGATTCAGTTTCTATCCCCGTTTTGTAGGTGAGGTAGTCCAGATTGAGAGCAGCTAACCGAAGCGTTCCTGGTCACCTGGGTGTGGCACTGGGCTTGCAGTCACTCATTCAACATGTAATGGAGACTTACGCATGCCTGCCATTGTGTCAGAGATAATTAAGAAACAGTCTCTCATCTCCAGGCATTCAGCTTAGCGTGGTGTGAGACAAGGAGGGGGCAGATAAGTAAATCACATGTTACTATGACTCAATAATAATGAGTTTAACAGAATGTATTTAGTGTTTAAAAAGAGGAAGACTGATACTTAAATACAAGTTCTGTCACTTTGTAGCTGCATGGCCTTGGATAATTAGTCTTTTTAGGGCTTAGTTTGCTTAACTGAAAATGGACATAATAATATCTCAATTGGGATGTCAGAAGGGTTAGGAATAATATTCATAAAGAAGTGAGGGGAACTAAATAGCCTTTTCTCCAAAGCAGATCCACAAATGGCTGCTAAATGTAAGGATGCTCGACATCACTATCAGGAAAATGCAAATTAAAGCCACAATAAGATAGAGTGCATCTCACCCATTAGGATGATTATTTAAAAGAAGAAAGAAAAAACCAGCAACAACAGAAAGTGTGGGTGAGGATACAGATAAATTGGAACCCTTGTGCTTTGCTGGTGAGATTATAAAATAATACAGTCATTATAGAAAACAGTATGGCTGTTCTTCAAAGCATTAAAAGTAGAATTGTAACAGAATCCAATAATTCTACTTCTTGGTACGTAAGAAGAAGACTTGCAAGCAAGGACTCGAACAGATACTTGTACAGCTGTATTCATAGCAGTATTGTTCATGGTAGCCAAAGAGGTGGAGGCAAGTATCCACGTGTTTGTGGACTGAAAGACGGATAAACAAAATATATACATATGTGTGCTATCTATGTGTAATAGAGTAGTATTCAGTTTTAAAAAGGAAGGAAATTCTGATATGTGCTACAACGTGGATAAACCTTCAGGATGTTAGGCTATGTGAAACAAGCCAATCACAAAAAAGACAAATGCTGTTTGATTCCAATGGTATGAGGTCCCTACAGTAGTATGTATTTTGCTATGAGTTTCCTAGGATAGTCACGTGCATAGTGACAGAAAGTAGGGCGGCAGGTGCAAGGGCTAGGAGGAGAGGGGAATGAGAAGTTAGGGTTAAATGGGTTTTAGTTTAGTTTTTTGCAAGACGAAAAAATGTTCTGAAAATGGATGGTGGTAATGGTTGCAAAGTAATGTGAAAGCATTTAATATCACAGAGCTGTACACTAAAAAGGTCTAGATGATAAATTTTTTGTTATGTGTATTTTTAACCACAATTTATGAAAAAGAATCGGAAGACTTCAACAAGTGCTAATCCTCTTCTATATTCTTTTCCTTATTTCCTTAAAAACACTAAATGCAGCATCCGCCACAGCCCGGGTCCTGAGAATACATGCAGGGCACCTACTTCCAGGTGGCCCAGACTTCAGAGTGAATGAGGACATGCAGTCAGGTAACTGTGTGATTTGAGCTGCACATGAGGGCAGTTTAGGATGGGGGGAAGCAGGAAAGGAGGAGAGGAAGAGGGAGAGGGAGAGAGACAGACAGACAGGGAAAGAAAGAGAGGGAGGGAGAGAGAGAGAGTGTGTGTGTTTTGTGCTTGGGAAGGAGGAGGGGGTCAGAGAACACTGTTTAAAGGAACAAAGGCCTTGACACATAGCAGGTGCTCCAGAGATATGGAGGTCCATGTGGCAGTGCCTGGTGAAACTCTTCAGCACCCTCGCTCTCTCCTTCCAGGGCAGTCGAAGGGGCTAGATGCCTCAATTCTGGCTGAGAGGACAGCAGTGGGGGTGACGCACCCACTTGTCCAGGCCTGCCCAGTCTACACTGTGGAGCCTCACTCTGGTCTCCCTTTCCCATCTAGCAGCATACAAGAGCTGAGGGGAGCCCCAAGCCAGGGACCTGCAAGGAGCAGATGCAATGCACCTCTCCACTCTGAGCTATACTGGCTGTGACGGGAGTGAGAAGTAAATTGTTACTGTGTTCAGGTATAGAAACCTAGGTGTTTTTTTTTTTTTAACCTTGGGTTTATTTGTTACAGCATTTGTACTTTCTAACACAGTCCAGCAGGGGACTGGATTATTTGAAATGGAACCAGTCTCAGGAGTAGCCCGCAAGCATAACAGTGAACCCTTCCCAGTCAGGTTAGTGATACGGCTGGGAGGTTGGGGGCACAGGTAGCTTATCTTGACACTAGAACCTCTCCTACCCTTTCCTGTACTCTTCTGTTCCTGTGATCCTTTCCCAAACCAACCACCGTCAAAACATAAACCAGAGTCCAGCCACCATGCCCTGCCTATCAAATAGAAACCTCTCAGCTGCCATCAGCCTGCTCCTCACTGGGGATCTCATTTCCAGCCCCAAACTCATTGCTCACAGTGCTTTGCCTGCCTCCCGGCCATGGGTTTACTCAGCAGGGCATGGCCCCTGGTCTCTCAAGGGCTCTTGGGGAGCCCGTGTCTGCACATGTCAAAGTGGTTGACAACAGCCCCCAATGTGGGTGGCCTTGGCCAGCACCAAGTAGCAAGGTGTGCTGGGATGACAGTTTCCTGGTCTTTCCCAGGCTAAACCAAGGAAAGTACAAAAATTTCCAGTGGCCTCCTATTCCCATTCAAGGGAACTCCTACTAGATCTGAGGCCCATGCAATCGATCCAGTGCTGGCCAATGAAAGCACGGGCGCTGTGTGCCAGGCACTCTGCAGATACTGTCCACATCTTCTGATCCTGTTCCTGGGTGTTCCTTGCCATCTGTATCTCATGGTGCAGAGGAAGAAAGGAGCACTTGGGGAGGATAAGATGCCTTCAAAAACCTCCCATCCCAGGATGGCAGAGCGGAGAGTTGAACCCTTGACTGACTGCAGAACCCACGGCTCTGGGTTGGGCAGGCCCAGAGGAATAACATAAGCACCTTCATATACTCTTCTCATTTCGGTTTGTTCTTCCACATTACCCCCTCGTTTGAGCGTCCCTGGATTCTCTGTCTAAAACAAAGGTGTCTATAACCCTGTGGGCTCCCTCCACCTCTCATGCGAACAAGAGAGATATATGCTCTGTATGTCTCCACTCATCTTGGTGCCTCCACCCGCCTAGAATGTAAGCCCTCTGAGGACAGGTGTGTTGCTTTAGTCCCTGCCAGCCATGCAGCATCTGCAGCAGTACTTGGTACAAAAGAAGAGCTCCAAAAACATGTAGGTTAATTAATTTGAGATGCTGAATACCTAATTAAAATAAGTGATAAAAGCACCACCTAGTTGATGCCTGTAAGGTGTCAGGAACTGTGCTGATGCTAATACAAAGGAATGTTGTCATCTTATTCTACAAGGACCAGAAGAAGAAGGAACTGCTACTATACATTTTATCACATGAGAAAACTTGGGGTTGGTCAGAGAGATAGAGGTGAGGCCACGAGCAAGAGGCAGTGGAGGGCAAAGAGCTTTGGTCTGTCTAAATTCTAGGTTTTCATGCTGGGCTCTTGCTGTATACATCCCCGATGCCCACTGGCTAAACTTGGCTCTCAATCAATGGCCATTTGCAGCCAGAATGAGTCACAGGAAACTGAGTCACCAGAATCCAGACAGGTGAAGACTTAGGCCAGAGTGTGGTTTGCTCTGGAAAGCTATGAGGCTCCCATGGTGACGTCTCGGAGTTCCTTTCCCGGGGGGCTGCTGTGGAGTAGCCATACTTGAAGGAGCTGAAGGATTTCAGGAGTACAGAGGTGGGTTGTTGTTCCATCCTACTCCAAGGGTGCCTTTCCCCTGTTCCACCTTATTGAACAATAACATGGCACCCCACAGGCATGATGATCACAAGCACAACCATGGCTGACACGTCTCTTTAACTCTTGTAAACTGCAAGTTACACAAATGGTCCAGAAGGGAAACAGAAGTTCCCCTGAGGGCAAAGCTGGGCAGCTCCAGGAGCGGATTTATTAAACATGTGTGTGTGGTGTGGAGCACCAGTGTGCTGCTGGTCTTCCAGAGGCAGCTGGCACCGAGTCTCAACAGGTTTGCCACTCGTTAGCTGCGTGGCCTCAGGTGAGGGCCTGCAGCTCTCTGTGCCTCAGTCCCTTGCCTGAGAAATGAGGACTGCTGGAATGAAGGATCATAGATTAGATTAAGCACCCTCCCTGGATGCAGGCACTGTACATGGTCGCTTTCTTAAGTCCCTCCCTGGATTTTAATTCTAGGGCACCTCATCTTCTATTTTGCTTTCCTGAAAGGTTTAACTCTCCAGCAGGTCTGGCCCCTAATGTTTCAAAGCATATCAGTGTGTGAAGCAACAGGTAACGGGGGCCCATGAGAGCCCATTTCAAGTCGGCACTGGATTGACTAGGCTTCTCCCCACCCTCCACCTTCCCTCTGTACCAAGCTCTGAGCTGCATGATGGAGCCTTGTAGATGTCCACATCTGAATCCTAAACCTTGGAATAAGCTAAACAGTAAGAGAGACTCGGCAGATGTGATTAAATGAAGGGTTCTGACATGAAGTGATACAGGTGGACCCCACGTGATCACCAGCATCTTCAGGAGAGGAAGACAGAGTACTGGAGTCAGAGTCAGGCAATGCAGTGACAGGCACAGTGATGAACCTTGAAGATGGAGAAAGGGACCGTGAAGGAAGGAATGCGGGTGCTCTCTAGAAGGAAAACAAGGCAAGAAGATGCTTCTGTCCTGGCCAGGTACCACGCTAAGCACTTTCTGAGCACGGGCTTCATTTAGTCCTCACAATAGCTCTAGACAAGATGAGGGGCTGGCTGAGGCGACTTCCCATGGTCACACAGAGGGTAGTAAATTTAAGTACACTTGTCTGGCTCTAAAGTTAATTCAATTTCTACTGCGACAAATTGCCATCCTGTGATTGCTTAGACCCATTAGAGCTTTTACGTTTTTGCCTATTCTCTCTTCCTCCTCCTCCCCAACAGCATTTTCATTATCATCACGGCCATCTTAATCACAATACTCTCCAGCAGCATCTAACACAAGCAAGGTACTGTACAGGTTACAGGGAAGTCACTTCCCTGGTGGCTTTGACAGATGAATTAAAGAGGTAGATCATGCACTTAGGAGGGTATAGAGAGGAAGCGACGAGAATAACCATTATTTATTGAATACCTACTATACATTACTGTGCCAAACGCTTTACATTCATGACCTCATTTAACTCCTATGACCACCTGATGCTCTTATGGTAGGTATTAACTATTCCCACTTTAGAGATAAAGGGACTGAGACTCACATACCTTGGCCAACAGTGGAGGGGAAGTTTGGGACTTGAAGGCAGATACACCTGATGCCAAAGACTGCACAATCAACCACTATGCTCTCCAGCCTCCCACATAGCAGGGTGAAGTCCTTGCACCTGAGAAACAATACACAAGACTTGCAGGGTGACTGACCTTACCAGGGCTTGAGAGGGCCAGGGTGCAGGACTGGAGAACTACTGGTCGACACAAGGCCAGACTGGGGAGACAGCCCTGCTCCTGAGAGAAGTAAAAGTGGCTCCATGAGCACTGTCTTGCGCCACTTGGCAAATGGTCCCATCTGCCCCAGGAGGAATATTTGTGGAGAATGCATTCAGCTTTAATTTCCTCTATTCACCATGCTATTATGGGCTGAGTTCTAGATGCCACCGGGTGTGCTGATTACTTCAGTAATAACACAACCATCTCTGCAGCAGGGCTGAGAGGCTCACAGGTATGTGGGCTTGGTAATAGGCAGAAATGAGGCAAGCAGGATACAGCAGGTGGGGCCGAACAGCTCTGACGGTGGGGGATGGGGAACCAGAGGGGCTGAGAGGCTGGGGGATGTACATAGTCACAAATCAGCCCTCACAGTACCTTGATGAGCTGCTGCTAGGTGCCAGGATTTACCTGATCAACACACAATGGTGGAAACATGGAGAAATGTGCTAGGGGAAGTCAACAAGCAATGCATAGTGATTTCCGTGGCTCACAATTCTCCCAATGTGGATTTCAAATCCCAACTCATCCTCTAACTCACTGGTGACCTTGGACAGACTGTGTCCCTTCTCAGGGCCTCAGATCGCTCCTCCGAAAAGCCAAGGAGTGGCTGGATTAGATATTTCCTAAGGGCACTCTACCTGTGAAATTTTATGGCTTCTTCAGAGCAGAGGCAGGCATTTAAGAGAGCAATAACTGAATTCAGCTGTTTTTAAAACAATGATTTTTGATTCTGGCCTTCTCACTTACTGCCTGTGTGACCTTAGGCAGTTACTTTGCCTTTCTGAATCTCAGTTTTCTTACCTGGAAGATACAGAAACTAGCTGTGTCTGCCTCACAGGGTTGTCAGGCGATTCACGCCGGTAAGGGGGTAAGCCAGTGCGGGGCCTGGACAACACGGCAAACGGGGCCACGCTGGTGACAGTCTAGAGGCTGCTCTGCTGTGGGCTGTCACTTTCTTATGGTTGGATGATGGGGGAAATTTGACTTGGGGAGATTGCAGAGAGGAATGTAGAGCAAAGAAAAGCAAGCACATGCATTTCTCTATTACCACTGATTGGAGCTGAAAATAAAACTGAAATTCAGCTGGCAAGGAGGGAGCATCTGAGTCACTGAGGAAAAGAGCCCCTCTGCCAACCACCAGTCCTGAGTTGTCCCTCCACATCTCTCTGTCCTTGTCACTGTGACCTGACTCTTCTGTGGGCTGGCACCTCCCCCACACCTCACATCGATCGCAACACTCTCCCGGCTGGTCTTCCCATCTCTCAACTCTACATGTCCCTGTTAAATGTAGCTTTTCTTACACGATTCCCCTGGGCCCAAACCTTTCACAACTCATAGACTTCTACATTTGGCATTCTAAGCTCTTCCAAGTTCTGGTCCCAAGGTACCCTGCAGCTCTTATCTCTAACTGCCCAGACTGGCCTCCAAGACCCCTGTGAATGGGCCATGAGCAGCCTCTTACTTCCTGCTTCAAACTCCCTCACTAAGTCTAGCATTAAAGAAGTCACTCATGCATTCATAAATTTACCTATTGAGCAAATGACAATCAGAATTCTAAGAAGCACAGCATCTCAGGAACATAGTATGGCTGGTAACCTTCAGGTAACTTTCCCTGGTCCAGTGCCCATAGCAGACATCACTAATAAATCACAGCACTTTTCTCTCCAAGTTCAGATGCAGCCTCAGCATCATTCTCAAAGCAGCTCCTCAGGCAGCCTCTAGTCACCCACTGAATTGGCACAACCCACAATGCATCTTCAGGTAGTTCAGTCAGAGAGAGGGTTCCAGCCCTATGCCAGCATCACTATGTATCCCTGCATCACCATGTAACCCTGTATGGCCTCAGAAAATGGGGGTGTTCATTCTAAGCATCCATATCCTCAATGCTAAAACAAGGACAATTATTTTGACCTCACTGGGCAGAGGTATTAGAGCTAATGAATACTGCCAGCATAATATTTGGAGATTTTTTTCCCTGACCCTCTTTGACTGGCTCAGCAGTATTCATTGCGTCAGGGATGGGGTGATTCAATAGGAAAGCTGAGAAAAGATTTTTAGTTTATTGAGCCTCAAGAGCCTAAGCCCTGAGGATTGTTTTGTGCCCCAAACAATAGATTTCAAAGAATAGGTGAAGAGGCAGGCTATTCTGCCCTCAGGCTACATAAAGCCTCTAAACCAGTGGAAGGAGAGAGCTGGAAGAGAACTGAGATACTGGTTTTTGATGGAGTGAGCAGGAAAGAGAACCCTCAAAGCAGTTAGGAGATTGGAATGCAAGTGGCTGCACGCTGGGTGCCAGAGTTTCTATGTACTTAGGGTGGTGGGGAAAGCCAGAGGTGCCGAGGAAGATAGGCTAGGATGGCCTCCCTGCATGTGCATTGTTTTCCCTTTCCAGTCAGTCATTGGGATCTTCCCCTCACAGGTTCTGAGAACTTTCATTTTGATCATGGAGGCAATTTCTCAGGAGTTATGAAGACATATGAATTGACTGGCTCTCTAGCTCTGTTGTCAAATACCTCTAATCTGTTTATTAAATGCTCTTTAAAAATGTTTTGTGCTTTGTTAAATCTGGGCACAGCAGGCTTAGCAGGCAGTTTGCATTGAGAAAATGTGCAATCCTTTAACACCAAAATCTCAGCAAACTTCTCCCACACATTCATTGCCTCTGGCTCTTCCCCTGTTTTGAGGACTGTTGGCGTGGACTTTGGGAATCCCTATGAAGGACAGGGAGGTGAAAGAAGCTGATGATGAAGAGGGAAGGGAGCTGCTTTGAGCTTTTCTGGTCTTCGATTCTGGTCTTCCTCTCTCAGTCAGGGAAAGCCAGTCCCAGCATCTCTTTGAGAACAAGTATCCAAAAATTGGTCTTGTACCAATAGTCTGGGTGACCTATGTGTTCTCTAGTAGTTTATTTTTAGGTGGTCATTGCTGCTGATCCTTTATCACCCTGAAAAAGTACCAACCCAGAGAGAAGGGGGTAGGTGTAATCTACTGAGCAACCGCTAAGTGTGCTGAGTACCTGGTTTATGTTTTCTCTATATCTCATAGCAACTTTTGAAGGAAGGCATTCTCTCTCACTTTATAGACTAGCAAAAGGATCTTAGAGAAGCACCTGCTCTTGACACTGAAAAAGTGGTGGAGCCATCTGCCTCCTTGGTACCTGAAATTGTTATTCAAACCATCTACATATCACCTGCCATCTGCTCTACGTTGCTGGAGCTTATTGTAACTGTACAACTTTTTCACCCCGTGGGGGGCTTTAATCATCACACACGGGTCACTGAGTTGCTTTTATGAGTGGGGTGGCTGAGAACTTATATCACATTATAATCTCTTTTGCAATATTAAAATCATGTCTACAGAGCTCAGTTTGCAGATTCAGAAAATCACTGAGATGGATTGGTTCAAGGATGACAAATCTTGGGTACACAAGTTGTTACTTCTTCACCTGTGTCCAAAGCAGCCATCATGAATGATTCACAGAACTCATTTCCCCTGGATCAAGATGTGGCCTAAGAATTCTTTAAAAATAGCTCTTTAGAAACTATATCTAATTAATTAAAAGTTGACACATGACACAAATCCTACTTGCCATTGCTGGATGAGAAGCCTGTCAAGGGTTCTTTACACACTGACACTTTGTAAGGCTGTGGCATATGAGAAGCAGAATTGTAGTGAACTTAGACTTGGCAGCCTGAGTCCAGCCTAACTTAGCCACTGCTAGCTCTCGGACTTTGCATTAGTTTGTTTCTGTCTCCAGGCCTCAGATTCTTCTTCTTTTGTATCCTTTAGCTCCAATAATCTGTGATTCATGACATACCACTTGATGAGGATTAGCTATGAGAGTTTGGATGAGGATCCCCCTAGTGTGCATGTGGTAAAGGCTTGGTCCCCAGCTGGCACTTTTGGAAAAGAGGTGGTAACTTTAAGACCTAGTGGGAGATCTTTAGGTCACTGGAGGCATGCCCTTGAAAGAGACTGGGGGATCCCGGGCCCTTCTCAGTCTCTATTTCTTGCTCCCCAGCCATGAGGTAAGTGGTTTTACTCAGCCATGTGCTCTTGCTATGATGTGCTACCACACCAAGCAATGAGGCCAACTGACAAAGGACTGAAACCTCTAAAATGGTGAGCCAAAATAAATGTTTTCTCTTCGCAAGTTGATTATCTCGTGTATTTGTTATTGGGACAGAAAGTTGACTTACACATGCCCCCACAAGTTTTGCATCCTTAGGCCAAAGAAAGAGATATGATTTTGAAGGAATAATGCCCTCCTTGATGTTTGTCAAGGACATACATGTGCTGGGCATTGTAATAATCCTCCAAGGAGCTACTTGAGATGAGATTTGAATGAATTGCGACTGAATTACCTATTCTCAGGATCAAAATGTCTTAACAGTTACTGGAGTAATCTGTGTCTGACATTTGACCTCTGTACCATCTCCAACAAGAAGTTGCCAAGCCTCTGTTTGCATACCTCCAGTGACATGGAGATTATTTCTTTCCAAGGCAACTCAAAACTTCTTTGGACACTTCTGAGTGTCTGAAAACTTTTCTTTTATGCAGGCATTAATTCACCTCATTGGACCTTGTGATTCTTATATCTATAGAAAGCCATCTAATCTTTTGGCCTCTTGATAGATCTTCAAATACTTGCAATTAATTTTGATATATCATGCCTCTTCATCTCTGCTCAATTCTTGCTACGAATCTATGATTCCTTTGTGCTAAACCATTCTCGCATTCTTCCACTATTCCTATGTGATGTGATTCTGAGTATCCATGGCCTAAACATGCCCAGCGGTGTCTACACAATCATCCAACATAAACACAGCCATCAAAGAGTCTGCAACATGAAATAGGAGGCATTGACGTATGCTGTAAGACTGGGTTTTGGAGTCGACGACTTTGGTTTGGTTCTCGACCCTCTGTGAATTTTCCCAAGGGACTTCTCAGAAGCTTAACTGCTTCTTCTAGAAATAAGAGTCATAACAGTACCCATCTCATGGGGACGTTATAAGCTTTAGATTGGCTGATTCATGGAAAAGCATACACAGGAAATAATTATTATGAGTTATTAACACTCAGTCTTTCTAGAGATGATATTTCTGTTAATGTAGCCTAAAGAAACAAATTTCTGGCAGAGTTTCTAAGAAAGTAAAGTTCTGTGGGAGCAGTTTTGTCCTTTTTGGAAGGGGACACAGCCAAGTGAGTGATGGCAGAAGAAAGGGGGTTAGGATACCCAAGCAATAAGTGGCCAGGAGACTAAGAATCATTTTTTCTTAAAGACTCAGAAAATCAAATTTAGAGCAGAGAGGGCAAAACCCTAGCTTGCCAGAAAGTACCGGGCATGTCCACAAACTTGCAAGAAACTCATTATCGTATTTTTATTTTTATTCTTTCTCATTTGGGGCTGTTCATCCCAGGATGTTTAAGAGCTGAGTCAGGGGAAAATACATATGCTGCTAATGAGCTTCTGGAATGCCTCCCTCACCCAAGCAGGGGATAAGAGAAGATACATGCAGAGCTGTGAGAGAAAGGTGGAGAATACTGCTTTGATTCCTCCTGAGCCACTCTAAGCCCCAGCCCAGTGGGTCTTCCCACTTCCAAGTAGAGCCAAATCCATCTCTGAGCTGAGGATAAGGAGCCTATGGGTCCCAAGGGATCACTCGGGGTTGTTTGAAGAACCTCTTGACTTCAATCTGCAACACTGCAGGATGCAGCAGCCCTCAGCAGAGAGCAGAGTCCTGGGAGAGGTCTGTCACACCCAGGCGATGCCTTCAACTTGTGGTTTTCTCTGGCTGTGCCAGCAAGATGCTGTCACGTCGTAGGCATATGCATATTGCTAAACATGCCCAACCTCCTGGTGACTTGGCAGTTAGTTGGGGGCAAGGGTCAATTTTTGGGTTACCCTTAAAAGCAGAGAGGCAGGGCCATTTGTCTGGCTCCCCTGGGGCTGTCATCGGTGGATTTTCCATCACTGGTTTTCTAAGCGTTGCCCATGGTCCACCTTCACTGTAACAACTTAGGGTGATTTTTTAAAAAGCAGATTTCTGGGGCCTTCCCCAGGCCTGCAAAATTAAAACTATCCTGGGGTGAGGCCTGGGACACTGTATGATCAACCAGTTCAGCAGGTGTTTTTGTATGCATTGTGGTTTTCAAGGCTTGTGTCCATATGTACCACCAGTTCTTACCTGCTCATTAAGTTTTGAGGCTGCTGTGCCTTAACATGCAGATAATTTGCATCCAGGGTGGTAATGACTTTAGATGGAAAGAGGACAGAGTCAGGAGAGACTCAGACCTAGTTCAAGTCCCAACTCAGGTGCTCGTATACTACTGACTTCTAGGGTGGCTTGCTACAGAGCCCAACAGTGATAATTGCTGCTGATGCACCCACTTTGGCCATTTTCAAAGTAGCTCCTTATTCTCCAGTCACAGATTTTCTCAGTTCCTCAAACACACCTACCTTGTTCCCACCTCAGAGCTTTTGTCCTAGTTGTTCTTTCCACCTGGGTTCTTAGTCTCCTGGTCCACTCATGACTGTGTCTGTCTCAATATTGTTATGTCAACTTGGACGTGCTCCCCTCTGGGAGATTATCCTTGACCAGTCTCAATAGACCCCTCTCTCCAATCTTCTTTATTTCCTCTATAGCATTCATCACATTTTGCAATTTGTTTGTTCAACGTCCATCTCCTGCTTTAAGACACTCTATTGATTATGTTCATTGCTGGATCTTCATCACTTGAACACTGCCTGGAATATAGTAGGTATTCAACACATGTTTGCTGAATGAATGAACACCCTGCATTTCCCAACACTGCATGCCTTAGGTAACCATTGTTAGCTATGGGTGATTCTTTGTCCATGGATCTAATCCCTGATGATCCCTCTCTTTCATGGCAGCCTCTGTGCAAGAAGGAACTTGACCTTACATCTCCTCTCCTGCACAGGCTGTCTGATGGAAGCGGTAGGGACACGGAGTCTAGAGGGCTATTTCCCTGGCCAGTCTACCCAGCAGGAAAGCTTTGGTTGCTCAGAGGAACTAAGGCTGGATCAGTTTCCTCCATCACCACCCCCACTTTAGTCCCCATAGAGCCAACAATCTCCTTCTGCCAGGCTCTTTCTTGAGCTCTTGAACCCCACTTCATTCATGGTCACCTGAACTGTGGTACCCAGAAGCTCCAGTCTGGCATTTCCATTACTTTCAGCCTCTCCTCAGCCTCTACTGCTGTCTGCTAGATTCCTCCAGCTTTCCTGCCTCCCACCTCATTCTATTGGCTTCATGAAAGTGGAACCTTTCCTTGGCCATGGGGCCCGCAGTGTTTGGAGAGGTGCTTTCCTAGCACAGAGTGGACACTCAAGCCACATTTGTCAACAGAGCAAATAAATTTAACACACACTTTGTCCAAATAATTCCATATCTATCAGTCTGTCCTAAAGAACTGAAACTGTGTGAAGCTGTTCACTGAAACATTTTTAGTGTAGTATAAAATTGTAAACTATTTAAAGTCCACCAAGAGACGATTAGATAAAGAAAATGTAGTATACACATACAATGGAATGTTATTCAGCCATAGAAATAATAAAATCCTATCATTTGTGCCAGCATGCATGGAACTGGAGGACAAGTAAGTGAAATGAGCCAGGCACAGAAAGATCAAACTTCTATGTGGAAGCTTAAAAAGTTTGATTTCATAGAAATAGAATAGTGGTGACTAGAAGGTAGGAAGGGTGCATGGAGGGGAGCTGGAGAAGGGTCAGATAACAAGTACCAAAATACAGCTAAATGTAGCACAGTAGAGTAACTATAGTTTACAACAATTTATGATGTAGTTTATAAAGAACAAGAAGAAAGGAGTTTGAAGGTTCTCAATGCAAAGAAATTACAAATGCTTAAGGAGAGGGTTAATTACCCTGATTTGATCATGCATTGTATACATTTATTGAATTATCTCATTCTACCCCATATACAAATATACAAAATTATTATGCATGATTTAAAACAGAAGAGATTGATCAAATAAGTTGCTCTACATAATAGCATGGTGTTTCCAGCCAATATAAATGAAGTTCTTACATGCATTTAGGTGACTTTCAATTTTTTTGCTTATAAATAACACTGCATGGAACATCCTTATTTCTATATGTGTGGTCACCTCTAAAATGTTCTTAGGGCAGGTTTCTAGAATTTGAATTTTAGGGTCATTTGGTGCGAACTCTTTTTTAAAAAGTCCTACTATTTCCAAATTCACCAGCTATCTCCCAAAATTCATCAACAAAATTACTTATAGAGTACCCCAGAGAACACTGTTTCTTTATTTCTTTAACTCATTTTAATCAAATGAAAACTGTATTGCTCTGGACTCAGAATTAACAAGTGACATATTTCATATTAAAAGATTCAGTTAGTATGAAGACAAAGGCACTGTATGAGCTCTGACATTCACACGCAACAGACACACAAATGGATTTCTCATAGGCTCCAGCTTTTGACTCAATGTATCCAGGCAACAGAAGTCTGGATTTAATAACAGATGTTCGCTGCATAGCAATCACCATATAATGCCAGGGTAGACTAAAACAGCATTTTATCAACCAATAAATGTGCTGTTTGCTTTATTTTACCATGTTGTTCTTCAGTTCCCTTCAAAACCGAGAGGACAGATTGAGTCACTCGGCATCTGCTGGGAGCAATATGCTTGGCTTCATTTAAAATGAAAAATCAGGTCTGTGTTTACATTTTTCACCAAAGCATGGGATCTGAAGCGCTAACGCTCCCAACCGGGCTAGCCGGAAGGGCTTTCAGGAAAACCTCAGAGGATCTGGGACTGAAACAAGGAGTCAGTCACCCTTCTGGGAAAAACATATGGTGGCCCTTCCACTTCAATCAACCCCCCTGAGGGAGGTCCGGATCCCCCCCATAGACTCAGTACTGGCAAAAGACCCCTGCTGGGCTCCTCCCACAGACAGCAGCTCAAGGCTTTGAAAACAAAAGTCTCCTGGGAAAAGACCAACCGACCTAACCCTAACCCAACCGACCAGGAATGTTTGAACAATGATCTATGTGTAACCTGTAAACTTATGAATACATGAGTATAATTTTCTAGGGGTAAATACTACAAAGTCAGTAACCAAAGAAGAATGTCATTTCTTAGCCAGGCTGACTGAGATAAAGGAGTAGCAAAAGAAGCCTACATGCTTTAACCATGTACGGTTGACCCTCAGTATCTGCACGTTGTACATCTGGAGACTCAATCAATTGTGGATCAAAAATATTTGTATCTGAAAAAAACTACATCTTTATCGAATACATAAAGATTTGTCTTTCTTGTCATTATTCCATAAACAATATAGTATGACAACTATTTATGTAATATTTACATTATTTAGATATTATAAATAACCTATAGATGATTTAAAGTATATTGTAGGATATGTTTAAAGTATATTGTAGTTTATATGCAAACATTATGCTATTTTATATAAGGGACTTGAGCATCTGCAAACTTTGGTATTTGTGGGGGATCCTGGATCTAATACTCCAAGGATGACCATGGACAACTATACTATGTGCTAGGCTACTTTTTCAATATATTATTTTATGTAATGATCTTAGCATTACTCGAAGGTAGTGTTCATTTGCCGTACTTCTGTAGAGAAGACAGAAGATTGGAGAGTTGCAGTCGTTTGTCCAAGCAATTAATAAACAATGGACTATGGGAGTAGAGTAGAGGGTTTAATCTGTGGTAACACTGAGTGAGACCAATTGTGTATTACAGCGATGCTTGCAATAATCTCTTCCATATGCTCTCTCAGAACTCTGAAACTTTATGAAGATATAGAGTCTATACTCCTATCTGTTAAAGTGAGGGCATCAACCAGTGGGGTAGAGTGGAGGTGTTGTGGTTTGGGTATGGCCATCCCCACCAAAACACATGTTGAAATTTGGTTCCCAGTGTAATGGCATTGAGAGGTGGTGGGATCTTTAAGAGATAATTAGGTCTTGGGGATTCTAACCTCAGGAATGGATTAATGTCTTTCCTGAGAGACTGGGTTAGGTCTCCCAAGACTGGACCAGGCCTCTTAGGGCTGGATTAGTTTTCATAAATTACAAAGCAAGGTCATTCCTGGTGTTTTGGCCCACTCATCACTCTCACACTCTCTCCCACCATGCAGTGCCATTCACTATGAGGCTTTCTTCAGTGCTAGCAGATGTCGCTGCATGCTCTTTGACCTCTAGACTATCAGCTAAATAAACCTCTTTTCTCATAAATTACCCAGCCTCAGATATTTTGTTAGAACAACAGAAAATGGACTAAGACAGGGGGTGATATCATGTGACTCCCAAGGCCAGGCCACAAAAGGCAATATAGCTTCTACCTTGCTTCCTAGAATACCTGCCTTTGAAGACTTTAGCCGATATGTAAGCAGTCTGACCACTGAGTCACCATAAAGTGAGGCTCAGACAAGGAGCCTGTAGAAAACCCTGTACAGCCAGGAACCAAGCTTATAGACAGCCCCTGTGTGTAGCTCTCAAAAACAGCAGCAATTTGCCAGTCATGAGAATGAGCATATTTTTGCAGTTCTGAGAATCAAACCCAGGATCTTGAACATACTAGGTACATGTCTCTACCACTGAGCAACACATCCCTAGCTGAGACGAAGTAAAGACAAACAATTCTAACCTCTGCACAAATTTAGACTAGTGAACAAAGTTAATGACCTTTTTTATTTTAAGGTATTACATTTGGGGTGATTCGTTACACAGCAATACCTAACTGATTCATTGGGGACTTCAGATGATAATTAAAAGAGATCCATTCACACCAACTCTTGTATGCCTGGGTAATACTTCAGAGCAAGTTAAAAAATGTAAAAAAGTGAATTGCTAAGTATTGTTAAGAAGAACAGCCAATTGTTGTCAGCAGTCCTGGCCTATCCTCAAACTGCAGAGGCAAGTTAGCATTTTGCTTTTGAAGGCCTGCTGAGAAAAGCTGTTTTCTCTTTTCCCAGGAGGAGAAAGAAAGAAAGAAATGGGCTACAAGTTGGGGGACTGAGGGAGGAGTAATTTTGAATTTCTGTGAGGAGCAATGTCTAAGGGGTGACAGCTCAGAATATACTAATATAGTGTAGACAAAGAAATGTGCATTTGTCAACTTTGCATTACTGTGACAAAATACCTGAGGTAAATCAACTTACAAGGGAGGAAGGTTTATTTTGACTTACAGTTTCAGAGGTTTCAGTTCAAAGTTGGTTGGCCCTTGCTTTTGGGCTTGTGGTAAGGCAGCGCATGATGGCAGGAGCAAGTGACAGAGGAAGCCTGTTTACCTCATGGCAGGCAGGAAGCAAAAAGAGAGGGTAGGGTCCTAATATTCCCTTCAAGGGCACTGCCAGGTGACCTATCTTCCACCTACTAGGCTCCATCTCTTAAAGGTTCCACCACTTCCCCACAGCACTAGGGGCTACAGGCCAAGCTATCAGCACAGGAGACTTTGTGGGGGACACTCACCCAAACTATAGCAAAGTGGTATTAAAAATGGCCACCACTCCATCAGACGACCTAATCCCAATTTAGGCTTAAGGTTCTTATTTAACAGTCCTCTTCCCAGACTGGGGTGCCTTCTGCCTACAATAACTGAGACTGAACTTTCTGCCAAGATGGCTGGTGGCGACTTAAAGTAGTCACAATGATTTTAAAAATATAAAGTAATTGATATTTCTTAGTACCCATTTTCCCTGCTTAAATATAAGTCATATATGTCTATGAAAAGGGGAAATTTCAATAAGTGTTAACTAAATTATTTTTATCATAATGTTACTTAATATGTACAAACATAAAACTTAGGTATAAAATCCTTATGTTTTTAGTGCTATTCAGCTATAAAAGTGAAACACATTTCCAAATTAAATACCAATAAGACTGCAAAACCAATAAACTTCAAATTAACAGCATTAGTTTAATGAGAGGCTGCTTGGTTGAAATGGATTACTGCTTGCAGTGTGACGGTAGTACGGGGTTCATGGTTTTTACACTTTATTTCAGTTTGCCTCTACTTCCCTGTGCTGGGAAGATTTTCATCTCTCACTGCTGCTTTCTCTGGAAATTACAGGAGAATTTTACTCCTTCAAACTGGAGGTGTTTGCTACCTCCAGTTCCCCCCTTCCTCCCTTCCTCCCTCCCTTCCTTCCTTCCTTCCTTGCTTCCTTGCTTCCTTCCTTCCTTTCCTTCCTCGCTCCTTCTGTCCTCTTTTTCTTGTTTCATAAGCCCCATGGCAATAAAAGTAAAAACAAAACAAACAGGGCACCCAACTCAGCTGGAAGCACAAATGTGGGATGCTAAAATCGCATTGGTCAGAGGTTGGCCAATTTTTTGTCAAGGGCCAAATAGTTAATATTTTCAGTTTTGTGTCATATAGACTCAGTTGAAACTACTCAACCTTGCTGTTTTATCTGCAAAAGCATCTACAGATGATACAGTTGTCTCTTGTTATCAGAGGAGGATTGCTCCAGGATCGCCCTGAACACCAAATTGTGAGGATGTGCAAGTCCCTTCTATAAAACCATGTAGTGTTTCCATATGACCGAACTATACTCTCCTGTATACTTTATATCATCTCTATATGACTTATAATTCATAATACAATGCAAATGCTGTGCAAATAGTTGTACTGTTTAGAGAATGATGACAGGAAAAGTCTGTACTTGTTCAGTATAGACACAATTTTTTTCACAAATGTTTTTGATCTGTAGGTGGTTCATTCTGTGGATGAAGACCCCACACATGTGGAAGGCTGGTTCTATATAAATGAATGACTGCTGCTATGTTTTATAACAGCTTTATGTATGGGCACTGAAATTTGAACTTCATATATTTTTCAAGTGTCACATAGTATTTAATTTGTCTGAAGGCTTTAAAACTGTAAAAATCATTATAGCTTGGGGACTATACAAAAATGGCTTGTGGGCTGGCTGAGTCAACAGGCTACACAGTTTGTGGACTCTTGATAGAGATGGTTATGAAGTGGTTAAAACCAGATGAATTATAATTAGATGTTTACACAATTATCAAAATGAAAATTTTAAGTTAAAAGTTACCCTGGAATATTCATAAACCATGTAGAATCTCTCTTAGGTTTTGAGTTCAAGAGGTGCTTCCTGGAGATATTTCCAGAGAGCGGCTATGTTCTGTAGGACTTGGCAGGACATTTGGGAGCTGCTGAAGAAGTAAATTTCCTCGGATCACCATAGCATCCCCTCCCCCAATTCCAAGCACAGGGGATACATCCATCAGGTGCATAAGGAAACTACCAACAGTGTCTCAGACTGTCTGTGGAAGCATGATTACAAGTGGGTCTGTGTCAGGTTCGCAGTGAAAGAACAATGCTGGGGCTGGGGCTGGGGTTGAGGGTGGGGCTGAGGGTGGGATTGGAGCTAGCTTTGCTTCTCAGCTGCTTTACCAGCTCTGTGACCTTGAACTTAACCTTTCTCTGTCTCAGTTATTTCATGTGTAAAACGCTCTTGTCAAAGCTCTTTCCCTAGCCTCCCCAAATATGTCAATTAGTGTTATGCGGCCTGACTAAGACAGTGCAATCAGCTCTTAGTATGTGCAGCTTCGGCATCCTTGGATTTGACCAACTGCTGATTGAAAATATTTTTAAAAATTGCATTTGCACTGAGCACGTTTAGACTTTTTTCTTGTCAATAGTCCTTATGCAACATAGTATAACAACTATTTAGATAGCATTTACATTGTATTAGATATAAGGAATCCAGAAATAATTTAAAGTATCTTGGAGGATGTGCACAGGTTATGTGCAAATACTGTGGCATTTTATATAAGAGACTTGAACATCCTTGGAAAATGGGATCCCTGAGGACCCAAGAACCAATTCACCTTGGACATGAAGGACCAACTGTATAGAAAATGTGCTTGGCACAATTCCCGTAATAAAACAAACATTTGATAATGGTAGTCATTAATAAAGTCACAGCAGCCATTGTCGGATAGTTGTTTGAGCTTCCCTGGGACCTATCAGAAATGGGGCGTAGTCAGGGTGGGCTGAGTCAGACAATACAGAAACATTGTGTGTCACATACATGCTGCTGGCAATAACCAGCCCCGCCCCAGAGCTTGCATTTGTTCCAGCAGCATAGTCCCAAAATGAGTATTTCTGTTCCAGTCAATAACATTGTACAACTTGCGGTGGAAGCTGAGAGGCGATTAATCATTGAAACTGGAAGCATTTGATCGTACAGCAGAGAGGAAACGGGAACAATGTGCGAGTGATTTCAGCACTCTGCGTATGCCTTGATCTTTTAAGCGCCGCCTGGTTGGGTTATAAATATTTTTCCTTTGGTGTTTGGTTTTGCTGAGCCTTTAAGAAAGCACTATGAGCCTGAGGAAGGAGGGTTCTGGGTGCACAAGAATCCTTGGCATTTACTGGGTTTTGGGGACTGAGGATCCCACATGGGTCCATCTGTAAGAAGGTTTTCTCTGTTCAGTGGGAAAATTTATGCAGAAGCTGCAATCTAAGAACCAAACCTCTGAGCAGATGTTTTATTTGGCTGATTTATCTGGTTTTTGGTTGTGCGTGTGTGTGTGTGTGTTTAATGGAGGCAACTTTTAAAAAATTGGCACATTATACATATGCTCTATTTCCAGCTTCTCTTGAAACGTCAGGAAATCTGGCTACATTGCTTCATGTTCCTCTGAGTCTCACCAGGCTGAGGTTAAGCAGCAGCTGGTCTTTCACAGGGTCTATGCACCTCCGTTTGCCCCACCCCTGCTACTTCCTTCTGGCACTTCAACAAGTGTACTCCTTGGACTGTCATTTATTACTGTGTGTAGGGCGCTATTTGTCTTGGAATACAGACATACCTCTCTGTATTCACATCTCTATTAAACGTGGGAAAATGAAAGATAGATCAAGAGGGATTCATTTTTCAAGAAAAATGATGGAAAACATATTTTCTTTTGATATTGAAGAATAGTCCTCAGTATTTTGTATGCAAATGGCCAACTCGGCTCACTTGCTTGCTTAGTCTGGCCCAGAGCTAGACTCTGACCCTTTTCCTAAGCTTCCAGAGATTTCCACACTGAAGCATAGCTGCATTATTGGCAAACCTTACTCAAGCAGTTTCTACTGCGTGCCTGCTATGCTCTGGGATCCAAGCCTGGCCCTGGACTCTAGTGAGCTAGTCAGGCAGACATATTCTCTATCTTCCACCAATCTAGCCAGGCAAATAATCCCACCAATGCAAACTAGCAATCCCAATAACGTGCTGGCTGTCACAGGAGGAAGGTCACAGCTACAGTGGTATTAATTAGGGGGAAAAGCAATGAGAAGTCAGCAGTCTTTCCAACAAGAACAAATGTTTCCTCTGATATAGGAGAATGAGCTAGCCGGTTGTTCCAGGTGAGGAAAAGCACGTGCAAAGGCAGGAAGGCAGGAGAAGAAAGCCTTTGAGGAGCTGGAGGAAGTTAAGTCAGGCTGGGGTTTTCAGCATTGGGGTCAATGGGTCCCAGGCGTTCCTAGAGGTGAGGCTACTGGGGTGAGAGACAGCTAGGCTGTGATGGGCTTGGGATAGGGCAGCGATTCCCTGGGGTCTGGAATGCACGGATAAATCCCAGGAGGCAGACACAGAGCAAGAGTTGGGTAGGGCCTGAGAGATGAGCCTCTGGAGAGGAAGGAGGGAGGTGAACAAAGAGTGGATGGGCAGCAGGGGCTGATAAAGGCCAGCAGGGAACCTTGAGGTAAAATCCCCTTGACCACCTTGCAGCAGGTCTTCAAATCTGAAGGTGACCAAGGCCCAGGGAACGAAGTTCAGCCTCCCAAGCTGGACAGACCTGGTAACTGGCTTTGGCACGGTTTCTTCATTTATAATCAGGATAATGTTGCTGTGAGGGTTAGATGAAACTAAAAGCATCTGGCACTTAGGGGGAGCTTAGTAAAAGTAAGTTGATTTTCAAGGATTTGTGTATGTGCTTTCAAACCTGATACCTAACCTGGGACAATTTAGCTTTGTTTCCTCCCGCGGGACAGCTCCTATTCGGGGGCCCCCACCAGGAGAAGCCCTCCCCAGTTGACGCCTGCCATCTGTCACTGGTGTCCCAGTGCCGGCCTGCTGCCTGGCATGGAGCCGCAGTCATAATTACCACTTCTGAATCGATTCCTTCGAGCCCTTTTGAGCAGGCTGAGGAATGCTGTGATTAAAATGATTTAAAACCTGCCTCCTATTTCACAGCTTTTAATATTTGATAAGATTTTGGAGCGAGCAAGGGATGAGGGCAAAGTGGGAGATCTGGCAGTTTACGCAATCGCAGCTGTGGTCTCAGGAACCTACCAGGGGCACTCAGAACAAAGAGAGAGAATATGAATAAGGGTATAGGGAAGAGTAAACAAGGGTGCACTCTTCAAAGGAGAAATCCTAAAAAAAGACGACATTCTTTTTCTTTCAAGTTGATTGTGGTTTCGAGTTCCATTAATGATTAAGATTATTATTATAAAAATAGTAAGAAAAGTACAGCAATTATCATGTATGGGTACACTATATATGCAAGGCATATTTGTAAGGAAAATACCTCCTTTAATTTTCCCAACAATCACATAAGGTGACGTACATTTTCTTAAAAGAACAGAAAGACTCAAAAGGTGAAGTGACTTTTCTGGAGTTATTCAGCCAGTTACTAGGAGAGCTAAGGTCCACACTGGGATGACTACACCTCCAACCTCCTCAGCTCTTCATGCAACACTGCAGAGCATCAAAGTACCATTGGGAAAATGCTGCAGATAAGCAGGACCCCCAAGATTTCTCTCCTGCCTCATCCATGACTGTTATCTTAGGATCCAAAAACTCCAAAAGCCAATAACGCCTGGGTGCTTTACTCTTTACACCACTTCAGTTATTTCTGACTCTTTCATGCTAAGTTCCTTCCTTTCCACCTAATTTTGATGACTTCTGGAATCTACATTTGTCAAAGACAACATCTAGAATAACAATCCTGGCAAAGCTAGGCAAGTGCTCACCAAGTGCCAGGCCCTGTTCTCTTTTCTCATCTAGAACCTCAGTAACTTGCCCAACATCCTGTGGAAGCAAGTACTATCATCATTTCTATTTGGCACATGAGTAAATTGAGACTGAGAGGTGATGGGAAGGTCATTCAAATAATTCTAAAAGGAATTTAGGTGTGGAAAAGAAAGCTCAAAGCTTCCCAAGTGAGGTAGGAGAGGGTCACAGAATAAATGCCAAAAGTGTGCAAAAGAATTCATGGTTTTGGAAAGGTGAATTGGTGGGAGCCTTCTCCTGAGGTGTACCAGGGGCAGATTTCAGGGTGCTTAACCAACTTGGGTCAGAACAGTCTCCTTAGAAACAGCCCGAGAAGTTGCTTTGTCCTCCTCATCCCAGAAAAGTAATAGGACGTTTCAGGTTGGGACTAAAGAATTCTGCTCTCTCTCGGGTCACCCCAGACCTCCTAAGGACAGGGCTGTTGGAGGAAGGAAGGGTTCTAGATGTTAGCAATTGGGTGCTTCCTGCTCTTAGAGGGAAGAGACACACCAGAGTCCATTCTGGGGAGAGTTACCCAATTGTGCAGGGATGGAACTCCATTCTGATCCAGTAGAGGAGATGGAGTGGGAGTACATTAACCACGGAAAATCCTCATGGGATACAGTGTAGGAGAGGACATAAACAAGTCTAAACAATTGCAGAGAAAGAGCCAGGAACAAGACTTCAGATCAATACAGGTATATATGAACTCTCACAGTCTGAGTGGTCTGCAAAAATAGCTGCCTGCCTCCAGAGCAGAGCCCAGCACCACTAGAAGTGTGCCGAGGCCTTGCAAGAATGGGGGCTGTGTGGAGGGTGCTTAAGCACCACAAAGTAGTTTATGAACTTTAGGGTGCCTTTAAACTCTCGGGAGCTCAATAGACAAACAACAGAACTCATTTTCTATTCTTTCATGTAATCTTAGGGTTCAGCACACACTAGATGCCCAGAAAATGTTTGCGGCCTGAATAAGGAATGATTCTGCTACAGCAGATGTGCATCAAACTGTTTGGAAATACTATGGCGGGAACTCAGTTCCAACAGTAAGCAGAACAGTGACAACAACAATTTTCAAAGTCCTCCACAATTTAGGTGATACATGCAGGTAATCTCCTTCATTACTCCCATTTTAGAGGTGAAGAAACTGAGCTTTAGAGAGAAGCAACCATCTGTCAAAAGTGGCAAAGTGAGGATTTGGACATCTGTGGGTCTGCTTCCACAGCCAGTGTTCTGCACACCAAGGCTGTCCTGTGCTGGCTGTCAGCCTTTCTGTGCTGTGGCTACGGCCTGGGCCCGGGGCAGTTCAGATCCTGCGGTTCATTGCTGGCTCCTGGCTTTGTCTAAACTTCTCTTCTGAAAACCACCACCTTGAGCCACATTCGCCATGGATGTTCCCCCTCTAAACTCTGATCAGCAAAGCTCATGCAATGTGGGAGAGGAAATAAACAAGACCTTTCTTCTCATTTCTGGCTTCAACTCTCCTTTCCCATTACTTTACAATGATCTTTGCTTCTTTGGTGATTAAATACTGACCTTCTCTCTGAGCTCAGAAATCTGTCTACCTCTTGAATTCTTGCCTGATCTACTCTATGATCCCTTAATCTCCCGCTGACTGATTACCCCCTTTGTTATTTTGACTCTTACCCCTTATCTAGCCTGTTTTCCCACCAGATGTTTGATCTGACCTCTGGCCTCCTCACTTCCTGTATACCTCTTCTCACTCATCCTTAGATCAGGGTCGTTCCCCAGTGATGCTACAAGTATTTGGGGCCGGACAGTTCTTTGTTGTGTGGGGCTGTTCTGTGCACTGCAGTTTGTGTAGGGGCATTCTGTTCTCTATTTAGTAGACTCCAGCAGTGAGTGATACTACATATCATGACAACTAAATGTAATTCTGGTTTTGCCAAACATTCTCAGGGGCAAAATCACCCCTCTGCAAGAACCACTGCCTCTCACCTCTGACTTTCCACCTGTGCTAGCCACTAACCTTTACCCTGTTTTTAGTGGAAACAGAGACTTAGACATTTGTTTCCAGCTCCCTTGTCAGAATCCTGAATCAGATTCTTTGAATATTCACTTGCTGGCCACAGACTTTTATGTTCTTGATACTCCATGCCATATCTTCTTTCTCCCTGAGTCTTTGGACTTGTTTTCCTCCTCTTGGTTTATGATTTTGCATTTTAATAGCCAGTTCAATCTCTCAGGTGCTTTGAGCAGGTCATTAATTTCACAGCCCTCCACTCTCGTTAAGTTTTGCCCCTGACAATCAGGGACCTGCTTAACCTCTGTCCTCCTCCTCTGACTTGTTTTTTGCCCTGATCCAAGTCTTCCCCACCAGTCTACTCTCCAAGAGGCAAGCAAACACCGGTCCCTGTATCAGTGTTTCCTGAACCATCGAAAATATGTTTCCTAAGGGAATAAAGGCAGCATGGTGCCTGGGCAAAGTCTGGGCACCGAACACAGTGTAGAGCTCTATCTTCATCTGTCTTCTCATTACGTAACAGGGAAGCCAGTGACCGTCCTGAGGGTCTATTGAATGCAGTATTCTTTTTACTTTTAAAAGCTTAAATGAAAGTATACAATAATACAAGTACTTCAAGACTTAGAAGAGGACAGTTTTCCCCGTAACTGTCCCCTTTCCCTCTTCATCCATGTATTTTATATTATTGTTACATCGTTGCTAACATGTTCCACACGTCTCTAATTTTCTCATTTCCTTACGTTTTAGACATCTTAACACTTTGCTGTGTCACATGGAGATGAAGTACTTGAATTTAAGCATATCATTCAACTGATTTTGATAACAATCCCAGGAAACAGATATTATTTCCTTCTAGTTTTCAGATGAAGATCTGGAGGTTACAATGTCCCAAAGGGGAAAGGCGGCAGGGTTGGGATTAAGATCTTAATTTTCTCTACTTAACACACATGGTTTGAGACAAATAGCATGCTGCTTCTCATGTAAAGTCAATGGACTTGAACAAAATCATATGTGGAGTGAAACGAGATCCTATACAGCTTAACGGTATCTGGTTCAGAGTAGGCACTCCTTTCCTTGCCCATTTTTTGGGTAATAAGTAAAAACTGTGAGTGTTCAGCAAAGAGCAGGAGAAAGTTCTTTCACCTCCCTGGCTCCCAGTATTCTCCCAGTATTCTCTACTGGGTTCTAAATCCCCTTCATCTGAAGCAGTATCTGTCCCTGAACTTCCTGCAGGACCTTGGACAAGGCTTAACAGACAGTTCCTGATTAAACTCCTGCTTAAGGTACAATTGGAGGTACAAGTCACCTCCACGGTGACTCGGGGAGAGAAGGGTCTGGTGTGCTGGCCCATGGCCGCTCTCAGACAAGGGCGTTTGCATAACTGGAATGAACTGTTCTCATCTCTATTAGAGATTTGAACGTCACTAATTGGCAGGCAGAGGCTATGTTCTCTCTATGGGAATCAGAAGGGAGCAGAATGTGCCCTGAATGTTAATTTCCTCATTAGCTTGCACTTGGGGGAAGGGGGAGACAGAAGAGGAGGAAGAAAGGTGGAGGTACACAATAGTTTCCATACATAGTGCTCTGGTGTTGTGTCCATTTCATTAAAATGTCCTGAAGTAAAATTAAAAGAGCACTGGACCTGGAGCCAGGGAATTTAGGTTGAGTTTCTGAATAATTTTATCAGCTAAGCGAGAAGCAACTCTCTCTGTCTCCCTGGGCCTCAGTTTATTTATCTTTCAGATGAGAACAAAATGAGAAGAGAATAAAATGGTAATTGGGAAAAATAGTTATTGAATGAAAGAATGAAACTTGATAGATTATTTTTAAAGGAAAGGAATACCAGCTATAAAAACTGCTTGTTCTGCAAGAATGTAAAGAGCAAAAAGTTCCATAACATTAACAGATAATGACAAACCATGCAGGTTTCTGGGTGAGTAGGTCAAGACTTTCCTATGAGAAGCAGCATCATCCTAACATAGTGGTTTCCATGTCTGGCTGGGAAATTATTCAAGGTGGTTTTAGAAATGCCACATTCCTAAAGAGATTGTGGTTCAACAGGTCTGGAGGGGCAGGAGAATCTCAGCATCTGATTTTTTCCCTCCCCGGGACTGTAGCAATTCACTCTAGAAGCAACTGCTTCAGGACCATGGTCAGCACCCCGCCCCGCCCCCGCACACACCTTCGATCGCTGGAAAAGACCAAATGAAGTATCACAGGAAAGATGTTGTCCAAATAAGTGTCGTTGGCCCCGATTTACCTTCCAGGACCCTTAAGAACATTTCAAAAACCTCTAAGAAGGGCAACAAGAAAAGTGTGGAAACAGAACTTCTGAGTATCTCCAGAGTGTGTGTAGAGTATTTAACATATTACTAGCAGATGCTACCGTGCTAAAAATATTCATGATTCTAAATGATAAAATAAAAATCTATCAGTAGAATGCCTACTGGTTTCTTCTTGTTTCTCTGAGATTCGGTACCTTAATTTCACTTTAGTCCTGATGTATTCACAGTATGCTGTGACACAGTGATGGGCAGAGCAGACGGAGATGGCCAGGGAATCTAGGTGCCCGTGCAAGAGCAGCGTCCAGGGGCAGGGGCAGGGGCACTGGAATGGGAATCTTACAGAATATACCCCAAATCATGAAATCTCAAGCACCTAGCACCTAGTCCTGTTCATAACTTCTAAACTGTGTGCATCTGCCTTTGTGTTCTTGTACAAAAGTATGACAAGGGAAAAAGGGAAACAGGAAAAGTTTTAATACAATATTGATGCCAAATACCTAGTGGGCATCTGCTGGCAGAGAAGCCTCAGGGTAGAGCGTGAGGTGAGGGGCAGGGGAGGAGAAGAAGGCTCATGTATAAGCAGGCGTTATCAGTGCTGTAAAAGTGAAAAGATGAGCGTGAGCCTGAGTCCAGCAGGTGCTGGATAACCCCTATGTAGTTCCATCAATAGCAGCCCCTGGGATGTAATTCTGATCAACTGAGCAACTGATTGATCCAAACTCAGAATAATCACTAGCCTCCTTGCCTTTCCTGCTGGGCCTGTACAGCTGGGTGGTATAAACTGCACCCCAGCTGAGGTGGAGACCAGCAGTGCCTGCCAAATCAATAGGAGAGACAGTCATCTATGCTCTGGGGGAGGCTTCTTACCAGGACTGGGGACAGGAACATGACAGACTGGTGGATGGAGGACGGGTAAACCTTGGGCTTCTTAGATTCGGTTAGCAGGTTCCCTGCAGGGTCCAAGACCGAAAAGGTGGATTATATGGAGACCTATATCTAGCTGTGCACAGAAATGAAGGTGGGTGAGCAGAACCTCTGCATATCAGACCTACAGTCTAGATACTTGCTGGCTCAGGCTCTGGGCTCCTTTTCCAGAGGGAAGCAGAAGATAAATCTTTCCTTTGCGCCTGGGACTCAGGACTGCAGAGATCAGGAGCCTGGATCCTACATTTTATTCTAGGACCTGAACCCCATTCTGAGCAGACATCCCACTTGCTGTTTTAGCTCTCCAGCTGTAGCCTACACCCCTGGGCTCCAGAAGACGGATTTCTCTGTACTACAATTCCAGGAAAGGTGAAATGCAAATGTACCCCTGGTTGGAAGGGCTTTCATGAGAAAATGGAGCATGTTGTTCCCAGGCATGAGAATGGCTCAGGGGCTGGGAGATGGTGTGCCAAGGAGGAGATGAGGGCGTGGGGCACACCAGGATACCAGGTGTCAGGGAGGGCTGTTGCCCAAGAGCTGCACTTCTAGGGACCCACCGGGCCCGGGAAACTGGACAAGGAAATTGAGGCCAGAGAAGATTGCATTCATTCATTCACTCAGCAAAGGTCTACCAAGGGCCTGGTATCCATCAAACACTTTTCTCAGCCCTGGGAATATAGCAGGGAGTGGGACAGAGGATGTTTTCACACTCGCAGAGCTCATGTGCTGGCTGCAGAACCTCATGTGGTCATGTGGCCTTTGGGCAGAGAGGCCATTGTGCTTAGGTCACTGTCCAATCATTCTTCTCTTGTCACTGAGCATGCCAAGCTCACTTTCGTTTCTACACTTGGGCTGGGCCCTCTGCCCAGAAGCTCCTCAGTCTGTTCTCTGATTTGCAAATGTATGCTCATTTTAGGGGTCTCGGCTTTATTTGATGTTCCCCAGGAAGCTCCCCTGTCATCCAGGATGAGGCAGCTGCCTCTCTTCTTTCCTTCCATCTACCTTTGCTTTTGTCAAGGATCTACTGTTTCTGTTTGTCTCTGAAGACACACTCCTTGGGTGTGGGTGCAGGACTGAGACCTCTTCATTTTTGTAGCCTCAGGTTTTAGGATAATCTTACCCCCATGGAACTTAATAAATATATATGTACTGAATCAAAGTGAACGGACCTACTGTGCATCAGGTGCTTAAAACTAACCACCACGGCAGGACAGAGAGATGAATTGCAAATGAACCCTTAGGACGTCCCCAATTTAATTAGGCGAGTTATCAACCACAGGGGCAGCACCTGCTATAGTACAAATATGGTTTGTCCCCCCGGAAACTCATGTTGAAACTTAATCCCCATTATGAGATACTAAAAGGTAGAACAAGGAGAACCAACCTCAAAGAAGTGACTAAGGCTCTGACCTGATGACTAGATCAATACTTTCATGCAACTGACGGACTAATGGGTTAATGGATCACGTCAAGACAGGACTGGCTGCTCTGGCTGGGCCTCTAGTTATCACTCTCTCACCACATCAGAGCCATCACCAAACACAGGCCTTCGACCTTGGACCAGAACCAGGAGGACTGTGTCATTAACAATAGAAAATGGATGGAGACAGCATGAAAGGGGTGAATACACAAATGAGTTTTAGACAATGCCCTGGAAGGACAGCAGGAAGGGAAGAGAAAGTGGGCCAACACTGCCTCTCAACTGGTCTCCCACAGGCTCCTTCAGACCCATGCTCCAGCCAGCTTCCCCAGTGTTCCTGTCCCAGCCTGGCACCATCCTCCTCCCTGCTTGTCTTCATGCCGTCCTCCAGCTTAAACTGTGCTCACAGCCACCACAGCTTGCGCAGATACTGCCCACCCCTGTTGTCACGGTCACTGTGGCTACTGTGTTATCCGCTTGCGAGTAGCCCCCAGTAGGGCTGACAAGACAGGCAGGAGGGCAATGTTCATCTGAGGATCTAGGGGCCAGCCAAGCAGAACAGGGACTTTTTAATTGACATTTAAATGTCAATGTGCCACATTAAATGTTATGGGTGTTTCATCGCAGCCCTTGAGAAACCCATCTCTGGCTCCTTAATCACTGCCCACATTAATTACGGATGCCCTTTGGTAAGTGGAAACAAACCCACTGCAGAGGGCACGCACCAGCCAGGAGGCTGGGCTCCTGCCTGCTGCATGGCTGGGATGTCCACTTCACTATGGTGTTTAGCCTGCCACTGGGATCCAGAAGGGACCCCTTCTGGTGAGAAAGATGGACAATGAGGAGGGGGCAGGCGCTGGGAGGAAAGAGAGGAGAGAGATAGAGAGAAAAGCAGAGGGAGGGACAGAGGGGAACAGGGGAAAGGGAGAGCTAGAGGGGTAGAAGGGAGGAAAAGCACAGTGTGAAACTCACAGAAGAAAACAGACTTAGGAGCCTAGGGGAGCCAGGACAAGATGAAAAAAAAAGATAAGAAATGATAGAGAAAGGTAGAAAGAGATAAGACAAATGTATACAGAAAAGAAGACAAACGTGCAGAGACACAAGCTGAGAGGGAATGAGGGACAGTAGCTGAGGATTAAGATGTAAAGTGACTTTTTTTTTTTTTTTTTTTTTTGGCTAGTTCTGGAGACATGAATCTCTGGGATAAACACAAACATGCTCCCTCCCTCAGCATCAAGTCACCCTAATTCCTCAGGGTGCGGTGGGTGGGGAGGCAGCCTTGCTGGCTACTTCTGGGAGAGAAAGGACACTCGAGTTCACAAAACTGTTGTGCAGCAGGAAAGCATGTTACTTCCATGGGGCAGCCGAGAACCAACACCCAGGTCATGATGTGAGAAACCCAAGGTCATGGACGGAGTGCAGCGCAAGACCTAGGTCTCATCTCTGCCAGCCCTGCCTGTTGAGACGTTGTGGCTCTCTCCCTGCATCACATATGAAACCTGGCCAGTGTGTTTGTGCAAACCAGGACCTTGGCTGAGGGTGACCAAGGCTGGGGCTTCCACCTCTACGTGAGAGGGAAACAGGACCAGCTCTCCTGGTACTTTCTGAGTGAAGCCCAGAAGTTGAGAGGCTGAGACAAGAACCTGGAAGACAGGTGATGGCCTGTTTCTGCTGCTCCCACAGGGAACCGACTCTCCAGAACGCTGGCTCCTCCTGAGTTTCCCAGCAGCCACTAGGAGCTGGCTCCAGAGGAAGTGTTTAGGGACCTGCTGAAACCCATTTCACACCGACGACTAGCTTTAATTACATATCTATTTAAACATTTTGTCATATAAACCTTTTTGTTACAAAGCATTTGATCTACATAAAACAAGATATGTAAGATATGTCTACATTGCAAAGCATGAAAGTGAAGACATGGCCCATCTTATTTATTTGGAGGAAGGATAAGTTGGAGGAAATTGGGAGAGTGAGATGGGTGGTCAGGGGCTGCAATGGCACTTAAGACATAATCTAGGTCTCAGCCTGAGGAATCTACAGCGTGGGGGTCTTTCTGGGTTGTGGCATCTGTTTACACTTAGGCGATTTTATTTAGACCCCTGATACATCTACTTAACATCCCCACAACTGTCAGACAATTAAGTTCAGTTTCTCTAACTTGTATCAAGACCCTTTGGGGGCCTGGCCAAAAACATTGGGAACGTAGAGGTAAAATGTCCAGGGGTTCTTCTTTGAGGAGCCCTAGGGTACAGAGGAAGGCTGACTATAAACAGATTCAGGCAGCATACCATTCCCCTAGTGAGAGGAGGGGAAGTATGAAGGAGCTCAAAGCCAAGTTTAAGAGAGGAGATTTTTGAGGTGGATTTTGAAGGACAAACAGGAGTCTGCCTAGAGGCCAAGGGTCAGGTGGGACCACCCAAAAGAGTAGAAAACACATGAAGTTATAAAGTTTAAGAATCAAGGATCTATTTGCAAACAGTTTCTAGAGGCTAGGTGCTAGGAAGGAGGCCAAAACTACATAACCTGTGATCCTGCTTTGTGGGTGATTTGACATATACACAAGTAACTACTTAGGGATTTATTGTGATGGCATAAATAAATCATGCTTTGGGAGTAGAGAAGTAGAATTTTGGAAAAGTGTATTCATCTTTACCTCTATCAAACTTACAAAAGGAGCTCAGGTGGTAAGAGGGAGGAGCTAATTCAGTCCGATGTGAAAGTAAATACTGCCTTGAGGGCTGATGTTTATACTGAGAAAAGCATTCTCCAGAGCCAAATAAAAGTGCTGCATCTCCCAGAGTAGACTGAACTAAGAAACACTTGACAATGAAGCCTACAGGGGCTGGAAGAAAACATATTGTGTTTAATCCTCTTACTTTGCAGGTGGAGAAACTGAGGCCTTGGGAGGAGATGAGAACTCATTCAAGGCCACCCAGCTTATTTGGGGCTAACAAGATAGAGCACCATATGCCAATCTGCAATCTCTAGGTTTTAAACAACTCTTGGATTTATAAGTACTTTGTTTTATTTTATTAGATTTGTGTGTCATGGCTGATGCCCTTAAGGATTTCTGTTTGTGCTTTTCCAGCTCATTACAACATAATAATAGACTAGGGGACCATTATGTTTTCAATTCCCTGAATCAGCACTCGGCTGCCTCTTTCTGGGAAATGTACAGGTGGGTTGGACCCAGGGTCCTTCCTAGCTGGTCCTGAGGGCTACATTAGCTGCTGGAATGCTGATTCCCTACCAGCTCCACAAGGTCCCTCTGAAAGTCCGCCTATGACCTTGGATGGAGTCGCTCTGTCCACTTGCATCTCACTCCAACCTTTGTCCACCAGTGAGCTTGGTGTCTACCTGTCCCACATTGCCGGAAGGGAATGTTTCCTGAGGTCCCAGCCAGTTTAAACCTTCCTGTCTTTTTTCAGTTTTTATGTTTTATTAGCACATGTTTGCAGTACATAATGTCACATTCCCTGTGGGGAGCTGGCACATGCATATAACATATCTCGTCTTTTTTCATCCCTTTTCCTCCTCTCCCTCCCCATCCCTCTATCCTTTGATCTCCTTCCCATATGAAAAGGATCTAGTTCCCCACTTTTTATTATCTTTTATTTTGCTCTTTATTTATATCTTGGGTTTCTCATATAAGAGAAACCAAGTGATATTTAAGCTTGTGTGTCTGATTATTTCATTTAACGTTATGGATTACTATTCTGCCATAAAGAAGAAAGAGTTCTTTGAGAAGCCTCTACTTTAAACCTTCTGCCTTAGATAGCAAGAACTGTTTAAATAAGGAAAATCCTTGACTGTAGAACATCAGTTTTAAATTCACTGTCACAGCCACCTGGGGTGGGGGATGAATAGCAGCTATTTTGTAGAAACTGAGAGGACGAAGTGGGCTTGGCTAATCCACACAGTCAGGGAGGGGCAGAGCTGAGATTTGTCTCCGAGCCCTTGTATCTTTTTGTTTTGTACTTTTTTTTTTCTGAGCCCTTGTATCTTTAAGTACAGTCTTCGTGCATAAGCCAGGATGTTTATGTAATTACTTGATAGACCACAGATGGGCTCAGAACTGAGTGTGGAAAGAAGAGAAGTAGCCATAACAAAGGCTAACAATTTAAGGCCTACCAATACGCCAGATGCTATTCTGAGCGCTTTATCTGTCTCTTCTCATTTAACCTTCACAACTACTTTATGCTAAAAAGAGTAAGCCCAAATTTCTCACTGTAGATGCAAAGGCCTCTATAATTTGAGTCCTAAGTACTTTTCAATCTCAATCTCACCCATCTTCTCTCCCTCCTCCCCCCAGGTATTCTGGCCTCCTCATTCCTCAAACTCGTTCTTATCTCAGAGCTTCTGCTGTACCTTCTTCCTGGAAATATTCTTCCCTCTGATGGCCTGACTATGTTCCTGAAGTGGCCTCCCCTGATGACCCACCACACCACCTCACCATCCTGTTGCTGTCTCAGAGGATGGGGAGCTCTTCATTCACTGCTAGGTGCCTGCATAAGGCTTGCAGATGGCAGGAGGCTCAGTGAGTGCTTACAATGAGAGCCGCATGAAGAATCCAGTGGGGCGGCGGAAAGGAACAAAGGCCTGAGGTAGGGGAACTGCTCCCGGGGCACACCTCCCTGAGATGACTTCACCGAGGACACATCTTCAGCAGAGAAAGGTGACTCAAGTTTATCCATATTCATTCCAGGACATAGCCACCAAGCCCTAACAGTGGCAAACCCGTCTGAGCACTTACTACGTGTCCAGTCCCTTAAACGCATGCATTTGTTTCACCCTTCCGACAATCCCAAACGGTAAGTAGCTATATAAGCCCCACTTTACATCTGAGAAGAGAGGCTCAGGGGTGCTGAGTTATTTGGGTAAAGATTCCACAGCTGGAAAGTCGGCAGAGCTGGCCTGGAGCTTTGGAAGGCTTCACTCAACCTGCACATTCCACTGCCTCTCAAGGGAGCAAAGGGACATGCTGAAGGTCACACAGGAAACATATAAAAATGCCAGGCTAGGAGTCCAGTTCTCTGTGACCTCAGAGGCAGGATGGCCACTCTGTCTTACCCAGGACATCTATAAAACAGGAAGCATCAGCAAGTGGAATCCAGGGTACACACCAGCAAGAATTCCTTGATGTGACTGGTAAGCCTGACTGCAAGATGGAGATCTGGAAATATCTGGGTGCACTGGAGGTAGGTGCCCTAAGTGCTCCTGCCTTTCCCAATCTCAGTTAATATTCTGTGACAAACACCTAGGACATCATTCACAAATGAGCCCTCTGCAGAGGGGACAGAATGCAGGCACTCGGAAGAGATGCTTCAGGCTGTCAGCTGGGCAGCTGGCTGGAGCCTGCTTCCAGCCCAATCTTCCACGCTCTCACTCTTCCCTTCCCCATCCCTTCCCACTTCTGTCTTCGGCCCCCTCTTCTCTGCTGACGCCTGCTCCTGCTTCCTGCAGAGGAGACTGCCTGTCTCTGGAGCCGGTGGGGTTTCCTGACCAGCAGGGGGAAGCCAAGTGTGGGCAGCACCTGAAGGTGCAGTGAAGCCAGGGCTTTGACAATGGGCACACAATACAGGACCCCACGAATCACCCGCCTTGGCATCTCAGCGGCATTCTCCCTGTTCCTACCCTCAAACCACTTCTTATAGCTCCTCTAAGAAGAACTTAGGGTTGGGGGTTGGTTCCCCAAATATAACCAGTGTGGAGAGAGGGTTTTAGCAGAATGGTTTAGACAAAGTGTCAAGCCCACCTGAGCCCCACTCTTCTGCTGCTGTTTTGGCTGAGGACATGTCTTGATGAAGCACACTTTGCTCATCCACCAAATGGGGAAATAATGCTGACTTCACAGGGTCTTTGGGAATTAAGTGTTTTGATGTGTTCCACGTGCATAACACTACGCCTAGTATATATTTTGTGTTCATTAAACAGTCAAGTTGTTACTGTCAGTCGAGATGGGTCAAGGGTTCCCAGCAGACTGGTCTAGTCTGGCCCAGCAAGGCTGCACAAGGGGGCGGGAGGTATTGGCAGCCAGGCTGGGGTGGGGCAGTATCTCCATGCCCTGAGCTCTCCTCAGCAATTTCCTGCCCTCCTTGTACAGTTGTAGCCCCAGGTTTCCCTCTAGGGTGATGGGATGGTCTCAATAACGTGACGCTTCACAATTCTCAGGCTGCCTTGGTTCTCAAACATGTCCTCCTTCAAGAGGGCTCTGAATCAGGCAAGAACAACCCTCTGCCAGATAAGGATGACTCCACACAGAAGCACAGGTTCTTGAGTGGCACAGCTGAGGAGGACGCACTTGCTTCAAAGATGGCCAGAACTTTCCAGAACTCTCCCAGGAATCATTTGGGGCAAAGCCAGCGAGCCCTTGGTTAGAACCCTGAGGTCACTGCAAATGACTGTGCAGCTTCCTTTCAGAGCCTGAGTTTCCCAATCTGTTATATGGGATGATAATGCTAACCTGGCAGTTATTGAGAAGGTTAAATCCAACATCTATTAGGCACAAACTAGGTGCTCTAATACAATGGCTCGTGGAGGAGTAAGCTTGGCTGTTTTGGAAGGTACGGTGCCTACTTTACTCTTCTGCCCCCAAAAATCCTCTATAGGAAGTTACTTCTTTTATGCCCAGTCCAGGTGCTCTGAAGTCACTGCGGCAGATGCTGCACACACACCTGCCGTTAACCTGAGTAATGGTCGAGCTGTGTTACGGCCCTACTGATGAACTCAGGCAAGCAGGCTGTTTATTGGCAGAGCAACGAGGAGTCCACGTATTCTCGTTCTCAGAAGATGGGGCCGGGAAGGAAAGCAATCTGCCTCCGCCTGCCATGATGAGGCATAATTACAGCACTTGTCAAAATAAGATGTGGAGATACAGCCCGCTCCTCGCCAGCCGGCTTCTTGGATCCCCCGGGAATTCCTGGTTTAATTAAATACCTGGTGCAAATGCTCGCTTGGCGCTGGTTGTGGGCAACACGCCTGGATTAAAAGTCCACCCCAAATCGCTGGTTGTGGGCAACACGCCTGGATTAAAAGTCCACCCCAAATGGCGCCAAGATGAGCACGCTGCCTCTCCCTCCTAACAGACTTTGCAAGGTGGTGCAGAGGAAAAGGAAGGGTGAGCAAGCAGGAGACGAGAGGGAAGGAGAGGATGACAAACACAGGAAAGAAACAAAGTCAAATGAGGCTCTGGCTGCAGCAAAAGGAATTAAACGGGACATAAAAAGAATCTCCCAACTGGGAAGTGTGCCTGCAAAGAAATTTTCTGTCTTGATTAAGAAAAATAAAACTCCCATCCTTGAGACAGGCCGTGAGTGCTGAATCTCCACCTGGGGATGGGGACTGATGATGGTGCAGCCCGGGATCTGGCTTTTGACTCTCGCCAGGTGCTCGAGAGCCCTTCTCTCCTTAAGTTTTCTTCCTCCCTCTCGTGCCCTCAAGAGTTGCAGCTCTCTTCTCACCACCCTGGCCCAGTTTTGTACACAAGGCACGTCCTCTAATCCCCCTACAGCATGGCAAGCTTGGCTGCAACATTAGACAAGCCTTAACTAAAATCCCGGGGTGACAACTGGAAAATAAACACTGCACACATCTCGAATCCGGATAAGCTGGCACGCAAAATGCGACTCCCACCCAGAGGCTCTTGGGGCCTTCCCCATTCTGGACCGGGGGTCTCACCTGGTAGGCTTGATCTAGCTCATTGGTATACTTTCTCTGGGACACAGCCCTTAAAAAAAAAATCAAAAGACCACCAAATGTCAGGGCATGTGATTGCCATCTCAGCTACTTGGCAGGCAGGGACAGGAGGAACACAAGTTCCAGGCCATCCTCAGCAACTGAGGGGGGCTTTGTCTCAAAAGAAACAATCAGAAAAAATCCTAGGTTCTCATGAAAAAATAGAATACCTTGCCTCAGCAGGGCACATCCCCACAGGTATGATCACTGGAGCCGCTTCCTTTGGACAGGACCCACCCTCAGAAGCATTTGACATTGTCGTGCTGGTCTGGACCCTTGAAAATGAGGCCAAGGGCCATGACATCCCCTCCATCATGCCAGGGGTAACAGTCTCCTCACAGCCTTTCTCATGGAGATAGTTAGCCCATGATCCCCCATCCACCTGTCTATCCACTCATAGGAAAAGTAATATGCGAACTTCTTCTGTTCTAGGAACTGTACCAAGTCTGAGGACAGAGGGCTAAAGACGACAGGCACTCCAGGTCCACCTCTGCACTCCAAATTTCCTGTCTGACACCTTCTCTTGCTTACTTGTGCCTGAGAATGACTAGCCAGGCTTCTTCCTCCGAGATGTACCTTACCCTGACAAACCCCAAGATGTCACCAAACAGCTCATCCACTCCACTATGCACAGAAGAGATACTTCGGTCTGCTGGGGGAGAACAGACCTTCCTGTGGTGCTGCCTCAAGGATATCAGGGGAGCTGGTGTGCTATAGAATGTAAAAGAGCACGGATTCTGAGCCAGACATCTGGGTTTAAATCCTGGCTCAGTGTGACTTTGGGCCTCAGTTTTCCTCGTCTTTTACGTAGAGATAATGACTGCTCCCATTTCATGATGTGGTTATGAGAATTACTACCTGTAAAGTGTTTGTAACACAGTAAGAGTGCTACAAAGGGATACGATTAATAGATAAATAAGAACTAGGAATACACGGGTTCTGTGATGGGTATAGGTAATATGATTCCCAGACATTCTTCCCTGTTCGGGCTTTTATGAGTCATCAGGATATCCCTCACGAGGAAGCTGTGGAGACTGTCCGAAAAGTGCCCATGGTGCCAATATATGGGCCATAAGAGACTCGTCAGGGCTGAGTTTCTCCTCTCCTCTCTCAGGCACTGGGCCATAACTTGATGCTGGAGCATGTCGCCTCTGCACAACCTTGGAAGGAATTCCCTGCATATCAAGCAGCCGAGAGCTGCAGATGATGTCATTCCTGGGAGCCCTCCAAGCCCAGCTGAGCTGGGTGTCCTGAGGGAATGGAACTGAATCTCAGCACATCTGAGTCCTGGCCCTGCTGCTCACCAGCATCTGCCCTGGCCTGGACACCCGATTGCCTCTCTAGGCCATCTCATCCTCTCTGCAATTCCTGCCCAACACAACTGAACTCTGAAAGGCATCAATCAGAGCTGGTCATTCTTGCTTGAAGCCTTCTAGCAGCCTGTTGTTGCACTCAGAATAAAACTGCAGCTCCAGGCCCCCACATGATCTGTCCCTTTCTGGCCTCTTACTACTTCTATCACCCTCCTCCTCAGCTACCATGGTCCACCCACCAGAGCCCCTTCCTTATCATCTCTCAGCACAGCACCTGGCACACATCTGATCCTCAATAAATATTTAAGGACTCAATGTGCAAAAGCATGGATTTATTTGTTTTGACTTTCAAAGGATGTACCATAGTCCCTCCTGGTGACTGATGCTGCCCTGAGATCTCTTATGAAAAATGGTTCTAATTTTAATAACTTCCTAAGGGCTGAGAAAATGCAGTGTCCTTGATCTATAGAGCAGAGGACTGGGTCACCCTCTAGCCCATCATAATTAACACACACACACATACACACACACACTCCCCCACGCAATCACATGAACCACTTTTGCAAGAACAAGTGATACTGTGTGGATAACAGAAAAGAAAATGGAGTTTGGCCTCAGACTCACATTGATTCCAAACCTGGTGAAGTACTGGTCCAGAATTATCAGGAGCGTATGTGGGCTAGACTCTGTAATATGGAGCATCTGGTCTATATAGTTGTCATTTTGGGAGGAGGGCATTTCCCCTGCAGATTTGCAATGTTCACCAATACAAATGCTGTGGTATTCTATTCTAGGAGGGGGCCCAGAACAAACCGACTCAGGTGTGGTATGTGACCTGAAGCTGTACCTCCCAGTATGGACACAGATAATAACACGACCTTGAATGTGGTGAAGATCACACACATAAATGCAGCATGTATTGCAGAAGCCCAGACAAAGTAGCATTGGAATCTATTTCCAAGGTGGAGTTGGCCAAAGCCCCAGGGAGACTCAGATCATTGAGCTGGACTCTGAAGGATAAATACATGTATGTTTTTGCTGCTACAAGGCAAGAAGAAGGAAAGACAAATAGGAGGAGGAGTGGGGAGAAAGCATGAATGCATGAAAGTGCATGATGCGATTGGGGCACAGTGGATCATGTTTAGCTGAACAGAGGCTGCATGGTGAAAGGGGAAAAGATAAGGCTGGGCAGGGAGCCTGTGAAAAATCTTTAATGATTTAATCCCGGAACCTTCCATGTAGATAGAGGAAGACTTCAGATGCTGCTTGGCAAGGAAGAATTACGGTCAGGCTTAAACTTTAGGAAGATCACCTGGGTAGTGTAGAGATGGATTGGTCATAAAAACTACCTCACTGCTTACCTAATAATCTTTCTTGAAATTCTTTTCCTAGATAAAATCGTTCTTCTTTTCCAGAACCAAGTGTGTTTCTGCTTAGTCATCCTTATAGTTCTCTCGAGTGGTACAATTATGTCGATAAGTTTTGCAACCTCTAGGGTGTATAAAATAGCCAAATGCCTCATCAAATGTCTAGCCTGTTCCATGGTTACGGTCCAATTACTTGAGGACTAGCTGGGCTCGAATCACTGGATACTTCTTTCTTAATGCCTCCCGTGAGAGCCCAGTGTCCTATGATCGCTACAAGACAGAAACCATATCTGTTTTATTCACTGATACATACCCACAGTGGCAGGCACACACTGGGCTTTCAACAAATATTTGCTGAATAAATGTTACTATATCTTCCACTTTTCAGTGTTCAAAGATGACAAAGAAATAATCATGACAGCAGTGAATTCTCTCCAAAAATGATCACTATTCTAAGTTCCTTATATTTTTGTGGTTACATATGATTTGGAAACATCAAATCAAACTAAATAGACCACTATAGGACTTCTATGAACCTTTAATCTCTAATGTATTTTGTGAATCTTTAAGAGAAGGTTCAAATATAAAACATTTCTTAAACAATTTAAATAGAGAGATTGTTCTGAGTCTGGTGTTTCAAGGAACAGTTTCAGGAATGCTGCAGTTAGTTAAATCATGTGTTCAGTGCTTTCCTCAACAGTAAACCAGCTACCACCATCCCAGATTTCCTTAATTATTGCATAATGTTCTTAACGTGGCTAAGAGACAGACAGTGATTTTATAAATTAGTTACACAAATGTCAGTGCCTTCAAATGCAGGGTTTTTTGTGTTTTTTTTAGCAAGAAGAATGGTACGACTAAAATCATTGTGTTCAGAAAGAATTGAGGAATTCATTCTTTGAAAGGTGGGTGCAATGTGCTCGCCTCGGCAGCACATACACTGAAATGTGGGTGCAAGTTGAGGTTACCCAGGGCTGATATACAGCATGTATTTTTTCAGCCCAGGTGACATGTTTCCATCCAAGGGGATGTAGTTTCCAGTGACAGGATGCACAGCACCAGTGGACTCGAGCGAAGGTAGCAGGACTTACATTGGGGCGTTCGGTAGCCGAGCAAGGACCCCATCCCTCTGAGTGACGACGCACTATTTGGCTTCTCCAGCCCTACGCTGGAGGCACCAGCCCAGGACTCTCCCATCTAATGAGGCACAGGTTTTAGCCCAGTGACCGCCGAAGCAGAGTACTAAAGCAGTAGGTCCACTGTCTTGAAGCAGGTGGTTATGAAAGAATTGGTTACTCGCTTATAGATCACTCCTAGCCCATTGCAGTTAATTGTAAATCTTGCTTGGAAACCAGAAGGTAAAACCTAGGTTCTCCCAGGAAGGTAGAGGCCCTGACACACAACTTGTGCCTCAATGGCTAGACTTTTAATATAACAGTGAATGAGATATTATGCCTTTAATACGAAGATGTGGGAGATGTGAAGTACCACAGAAAACCCACCCGTTCTGATTTTGATGCTGGGAACGGGGGTCAAAGAGGTAGGGGACTCATTTTCCCTGAGAAATTCTAACCATATGCTAGCCTTCACTTGGGTTTGTGGTCTGAAGAACCTCAAGTGAAAAATTTAATTTAAAATTGACTTACATTGGTAGTTCTCTCAAGCTACTCAAAGATGCAAACACAGTCCTTTCTGGAGAAATGACAATTTACCTGTCTTCAAATAATTCTCAAGGATAAAGTTGTAAGGAAGGTTCACTGTCAAAAATTGTAAAACACACAAAGAAATAGGGCACTATAAGAGCAAGCCAGCAAGAATAACAGATACAGTCAGATCAGCAATTCAGATACTAGAATTTTTATGAGATGCAGAATATAAGAGGGTAATGTTTGTATGTTCAAAGAAATAAAAGAAGGCTTGAAAATATGAGCAAGTGATAAGACACTATCACTTGAGTGGATTTAAAAGTGAACCATACAGAATATCTAGAAAGTAGTATTAATATATTAATTAGGCCTTTTGAGTCTCAATGAATGGGTACAGTTAGGTTGAAGAGTAAATTTGAAAAAAACTAATGAGAGAATAAAGAATTGGATAGTTGTGGATAAATTATCCAGAAATCAGGCTGGAAAGACAGAAAAAAATAAAAGATGATTTTCAGATACAGAGGACAGATGAGAGGTTCAACACAGGGTCACTTCCTATGGCTGTTCAAATAGTACACAGCACAATTCTTGGAAGAGCAGGTGACACAACCCATGACAGAGAAATCTTAAAAGTGGCCAGAGAAAAAAGTTAGACCATCTGAAAGTAGCATTCAGGCTACTTGGCTTCCTCTCAATAATAATAAGGGAAGTTAGGGAACAATGGAATTAGATGTCCACATCAAGAGAAAATAAGTGTCACCTGCAAATGTATACTTAGTAAAATTATATGTAAAGAATAAGAGGAAACTAAAGACATTCTCCGAGAAATAAAATATGAGGGTTTACCACCAAGAGGTCTTCACCAAAGGAAACTTGAAAAGATGTAGCTTAATCAGAAGGAAAATTAATCCATGCTGGTCTGGATTTTTAAAAAATGTGATTAATATACATGCAAATTTGAACAGATATTACTGTATAAATTAATAATTCAAGGTCTAATTTGCTCATTTAAAAATAAGGTGCCAGGTGGTAGATCATGGCTGGCCAACTCCCCCATCCCCTGAAGTAACTGTAAAGAAAAAATAAAAAACAAAAGCTTCAACAATAGAAATTTTTGAAGACTATGGAAATGAGGATCAAATGGACCAAAACCAGAGAAAGGGAAGAGCCCACACGGGTGGCTGGGAAGCTGGGATGGAAGGCTGGAATGATCTCCTCTTGTTCATAGGACTTAAGAGACAGTTTGCACTAGAGGCAGAACCTCCTCGTACATGCCTCACTACTTCCCCTTCAACACACTTGTTCGAGTTTGAAGACAGCAAAGCTCAAAATGTCAAAAGGGCATTGAATCTTGAGTGTTCCCCAAAGACCCACATGTTAAAAGCTTGGTGCCCAGCTTGGCACTATTTGGAGGTGGTGGAATCTTCAGGAGGTTGTTATGGTTTGTGCCTTGATGTCCCCCCCAAAGCCTCATGTGGTCATAGCTGGGCTTTTTCAGAGGTGGCTGAATCTAGAGAGTGTGATGATGGGATTAAGGGCGCGTGATTACTAAATCAATCCACTGATTGGTTTGGCAGCGCCCTAATCCTGCCAGCCTGGATAAGATATCCAGGGGAGAAGAAGCTTCGTAGGCCCCTTGCTTACCTTGCTGCCTTCTGCCACTCTGCCATGCCTCCCTGCCTTGGATCCAGTCAATTGTGGACTGAGACCTCTATAAACTGTGAGCTAAATAAACTTTCCTCCCATAACTTTGGGTGTCAGGTATTTTGTCTCAGCAACGAGAGAAAAGTAACTAAGTCAGAGGTGGAGCCTAGTGGGAAATCACTGGGTGTGTGCCCCTGAGGGGGATTTTGGGGTCCCAGCCCACCCAGTCTTTCTCTTCTGTTCCTTGGCTCATGATGTAAATAGTTTTGTTTCCCTACATGTTCCTTCCTCGATGGGCTGCATCCTCATAGTCCCAAAAATGGAGGGGCCAGATGACCATGTCCTGGAGAAATTATCTGAGGTACTTCGTTATGGTGATGGAAAACTAACTGAGGTAGGGCAGAACTGAATTTTGTGTTTTGGGGTTGAGGAGATCGGTCTAACTCTCAGGAAAAAGTCATGGTGGGCCACACTCAAATAAGAGTGACAAACTGGAGGAAGCAGGCACTGTCTTTCTAAAACCACAGCCCACTCCAATCCCAGTCTAGACTGAAGTAATCAACTTTTCACTTCATCTCTGCATGGTTCATTTTTATACAATGTCCAGGATGCAGTCAGAATAATGGGGAATGTGAAAAGGCAGGGAGAGGAAAGGAAAAGAAAACAAATAAAAATAGTCCACAGATGATCCAGATATGGTAGTTATTGGTCGAGAACTTTAAACTATAATTACTTTCTTAAAGAAAGCAGAATAAAAGATGGACAAAATGACTGAAAATATAAGGCCTTCCAAAGCCTACAATCAGCAGATATTTGCAATCAGTAAAAAAGCACAAACCTACTAGATGCATTCAAGGGTAGACTGGACAGAGCAGAGTACAGGATCAGTGATTTAAAGACAGAACGATGGGGAAGAGTTAAATTAAAACAAGAGAGGAAAGAGAAAGAAGCATTAAAAAAACAACAGAAGTAAGGTAGCTAACAATGGAAGAAGAGAAAAATGACAAAAATGCTAGGTGCTTCTAAGGAGAATAATGGTATCATCTAATGACTGGAAGAGGTTGTTTTTTTAAAACTGATAAAGCTCTGATTATATTTGCCCAAAATGATTCCCCTTATTTATCACACCATGAAAGTCAAACAAAATGAAGAGTGTTATGTTTAAGACTTCACCCCCCCATAAATTCTTCATAATTCCTATTTTTAATGGAAAAAAAGCACATTTAACAGTACAACTTATATGCTGTTAAAAGAAGGTAACTTTAACTTCATTTTTACAAGGTATGGCCCCATTCAAACCTTTTTATTTAAAATGAACCTTTAACTCTTGTTTTAAGAAGACACTCTTGAAGTGGTGTTTTATTAGGATTAATCATCCATAGAAAAATGAGGATTACCTGAGTCTGCTTTTTTTTAATCTGAGAAACATCTTCCTATCTACTCATAGAGGTATGTGCTATGCTCTGAATATTTGTGTCCTCACGAAATCCAAATACTAAAATGACCAGGGCAGCCTTGTCGGGAGGTGGCCCTTATAAGTGGGGATACAGTACCCCAAAGGGAGGCCCAGGAGAGTGGGTTTGTTCCTTCCACCATGTGACAATACAGCCCTTCCCAGACACCGACTCTGTGGGTGCCTTGATCCCGGACTTCTCAGACCCCAGAACTGTGAGCAACAAACACCCGCTTTTTACAAATTACCTACTCTAAGGTATTTTGCTATAGCAGCCCTCCCGGACTAAGACGGTAGGTGCATCTTAACGTCTTTGCAAGACTGCATCTCAACACTTGCTACTTTTTGACAAGATAAGCCAGGCTATTTGCAAAGTCTATATCTCAAGCAATCTTTACAGCAACTCCATGAGACATTTTAGATTGAGAACTGAGGTCTAGAGAGTTCACTTGATGAACTTTCCTAGTATCACACGGGGAGTTTATGACTCAATCTAAATCTCAAACCCAGTTGTGTCTGATATCCAAACACATTTTTAATTTTGATGATCTATTTTCTTATCCATCTTTCTCTCTGGGGGCCACAGCAGAGCCTGCTGCATAGTAGGTGTTTAGAACATGTTGGCGGGTCTGAATTGCTGCTTAACTCTCGTCCCAGGTTCAGGGCGACATGGCTGAATAACTATTATTACCATTGTTCAGTCTGACTTTTGGGTGTATGGCTAGGATCCCAGGTGCTATAAATCTGTAGATGGGATGCCTCTTCAGAAGAGGAGCTGGCAAAGGAACGTTTTTTTCATCTCGCTCTGCAGACGATATTACTGGGATGGGAAATTTGGAGAGGATCCAAAAAATCCTGAGATTCTCAAGGTGCCAGGCATTGTCTAGGGTGTTCCAAATTTGTTGTCTGCATCTCCTAAGAGCTCTGCTAGGTGAGCGTCATTATCTCATTTTTGTAGATGCACAAGCCGGGCCTCGGAGAGCGGAAGGGCTTTTCCGAGGGAGAAACAGGGCTGAGTCTGCCTGACTGCAAATAACTTTCTGTCCGTACACACTGCTTTATCACTGTGGTTTGGAGCAGCCGAACTGTCACCCACTTGGAAGTGGGGCTTGCTTTGCTTGGGGGTTCTGAGAAGACTGCAAAGTCACTCAGTCACTCACTCAGTGTGGCTGCAGAGCGAAGGATCAAGAAAAGACCTGGCTGGTGACAAATATTGAGTAGCTCTGCCTAAGTTGCTGGGGTAAGGCTGGAAGCATCTTTCATTCAGCTAAGAGGAATTCCTCCCAGTGGGATTAATGGAACTGGCAGCACCTGCTGACCAGGATGGCTACAAGCTTATTAGGAGTTCAGATAGAAGATTCACAGTCAGGACTGAGAAATGATTGAAACAGACTCCAGGAGTTTAGGGTAGGAACTAACTGTTCTGAGAGAATGCTTCAGGCCTGGCATAGCAGACAGACAGACAGACGGAAATGAGTCATGAGGAACATTAGATCACATGCAGTGCAGAATCATCTGCAGTAGTAGTAAGGGGGCTCAGAGATCGTCTGTTTCCTATCCCCTACCATTAGCCTATTTTACAGATGAGGAAACCAAGATGAAGAAAGGTGTAGGTAGGCACACTTATCTAATGTCACACAGCCAAGATTATCAAGCTCACACTTCATGGCTGGAGAAACAGAAGTTCAGAAACTATGAGATTGGAACTTGCCTAAGATCATCTATGAGATTAGCTAGCCCTATCGCCCCATTCTACAGATGGGATCACTGGGGCAGAGAGACAGCTGAGAGATGACACATTTCAAGCCCAACACAGAAATAGTGCACTGAACAGCATTAGGCCTGCCAGTGTCCAGCCAAACTTTTGGATGACCAGGAAGTCCTTCTCTAACAGGGGCAGTGAACAGTGTGTAGGTTCTTGTTCCACGGACCGCACATCTCATCCCCATTACCTGCCAATATAACTGGGTGTTTTGGGGATCCCATCTTCTACAGCTGAAGATGGGCGGGTTTGGGAGAAAGCAATGCAATAATTATGGCAGGCATGGGACAGGATAAACCAGTCAGTGGTTTTGATTTTTTCTATGCCCAGGGGCAGGGCTTGCTCTGTATTCTGTGACTGAAGAGAAGGTGCTCAGTCTCCTTAACCTTTACTCGTGACACTGTGCTCAGGGCAGGGCAAGTCTTCATCTAGTGAGTTCTCTGACTTTTCCACCTGTTATCTCAAAAGCATCATGGTTGCCAGAGTAATCGTGGATAAATTATGGTCCCTGGGATCCATGTAGCAGTGCTGGGCAGCGGCTGTTGGTGTAATAAATCATCATGGGGATGCTGTGTGAAGAATATGGATTCATTTTCTATTTGGCAATCCCTGGACTGTGATTGTGCCCAGACTCTAGCAGCCTCCTCACTGTGCTTCAACACATCTTTTTGAGATTTGGCAGGGAGGAGTGATGGGTGGCACTGGGGGCAGGCACTCTATCCAGGAAGCCTAGCAGCTGGTCTTTTTGCAGGATGTGGGCTGTGGGAACCAAGCCCCCCCAAATCTCCTCAGTGCTTGGTCGTTGGTCAGTACCAGCACCCAGGTTGATGGGTGATTGGTTTTTTGACAACGATGATGATGATGATGATGATAAAAAGTAAGTCTTGCTTCAGTTTAGTTACTGAAGGAGGGTACATTTTTATTTACTCTGAGGTCTTCGTACTCAAGATACTCAAGCTGAGAATGGAGTAAACTGAAGCTGGAAAATATACTTCAATTTCTAGCGACTATTCAGCTATTAACCAAAAAACCCTGCTTCACCCTGGCTAGTGCTGGGTACTGGCTCCTTGGTATACTCTGAGTGCATCCTCCCACAGTTCACATATTGGAATTTAATCTCCGAGTCCGTATGATAAGGGAGATGGGGACTTTGAGATGTACTGAGGGTTGGATGAGGTCATCTGGGTGGCATCCTCACAATGACCTTATGGGCTTCATAAGAAGAGGAAGAGAGACCTGAGCTGGCACGCTTGCACATATGACCCCCTCTGCCATGTTATGGCCCAGCAAGAAGTCCCCGTAGATGCCAGCTCTGTGCTCTTGGACTTCCCCACCTCCAGAACCATGAGCTACGCAACCTGCTACTCTTCATCCATTGTTGGTATTTTGTTATGGCAACAGAAAATAAACTAAGACACTCCTTAACAAATTGCTTCCTGGAACCTAATCTGCTCCACACCTTGAGTTCTAGGAGCTAACGAGACAGTGAGGAACAAGACAGGTCAGCAGGAAAGCAGTCCACCCCCCTGCTTTCCTAGTGCTTGAAGTAGAGCAGGGGGATGGACAACAGAAAGAAGACAGATTCACATGATGTTTAGGTTGAGATCTGTGCTACTGAGGAAATAAAAGAAATAAAATAGGGTGATGGGAAGAGAGGCACTCTGTAGGGTAGGAGCTGCTTGAGACATAGTCGTCAAGGGAGGCTTCTTGGAGGAAGGGGAGCTTTTCTTCAGACCTAGATAGAGAGAAGGAGCTGCTGGCTGTGGGAGGGTTGGTGAGGGGGTGAAAAAAAGAAAGAGTCTAGTGTTTGTAGAAGTGCAAGGAGGACACATCCATGGGTGAGAGATGGATTTAGAGAGGTTGGCAAGGGACCAGGTCAAGTGTGGCCTTAAGAGCTCTGGTCAAGGGTATGGATTTTACTCCAAGAGCCAAAGGAAACCACTGACATGTTTTGTGCTGGGGAGTGACAACGTAATACGCATTGGTAATGACTTGTAGAAGGCAAATTTGGTAGCAAGAATGCAATCCTGAAACTACTGCAATAGTTCAGGCTAGAGATGAGGTTGACTTGGACAAAGAGAGGAGTCCAAGAGGTGGAGGGAAGCAAAAAGATGAGTCATAACTGCAGGATTTGTAAATTGTCCATGGATGATGTTTAAGGCTAAGCGAATGGATGGAACCACAGAGGAAGGACAGAAACCCAGTCCAGAGACTTGGAGACAGGTATTATTTAGTGAGTACTGGTGGAGGGGAATCTCAATGGAGGAGGCCAAGGAGTGGCCAGAAACTGACTCATTAAATACTGTTGGTTAAGTAAATGAATGACTGAAGGGACAGAGGCCTTTGGCACAGGAAGGAACACAATGAATGATTCCTTCCTGTGGGAGGAAGAAGGAGGACACTCTTCTGCCAGAGCATGGAGCATCCTCTGGTTATTGATTCAAGACTGTCTCCCCCATGGACTGTGAGCACCTGAGAGCAGAATCTGAGTCTTATTATACATCTCCTGTGCCAAAGGCAGGCTTCTGGAATGAAGACTGATGACAGGAAATGGTGGATGTAGGGGTTACAGATGAACAACTCTGTGTGTGTGTACAGATTCTCTGTGGCCTTCAACCCAACAGAGTCCAATCAGGGATGGGGATGTACCTCAGAGGAAGAGCACTTTCCTGGCATGTGCAAGGCCTTGGGGTCAATCCCCAGAACTGAAAACAACAACAACAACAATAAAAACCCAAAGAACAAAAACCAAAGTCAAGGCTATTCAGACTGGAATGATGAGAATATGAGCTAAGGAGGCTGTGAGGAAAGAAATAGCATTAGCGAGATGGCCCCCCAACTCATTGTAACAGCATTTTTGGAATAATAATCATAATAGAATATTTACCATCTACTATGTTTTGTGTATGCCCCTCTCCAAGTGTTTATGTGTTGGAAGCTTGGTTCTCAGTGTGAGGTGTTAAGAGGTGGTGAGATATTAGGAAGTATAGCTTGGGGCAGTTATTACATCACTGAGGGTGCGCCTTTAGAAGGACTTAGTATAGCTCTCATAGGACTCGAGGATCTCTCTGGCTTCTTGTCTTGCCAAATGATCTCTCTCTTCTGCATGTACCCCTTAAAAGTTCAACACATGTACTTATTAGCTTCTTTGCTCACAATGCAGAAGGACTGCTGTGTGGTCATTAAGGGCTCTAGGCTTAGCCCAGGCTGCGAACCATTCTGAGATCCTCAGTTTCTTCATGTAGAGAATGAGAATAACACAGTAGCATCTTCCAAGTTTCCTGGAAGGATCAGGCAAGATTTTGCAAGGGTTGAACTCAGTACTATTAACTATTTTCACTTTTTTTTTTTTTTTTTTGGTGCTGGGGATCGAACTCAGGGCCTTGTGCTCACAAGGCAAACACACTAACCACTGAGCTAAATCCCCAGCCCCTATTTTCACTTTAAAAAGATGAGGGGAAATGGTCTACAGCCAGAAGGAATGAATGCTTCAGTCAAGGTCTCAGAGGGCCATAATGACCTACTCGATAACAAAGGAACTATTTGCAGTGGTGGAGTCAGGTGCAGGAAGGTCCAGGGATGGTAACAGTGGGAGCTTTAGTCTCCATTTCTGAAGAGTGAAGAGAAGGCTGTTAAAAAAGAAGGCTCAGGGCTGTGGGTAATATTATGGTTTAGATCTAAATCATTCCCTAGAAGTCTCATGTGTTTGGAAGATGACTGGATTGTGGGGTGCTATACTCTTCAGTGGATTCACCTACTGATGAATTCAGTATCTAAATGTGCTGTTTCAAAGTTTCAGTATCTAAATGAGGCCTGGTTGAAGGCAGATCACAGGGGGTGTGACCTGGAAGGGTATATTCTTGTCCCTAGCTCCTTCCATCTCTGTCTGCTTCTTGGCTGCCATGAGGTAAGAGCTTATCTATACCGTGCTGTTCTGCCATGTAGTTTCTGCCTTGGAGCCAGCTGACCATGGACTGAACCCACTGAAACCATGAGCCAAAATACGCTTCTCTTAAATTGTAGGTGTTCAATATTGTGTCCAGCAACCAGAAAGGTCACTAATGCAGATAGCCTGCTGTAACCCTCAGGGAGGGTGCATGGGAGCTGACACCCAATGCCACCCTCCCCTTGCCCTCTATTTCCTGCTGGTGCCTCTGCTTAATGAGTAGGTAAGTTAGATGGCAGGGGGCTCATTGATGGGCTCTCTCAGGTCAGACTTCCCAGCCCACAGAAAGTCAAGAGGAGAGTGGATCCCAAGGGCAAACAGAATATTCAGTCAAGGGGAAAAGACACTTATGCATGCTTATTTTAGAGGCAGAGAAACTGAGGCTCAGAGGGATGGTATCATTTCCCCAGAATCACAGAACTTGGCAACCTAACTCCCAAGTCCACACTCATAACCACTGCCTCCATGGTTCCACTCATCCATACTGAATTGGGCATTATTTTCTTCACATTACAGTTAAAGAACCATGTGCTCAGATAGATAAAGTGACTTATGCAGGTCATACAAAACTTTGAGTCAGGATCATAGAAACCAGGCCAGAGAACCCCTGATGCCCAGCTCTCCTTTTCATCATTGAGCATAATCCTCCTTATCCAAGGAGAGACAGTTCTGGAAGCTACATTTATACCAGAGCTGCCACCTCCAAACCACCAACTGAAGCAGGGGGCCTGGGGCAGGCACAGAGGGACCCTGAGGGTGGTTGTTCCCCAGCTGTGTTGGCCAAGGAATGAACCCTCATCTCACTTTGCAAAGCCATCGTTGGGGGACACCATGGGGTGTAATCTCTCCTCCAGCAACAATTTTTCCAGAGTGGAGCCACACAGTTTGACTTTCCTCTCCTTAATCCATCTAGCCTAAGGCCCTGGAGACGCATCCTTCCACCCCGCCTCCTTTCCTGCCTCCTCCGCCCCCAGCTGCTTTCCAGACTTCAGAGTGAGTTTTCTTTGACTCTGCTTTCTACTCTAGACAGATGATACATAAGGCTGCTTGCCAAGGTCATTTTTAACTCTGGTGCACTGCAGGTGCGGGAGTGAGGGAGTGTTAAATCACACAGCACCAGCCCAGGGCACTCTGCTTTCCTTAGTGTCTCAGCAGGTGTGTGAGAGGGAGAGGGCTGACTCCGGCCCCTTCGCCCTCCTTGCTCCAGCTTGACTTCTCTCGGCTGGTGGCAGAGAAATGCTTGCCTTCATTGTTTCCCCCTCAGGGAGGACAGGACCTGAAAGGAGGCGCTGGAGCAGGCATGGGAAATTTTGACAAAAGGAGAGGAAAGGTGCTGGTCACTACAGCCTGGGGAAGAAAATGGTCTTTCCCTAAAGTGGAAGTCTGATATTCACCCAAAATATGTCCCTTCTACCAATGGAAAAACTGAGGTTCAGCAAAAGTAAAGCAGTGCCCAAGGTCACACAGACTAGCAATTGATGGAATGAAACAGCAAACACACGCATTCTTTCCTGGACTAGAGGAAGAAGAGTCCAGGTTTGGACCCTGGAGTCCTCAGTTTGAGTCAGGGCTCTGTTCTGATTTGCTGTGACCCAGGGCAAGCTACTGCCACTCTCTGGGTTTCAGCACCCCCACTGATAGCTTTGTTTCCACTAAGTACCTACCAGTGTGGGCACTGGGGACACTGATGGGAATGAGCAAAATCCTGCCTTTATGGAGTTTATACTCCAGAGGAGAAAGGTCTGTGTGTCAGGTTCTCACAACAGCCACACAAGGTGGGTATTAAGCATCCCATGTCATAGGAAATACGCTGCAGGGACCAAATGACCAGGTGACTGCTCCCTGCTCACTCCGACACTCTGATGGAAGGAACTGAAAGTGCAGTTCATGCTGGGCTACAGATCCTGGAGATACGGGATCTGTTTATTTGGCCTGGAGATGAGGGATCAGATTTCTTTCCCTCAAAAGCAGATTTACCTTCTTAATTATGTTTGAGTTAGATCTACAGTGATATTAATTCCCACTCCCTGAATAAACGTAGGAGGAGGTGTTTGCTCAAGGAAAGGCAGAGAAGGCTGGGGTTCTGGAGTTTCCCCAGGTCACATTGGAGAACAGGCGCAGAGGCCAAACTGAAAGGGGCTGGGGGCTGCACGGGGGACTGCCAAAGGCAGCTCCCACTGGCCTTCTCTCTAGCACTGCAGCAAGACAGGAGGGTGTTTACTAGATACTGTACTCGAAGAAGCGCACAGTCCCCAGTTCCATGTCTTCCAGCTCCTTCCGCCCTCCAAAGCTCAGAGTAATGACAGGAAAAGAAGATCATGTTTTCCCTCTCTGCCCTTCACCCCAGGGCACCCCATTAGGTTCCGCTGAGTTATTAAGCCAGATATCAAGGAACACTTCTATCTGGTGTCCAACTTCGGAAGCGGAGGACAGTTTTCCCTTCTGAAGTCTTTAGGAACAGCCGATGCCTACGTCTAAATATGTATTGTTCCCTCTGAAACTCATGTTGGAGTTCAGTTTCCACTGTAAGGTTTAAAAAAGTGGGGACTTAGTCTGACTACAGTGCTTAGAGGTGGGACATTTTGGAGGAGATTATGATTAGACGAGATCATCAGAGTGGAGCTCCGACGATTGTACCCTGGTGGCTTTAGAAGAAGAAAGTCAGAGACCAGCAAATATAGACACATATTCATACCCCTGGCACTTGCCATGTGATGCTCTGCACCACCTGAGGACTCTGCCAGCAAGAACTCCATCACCGGAACTGTGAGTTTAAGAGAACTCTTTACCTAATAAAGATACCCAGCCTCACATAGTGTGTTATAGTAACTGCAAATAGATGAATACAGCCAGTTACCTAATCCGTGGTAGGGGTGGGGATAGCCATCACTGCTCCCGACATCTCACCCAGTCATGGCAATGGCACCCTGACTGTAGTCCCTGCAGCCCCTGCTAACTGAGCCAGCAACATCAAGATCTGCAGCCATGGGGACAATTTAGCAGCTAATGAGAAACAGAAACTGGGAGAACAAATGAAGCAACTCCTGCCTGAGGTGAACACACTCATCAGGCTGTCTGAGAAACAGGCAACCAGTTCAGACTGCTGCACACAGGAGGGACGTTGGCTCCTGACGCACCGCCCTAGGCTGGGGGGAGTTTGCCATGCTGGGCCTAAGTCGTCCCCGCGGGGTCCAGTCTCCTGAGCTTCACCTCTGTAGCCTCTAGAGAGGACAGACTGGCTGCAAGGTGGCCTGGCCCTTGTGGTGCTACACTGAACTCAAACATAAGCAGCGATAAATGAAAACATTTGGAGGTCTGACACTAGGTAGTCCATTTGGTCTAGTAAATCGCCCAATTCCTCCCCCTGCTGGAACCAACATTCACTTACTCTTCGAAGAACCTGAATTTGAGCAACTCAGGCCATGTTTCCAGCAGCCCTCTGCTAAAGGGCT